>CM032482.1:1848052-2255552 GCA_019059595.1 Marasmia exigua | reverse complement strand
GCATATTCCGATAGGTTCATAATGTTTGTAATATGTATTCATATGAATTACCTATATCACCTTTTTAACTCTTGTAAATTTTTTACATGAGTAACAATTCAGCATCAACCAAGTAAAATGGAGGCCAAGTTACAAAACAAAACTAGGAAAAATAATAACTCTCACTCCAGATGTTTCGAATAAAAATGCACCTCAATCTAAGACACTGCAGTTTTCCAAGAAGCGAATATTTCCCACAATGGACGGCCGCGTTCTTGCCATTACCGGCTAGCAATAACCAACGGCCCTTTGTGTGAGCCATTTTGCGGCGATGACTTCACTGTACAAGAGATGGTTTTCTTTTCTCCTAAGTATGCCATTTACAAATAAAGTACTTATAGTAATACAGAAGCCATTGGTAAAAGTATATGAATAAGATGGACTAAAAACATAAGCGTAAATAAGGGCCAAGTTCGGCACAAAAGTACGAAACTATTGATGGTTTTGTAGCCTTTCAAAAATGTACGGCTTTTGCTGATTCACTGAGACCATTGCCCTATCCACCTATTATCGCCTGATTCTCCAGTTTTGCTACTTCTATTTGGTATCTACACAGTATTTTTTTTATCGTTTATAGTGTATAAATACTATTTAGCATGTTAGATCAACAAAATATGCGAAACGAAATCAGCTGTTCCATACATGCCTGTTGGATATTTTATTTTGTATGGAGCAGCTGAGCTGTTTTTTTTAGCTTATTTTGTTGATCTAACATGCTAAGTGGACTTTATTCAAAAAACCTTTATGTGCTTTTCGGGATGTACACGATAAAAAAATACTGTGTAGAAATTTTAGATGCTCTTAGATTTTAAATTCGACAGGGTTTAAAATCCACATAATAAGAAAAATAAATTAATAGCGATATTCTTAAGCTTCATCATTTTGTGGTAGTAGCTAGAAGAAATAAATGAAAAGCCTAGCCTAACCTTGGTGGGTTCCAAACTAACTTTCACTTATCGTTCTCTGAGAAGTTCGTTTTAAACTCATTTAAAACTAATTTAACACAAACAAACTATAACATTATAACTTCGCCGACCAGTCAAAAATAAGGTAACATCATTGTGCAAAAACATTATTTCGTATACAAATACAAATTCGTTTACCATTCCGCCTAACTTATTTCGGAATGTGTCAAAAGGAAAGCAATTAAACTTATCTGAAATCCTATAAAGTTTCTCGTAAACCGTTATACGAGACAAAGAGGTCTAATACCATTCAACATCTATTGAAAATAAGGATTCACAATCGTTTCTACGTTAGGGGGGTGGAGTAGGGATTACATAGAATTAGTTATACTTTATCAATAGGCCCTTGTCATTGACTTTATTGCGCTAATCTGGTTGATTGGGTAAATCTTTTAGTTGGAAAAGGATAGGATTTTTCATAGTCTGTTTCACTTATAGAAACGTGTTTTTTATTAAATTGCGGAGAAGAACTTGGCTGTATTTTTACTTGATTTAAAGTGAAAATAATTACTGTGGTTTATTTTTATGTTAGATCTCCGACCTCATATAATAGCTATGATTTTATAGTCAAATTGATGATTTTTTTGTACATAAGTCAACACCTGAGACCGTCAGGTCGTCAAGACATAGTAAAACACCAGTATTTAAATAGACATCAGAGGAATTACAAATATTACGTCCAGATACTCGGTGAAAGTGTTCTTCACACGAAATCATCATTTTATTAAAATTCACTACTTTCCAAATTTTGGCTACTTCAATCGATCTTTTATTGCGCAATTCGTCCCTCCGTCTGGCCTGAGCGCGTCCTATTTTTCGTTTACCGAGACATGGTCTCCAGAACCTGTTTATCCTATCGGTGGCGCAGTGGTTAGTAGGTTGCACTTTAGAGTGACGGCTGCGCAAGAGGTCCCGGGCTCAATCCCCGGGTCGAGCCAAAAATGTATACCCAAGTTTTCGGTAAGAAATTCTTAGTGGCAACCCGGAGTCTAGAAGCTGGCGGTCTTGTGCCCCCGTGCCTCGGAAAACACGTTAAGCCCTTAGTGCTGCGCCCAATCCCTCTCCGGTCGAGTCACAGTAGTGTCCCATCGGAATATGAGAGTAAGAGAATAATATCTAATCCGAGTGAGAGACTTATGCTTATGCAGAGACTATAACTTATGCAGTTTATCTTATTGTCCACAGAACGACTCTGATGATGACCAGTGCGCGCTGAGCGACAAATGGCAGTATGAGAGGAAGTCGCGACGCTGGTCCAGGGTCGTGGAGATCACGCCGCAAGCGCAGAGAAGGTTACAAGTGAGTGTATTTAACTATTGGCTCCTATTTCTGAAGGGTCAAAACGAGATTCTTTTTTTATATAATGGCTCTACCCGAAGATACCTTGCCAATGTCAAGTAACTTGACTGACCGGATGCCGCAATTGGTAGTGACCCTGCCTCTTACGCCAAAAGTCGTGGTTTCGATCCCCACCCTGGACAAACATTCGTGCGATGAACGCTCGTGTTTGTTTAGTGTCTGGGTGTAATATATGTGTTTAAGTATATATTTGTGTTCCTCTGTTGTCTGATATCTGTAACACAAGTGCTTAGGCTACTTAGTACGGAATCAGGTCAATGTATGAGATGTTGTGATTATTAAAAAAAAAACTTATTGAGAATAAGTGGATAGTCGACAGTTGAACCTTAACCAAACCCAGTGGCAACCCGGAGTCTAGAAGCTTAAGTGTGAACTGGGGGACCTCCATGCTCAGCTTATGGATGTCCTGATGCAACGAGATCAACTACTTGACACCGTGGCCAGCTTTGACCAGTGTAGTGAGACCTACGAGAGGGCTCTGCAACGGATCCAAGACCTTGAGGTGGAGCTAGGGGACGCCAACAAAGTCATACAACAGTATGAGGAAGACAAGAGGTGTCAAGAGGCATTACATACCCACAGCCTGTATGAAGAGTTGATCGGGTCACCAGCTGGGCGGGGGGCAATCCAGAGTAACAACTCATGTCTGGAGAATGATAGGGTTAAACTAGGCAAGAAAAATAGACTTAAGAAATATGTCAAAATAAATAATTATATTAAGAAAACCGAAAAATTAGTTAAAAAACAAAAATGCCACCAGAAAAACATATTATTGAGAAAACAGCGAGTAGACCTACTTGATAGTTTAGAATTATATAGTAAGAAGTTAGATGAGAGTAGGCATAAATATGAAAGAGACACACAGGAGCTGCAAGCAGACATCTCGCGGCTGCATAGGTCATTACAGCGTGTGACCGACAAATATAACTCAGCCCAAGGACAAATAAGCGAACACATCCTCGCTGCTACCCGATTTATAGAACAGTGTAACTGTCAGCATGGTACAGGGCCCGGCCTCACTGACCTGCAGGTGGAAGATGAAGCTCCGCTTCTGGACCTCACTACCAACAATAAGTTATTGTCATCAGTAATGAACAATACTAATAACAATGTTACAATTTTTTCTGATAGGATTGGAGCTGGTTGTGGACCTCTTCTACATGAGAAATGTAAATGTATGGTAACAAATTATTGTATGCCTAACGCTTCATTAGAGCAAATTATTGACAAGATGAGTAAGTGTACATTTAGTAAGGATTCAATAATCATACTAATGATTGGGAATTCCTTAGAAATAAGGAAAAGAGATTTTCTTCAGAGATTCTCAACCCTTTGTGAGCTTCATGTAAAAAAAATATTTTTGTGTGCCTTCCCTTATTCTAGGTACTACACACCTAGCCAAAATAACAGTATTCATTTATTGAATACATTATTATACAACCTGACCTTTAGTCATAGTGACAAATTTGTGTTTTTTGACACAAATAAATTTATAGATAATAAGTTTTTGTTGACTGGCAAAACTTTTTATTTGCCTGATAAAATTAAAAAAGAAATAGCTACTCTGTTAGCATTTAATATTAATAATTTGATTACCCAAAATAATTTTATTCCAAATGATTTAAATTACAATGTGAGACAATAGAGGAATCCTCTTGCAAACCAATGACAAAAAGAAACCCTAAAAATCTAAACCTTATTCATCAGAATATACAGGGTTTGTCTGGCAAATTACTTGAATTGGAATTATTTTTAAATAAAATGAATGTCCATGTATTATGTATTACGGAACATTGGTTAAGACAGTATGAATTAATTATTAATATTGACAACTATAGAGTCGGTAGTTCGTTCACGAGAAAGTCTGCAATCAGAGGCGGGTCACTAATTTTATTAAATAATTCCATTAAATATAAAGAACGCAAAGATGTCGTTTCACTTTCACTTGAGCGAACTATTGAGCTAGCATGTGCGGAGCTTGAACGACATGTCATTGTTTGTGTGTACAGGCCTCCATCTGGGAATTTTACTACATTTGAATCCATTATGGAAGAAGTATTAAGAAAAATATGTTCATCTAATAAAAAAGTGGTTGTGTGCGGGGATTTTAACATCAATATTTTAGATAATTCTCAGAACTCAGTGCGGTTTCTGAATCTTTTCAGATCATTCAATTTATATCATCTTTTTAACGAACCCACACGAGTAACCCCCACCACAGCTACTTGCTTAGATAACATATTTTGTAACTGTGATGTATTAGACAAGTCCATAATAAACTTCATAAACTCAGATCATAGTGGACAACTAGTAATGTTTGAATACAGTCATGCACCCTCTTCATTTAGCTTTGTGTGCAGGCCAATAACTGTAAACCGTAAAGAAAAATTTAAAGAAAATATTTCTAGAAAGGTACCTGCATTATCATGTCACGATGGAAATGCTAATCAGCTTTATAATATGCTTTTTAATGTGGTTGAAAAAGAATATAATCAGATTTTCACTAAAAAAACAATTAAATTAGATACTTCTAAAACTAAATTCAGTGACTGGGCCACTACAGGCATCTATAAAAGCAGAAAGAGGCTGTTTGAATTATATGATATCAAAGCCAATTCTGAAAACGCTAATTTAATTGAATATGTCAGAACATACTCAAAATTATTCAAAAAAGTATGTGCAATGGCAAAATCAAATTATTTAAAAGACAAAATAATAAAAGCCCCTAATAAAAGTAAAATCTCATGGAAGATAATAAATAAAGAGACTTGTAAAAATAAAACAAAAGACAACAAGCTCTCTCTTAAAATTGATGGCAAATCACTTGTTTCTGACTCTGAAGTAGCAGAAACATTTCAGTCTTTCTTTTCTAATATACCAGTCACAACAACCAATCAATTGAATTCCAGTCCACATCTTGCTGCTTCTCTCCTCAGGTCTCATGTTGATAAGTGCAACACGCCTTTTAGATTCAATCATGTTAATTCTAATATAATTTTAAAAACATTCAAAGAATTAAATATGAAACCGACTGAGGATTTATGGGGCATCTCGGTAGATATAATCAAAAATATAATACATTCTATCGCACCCCACTTAGCAATAATATTTAATAAATGTGTTGACGACGGTCAATTTCCCGATATGATGAAATACAGTAAAATAATACCGTTATTCAAGTCGGGTGAGAAAAGTGACCCGTCTAACTTCAGACCTATTTCTATACTGCCTGCTCTCAGCAAAATTTTTGAAAAAGTAATATTCACTCAGTTGTTGTCTCATTTAAACCTGAATAAAATATTGCACAGTAAGCAATTTGGATTCACAAAAGGGAAATCCACTACTGATGCTGGAGTGGCGCTTATCAAACATGTATTTGATGCGTGGGAGAAAAAGCGAGATGCTATTGGAATATTCTGTGATTTGTCTAAAGCATTCGATTGCGTCAATCATGAAACATTGCTAATGAAGTTACAGCATTACGGTGTCATAGACACCTCACTAAGTCTAATCAAATCTTACTTATCAGATAGGATTCAGAAGGTCAATGTCAATGGAACTAACTCTTCTGGCGCCCCTCTAACCATGGGTGTGCCCCAGGGCTCTATATTGGGGCCCTTGCTCTTTTTAATCTATATAAATGACCTTCCTTACTATACCAATGATCTATGTGAGATAGTGTTATTTGCTGACGATACATCCTTGATTTTTGAGGTTGATAGGCAAAAGAAAAATGTTGACGAAGTAAATAACACACTCTCTCAAGTACTACAGTGGTTTACTTATAATAACTTGGTTCTTAATTCAAAGAAAACAAAATGTGTTAAGTTCACAATGCCAAATGTAAGGCAGGTCAAAATGAATATTGTCATGAATAACGAACCTATCGAAGTCATAAACTCCACAGTTTTTCTAGGTATCACTCTGAATACAAAATTGCAATGGAGCCCTCATATTGCTGTCTTGGCAGGAAGACTTAGTTCAGCTGCATATGCAGTTAGAAAGATAAGGAATCTGACTGATATCGGGACAGCGAGACTGGTTTATTTTAGCTATTTTCATAGTCTGATGTCATATGGTCTACTACTGTGGGGATCCGGTGCTGACTTACAAGCCATCTTCATTTTGCAGAAGAGGGCCATCCGTGCCATCTACGGTCTTAGATCACGTGACTCACTCAGAGAAGTATTCAAGGAAATCAATATTTTAACCGTATCATCTCAATACATTTTTGATTGTATTATGTTTGTACGCAAGAACTTGCACCTTTACTCGCAAAAATCAGATTTTCATAGCTTTAACACGCGCAATAAACATAGGCTTGCTGTCCCAAATCTAAGACTTCATAAAATTGGAAGTTCATTTGTAGGATTGAGCATTAGAATGTTTAATAAGTTACCTCAAAATATTATTGATTTACCGGTACATAAGTTTAAGTTGCATGTAAAAAACTGCCTAATGCAGAAAGGCTACTATAAAGTAGAGGATTATTTGAATGATAAGGATTCCTGGACATGTTGATCTCTTCGCCTGTCCTCTAATGTATAATTCATTTCATAATTTTTCATTGACGATTTATCTAAACGATATTGATTATAAGCATTGTATATCATACTGTCACTGTAATCATAATCTGTATAAGAATGAAAATTGTAATTACCATAATATTTGACATTCATAAATGTTCTTTATTGAATAAAGACATTTTTGATTTTGAATGTATAAAAATTGATTTATATTGATTATTCAATAATTGACAAGATGCTAACCACCTACTATTGTACACCTCGTCCTGCAGTTTATTAGTCTGGATTAAGTAACTACTATTCTTTGTGACCTATGAGGGGAACCTATGTAGTCATGCTCACTCAAATGTCTCTGAGGTGGTGGCGCTATGTGGCGGGTCATTACATTCCCTCTAATATGGTTGAGTGAAATGATGGCTGGCACGTACGTCATACTTGTGAACAGGTGCCACCTTTGGGGACTGGTCTGCTTCGGTTTTCCTCATAATATTTATTTTATTATTATTTCCTTTATTTTATTTTGTGTAACAATTAAACTGTATGGCTCGGTATGATGATGACACAACATTGTATGAAAGTTTGGCGATTAAAAAGAGTAACTGGCGAGTTTCTTGCCGGATCTTCTCGACCAGAAACAACTTTCCGAGCCGGTGGTAGAATCGCATTATGTTTATTTATTTCTTTAGTATATTTTATGTATCAACATATATATGTATTAACATGTAAATTATACATAAGTACTTATAAATAGTTTTAAGTCATTCAAATGTATGACGATTTGTAAGTGCTGTGTACAAGCCTATGCAAATAAAGAATTATTTTGATTTGATTTGATTTGATTTGAAGTCAATTTCATATTTAAATATATGCGCCAACAATTACGTATTTTTTGGCTAATTTAGAGTAGCACATAAGTATTTTTATTTTTTAAGTTAGAGCCTCGTGATCCCGCAGACAAATTATGTAAATAGTTTTTCCAAACTAATGTTCTGTTGTTTTTCCAATAAATGAATGAATAAATAAATTAATTCCATTTCATACAAAGATGTAAAACACTATAACAAAAAATATAATAAATCAGGTCCCAACGATGGTGTTTCCGATTAGATACGACCTGGTGATATTCAAGAAAAGACCTTATTCCTACCTTTCGTTTGCCTCCTATCACATAAAAATAAAAGAGCCAGCAACGCATCTATAATGCCTCACGTCATCATCATCATCTAAGCGTCTTGTCCCGGTTGCGTCCCAAGCCGTCGCTTCGAGGCCGGGGTCCGCTATCCTGATTTCCTCCACTTCGCACGATCTTGTGCATCCAATGTAGTCAATAGGCTATTTGACAAAATTCTGAAAACTATCTTAGGGTATTCATTTGTTTTATAAGGAGCCCTAAAAAAATACTTTTCTGTTTTTATTTTAGATATTTTAATAAAAAAAACGAAAAAGAACATGCAATATTCAAATATGCCGCAAAAACGCGTCTTTTAGGAATATGGCGGCCAGTGACGTAGATTGTCCATAAATAAACATTCAGCTTGTTGGTGCTTCAGTGTTTCTTTTAAATAGTTTTATAGACTTTTTTTGTTTATTTCTTCCTATGAAGGAAAGGCAATCAACCATAGGCAGTAGACTTACGCGTAATCTACGCCACGGCCCGTTTTTAGGCACGTGACCCCTGTTTGAAAATAATAATTTTAGAAGACGAATTTTAATGAAATAATAATAATTTTATCTCGCGTCATTACAAATCGCTCCACAAAAAATATATTAACACTGAAGTTATAAAAGAAATGTATATTTTTATCACTGTCAAAATAATAGCCTATTTATTGGCACGCATGTGACGTCAATCCAGACTTTTCTAGGTCTACTCCGGGGGCCCGGTGGTGGTTGCATGGCCAGACATTTGTTTCCCACGTAGCTGTCTGGTTTTCGCAGGACATGGCCGTACCGCCGATGGCGACTCTCCTGCAGTTTCTCTGCTATGTCACGGACGTGGAGGCTTCCACGAGTGCGTGAATTTCTCTCGCGGTCTTTCCGCGTGACTCCACACATCGACCCCTATAATGCCTCATGTATTGCAGATATCTATTGGCGGCGCTAATCACTTACCATCAGGTGAACCTTTTGCTTGGTCTGACGTAATTGAACCCGCAACCTTTGGCGTAAGAAGCACGTCACTAATAATTACTTTTGCTTGCAAAGTAAATTTTCCATCGGAATGAGATCAAATATGTTACTGGGGTAAATAAAGATTGTATCACTTTCAGCTCAATGCAATCTACGTTTTCATCGCCATGTTCAGGAATATTTCAGTGAAACTTTCAGGTCTATGAAAGCGCATTTACCTACTGAATGGACGAGGGTCAAAGCGCAAGGTTCGCTGAAACATTTTAATTAATGACTTGTTAGTCAAATAGTTTCTGAAGTTCAGTCTGATTAACACAGTTTCATGGGCGTTGTGAATTTGGCAACTTATAATTAGTTTGATATGCTCGATAGTGCATTTTTGTGTGATAGGTGGCAGACGAGCAGACGGATCGCCTATTGGTAAGCAATTGCCGCCGCCCATAGACACCCGCGGCACCAGTAGAGTCACTAGCGCTGAAACCTTTAATCCCTCCTTTCCTCCGATTTGGGCTTCCGGTACCCTCACTCACGCAACTAAACACTGGCCAGTGCTGCTTCACGCTGGTTTTCCGTGAGGCCATGATATCACTCCGGTTGACCCAGACCACTCATGCCGAAGCGTGCCTCTCCCACGGTCGTGGTAGTGATCCTGCCTCATACGCCAACAAACATTAGAACAAACATAAATGCATTAGTGTCTGGGTGTTATTTAAATGTATTTCAGCATTATGTTATTTTGTCATTCTTCTGTTGTCTGCCAAAACACAAATGCTTAAGCTATCTTTTTTTATTTGGGAAGACTGGTAAATACAATGACGTATCTGCTGTCTGTGTGGAGAACATTGGGGGAGGCCTATGTCTACCAGAGGACGTCTATTGGCTGAAATAATGATGACGATGATCTGCCGTCTAACCTTCGCAACTTTTAAACCAGAACAACTAGACCCTCAAAATTATGATAGTACACGTTCAGGATCAAAATGTAAATACGAGAAAGTAATATTTAAACTCCTATTTTTTAGTACCTTGGTAGTCCAAGATACCGCTGGAAAGATGAGGTCGATAAGAATTGCCGCGCCAATCCTTATCGACCTCATCTTTCCAGTTTCAATTCCAGTTTCAAAGACCTCAATTTCGGCTCTTGGTAGATATGATTTTTTTGCAATTTATTTTATTCTTAAGTAAAATATTTGTAACAATATTTCCACTGCATATTTATAGGTACAAACAAAAATGTTGTATGGAGGTTCGTTTATTTTTCTCGGGTTTTGTTCCTAAAATCAAATGTTTTCTGTAACAACAATGGAACAAAATTCACATCTGCCTAACTTTTTACATCCAGCAGTCGAGTTAGAAATGTTACAAACAGCTTTACAATTACAGAATCCTTAGTGTTATGGTATTTCAATCCGTCTGTTATAAATTACGTAAATGCCCAATTTTACCTTAGAAATACAAATCTCTTGACTTACAAAGGATGTGTTTATTTTAGATGGCTGGGCTCGAGTGGGACTACTGAAGACTTTCTTTGTGTTTGATCGTAAAAGTTTATAAAATATCAATGAGCCGCTCAAATAATTTACCCACAAATATTGTAAAAACCCAAACATCGCATGCTAAATAAGCTATGCACAATTTTTTGACCGTGGGAGAACCACGCTTCACAGAATACCACGATACCACGGCCTCACAGAAAACCGGCGTGAGCAGCACTGTGCTGTGTTTCGCTGCGTGAGTGATGGTACTGGAAGCTCAATCCGGGGAAAGGGGGATTTAATTATTTTTTTTATGAGAAAGGAAGGCAAACGAGCAAGCGAGTCACCTGATGGTAAGTGATGGCCGCCGCCCATGGACATAAGCCACACCAGGAGTGGAGATGCGTTGCCGGTCTTTTAGGATAACGCACTACTTCGTATAGCTATCGAACAAAGCTATCTCGAGATGCGCACAAACTAGTGAGGGCTGAGGTCACGCCTCTCGTCGCTGTTTGCATGGAGTGTTTAGGGCAGTGTATTTTAAGTGATTTTCATGTTTACACTTTTGAGGGGTTCTTATAATACCAGCAAGAGAAAAAAATAGGACACAAGACTATTGTAATTTATCAAATCTACGTGCGTATTTCTACCACTAGCTATCTATTATTAGCATTAGATCTCTAATTACATCTTGCAGGCTACTGATATCGCAGTCCAAGTGGCGGAGTATTTGACTGGATCGCCATCGACTCGATATGAAGAAGAAGACTGCGACGGCTGCGTAAGAGGTCCCGGGTTCGATGCCCGGGTTTAGCCAAAAAAAAAATCTTAGCTATCGGTAATAAATTCTTAGTGGCAGGCCGGAGTCTGGAAGTTGGCGGTCTTGTATCCCCGTGCCTCGTAAAGCACGTTAAGCTGTTGGTCCAGCGTCCGATCCCTCTCCGGTCGTGTCACAGTAGTGTCTCCATCGGAATATGAGGGAAAGGGAATAGAGAGTGCGCTTGTGTTTGCTCACACTTAGCATTATAATATATCCTGCGTACGTGGCTGATCGTTGAGATTGGCCGCCGTAGCCGTAAGCGGTTGGAGAATATTATTATTATTAAGAAGAAGTAAATTAGATCTCCATGCATGCTCAGCTCGAACCTACGAAGGAAGGCGTGTTCTTGCCCACCTAACTAAGTCTTACTTATATTATTTCAATTATTTAATAAAACCAATTGTTCCCAGGTGATAGCAGCCAGAGCAATTGCAGAGCGGGAAGCCAGAGAAGCGAGGGGAGAGCTAGAAGATGATGAGGACGAGACCCTGCCCACCATCAGGGTGGGGCTGGTCGACGCTGATGGCCACTACACAGACGTCGAGCCCGACTTGTAAGTATACCCATAATACGGTATATGACTATTTTTTTTTTTGCAATCAAAATACCTCTCAATGATAGAAACATCGTTGAAAGAATCACTTGATTCTCATTTGAACTACCTGAGATATCACAACTTTCATCATCATCATCATCAGCCCATTTAAGTCCCCACTGCTGGGGCACGGGCCTCCCTCAATCACATGAGGGGTAATTGATATACTCACTACGCTTGGCAGACGGTTGGCGAGGGTTTTGATATAAATGCAGTTTTCCTTCTCTGGCTGCTGATGATCATGCTAGCAGCTTTACCTTAGTCGCCTTTTAAACCCAAAACGCTCCATAAAAATGGCTACTTAGATGTGACGTCACACCTAAGTATTTTGTATGCATTTCATTTGTATTTTGTATGGTAGCTATATCAAATGTTTCGTTTATGTCAATGGTTCTATTATAATAATTGGTGCAAATTGTATGGGTTATTCAATGGTATAATATTTTTTTAAATAATTTCATAGTTTTAAAATGGACTTGCCCATGAATCTTTGAATGACCGTAAAACCGGCTTAACGTTATATTTTTAATTGAGATTTTTTGCCATTGGCACATATTGACCTATATTTTGATAAAATTTTTATATTTTGTAAATCTTGAGCTTAGTCATATACCCTCTTCCTGAACCTGAAAATCAGGTGATCCGTCAGCTCGTCTGCCACCTATCACATAAAAAAAATCAATTTGCCGTTCAAAGCTCGATACTAGTATAGAAATAACAACAGCAAAACAACTATTTTTTTTCCCTAACTTAGCAAACTTTTAACGAAGGATGTATTTGACATTTCGATTAAAGCGCAGCAGTTTTTGCGAGGAGTTTAGTTTCAAACAATTAGAAACATACACTGGTTGTTAGCTGTTAGGTGAATCAGAAAAATATCGAAACATTTAATTTCTAACTATGTGTTAGGAAAATTGTTTTCGTAATATTGATCAGTCAGTAGGTACTGAGTATAATAGCTACAATACATTCAAAACATTCGTCGAAGGTGACTTAAAAGGCGACTAAGGTAAAGCTGCTGGCATGATCATCAGCACCCAGAGAAGGAAAACTCTGCATTTATATCAAAACCCTCGTCAACCCGTCTGCCAAGCGTGGTGAGTATGGCGATTACCCCTCATGTGATTGAGGGAGGCCCGTGCCCCAGCAGTGGGGACTTAAATGGGCTGACGATGATTCAAAACATTCATACTCAAGCGACGGACTGTCGACATTAAGGAACATGCGGGCGTAAAATGGTTGAACAATGCAACCGCTACGCATGGAACAAGATGGGAGAGGCCTATATCCAAAAGTGGGCCCTCGGTACCCTCACTCATGCAGCGAAACACAGCACAGACCTGCTTCACGCTGGTTTTCTGTGTGGCCGTGGTATCACTCCTTTCGAGCCGGCCCATTCATATCTAAGCGTGGCTCACTATTAAGTATTGAGTATAATAGCTAAGATACTGAGTATTATAGCTAAAATACATTCAAAAAATGTTGTTACTCTCAAAAGAAAAAAATTAAAACATAATTAAAAAAGATTACACAATTGATTTTATCAAGCAATGGCTACCCTTTTTTCTTATAAAATAACAAAAAGAAAATATTCTAAGCCAATTCAACAATACCAAGATTGATTAACAACCCCAAACAGTCTATCATCTTCTTAATTAAAACCTATAAATTTAATATGTTACGTCATCAAGGGTCATAGAAGCCCTTTGAATAAATCTTGAATCTCATCATCCTATCCATCAATACCCAAAGAAATTAATAAGGGCCGATACAATGTTACTAATCGTGCTATGTGGTAATGAGGTAAGAGGCATCACACACTATAATTGGGTTCCGATTGCGTAAAGAATCGATTGAATTGTCTGATATAAAAGACTGTCTTATTCACTTTTACGTTATGTTAGTCTTGTAGTGTATAAGGAGCTAGGCGATAGCGCTAAAGAAATAAGACCAATTTACATTACTTAATATACAACATTTTTAACACCCTGTTTAAGTACCGGGCCGTGATCTCGGGTCGAGTTTTTCGGTCATAGCTCCGGTTTGTGATCACCTATCCGCATTAGGCAGGCGTGGTGATTAAACCTAATCCCATCATAGTAGCGATAACTTGATTTCTATAATGGAGACCTTTACTTTACCTTTTATTTTCAACATGTTGACACTGAAAACCTGTACCCATGTAATGATCTGTAATATGTATTATACACAAATATCTTTATCTTTGAGGGTACCGGAGGCCTGATCTGGAGAAAGGGTTCAAAGGTTTGCAGCGCACTAGTGACTTCACTGGTGTTACGGTTGTCTAAAGGCGGCGGCAATCGCTGACCATCAGGCAATCCGTCTGCTTAAAAAGAAAGTCTCAACTCCGCTCCGCTCCGCTACCCTCACACCTCAACACTCCCGTTGTTGAGGTGTGAGGATAGCGGAGCACCAAATAATTAGCCCAGAACTCCGCCTTCATTAAACTTAGCATGTTTCGGAATGAATGACAGAGATAGACGTGCGGGTGAGACACGATACGATATACTCCTAATGCTTAGGTCAACGAACTCTTCTATATCAATATCAGCTAGATAAGCTAGCAGCAAATTTTGTGACAATTCGGAAGAGAGTGGTTAAGGTTGGTAGCGCATTCGTGACTCCACTGCAACACTGGTGTTGCAGGTGTATGAGCGGAATACACCTGCAATACCAGTGCTGCAGTGGAGTCACGAATGCGTCGGTTCCCGTGGTAGTAAAGTTCTTAAACCCGTACTCATGTCCCTTCCCCACTCTGGCGATAAGGGAGCTTGGCTGGGGTTTAGTCGGTATGCCTCAGGCCGGCTTCTCGTTAGAAGAAGCCCTCGCCAAAGGAGATCCCGACATGATCCACCTGCCCCTCGGCAGGAGGGTATTCCCCAGCCTAAAAAAAAGGTGTTTATAAGCGGTGACAATCGCTTACTATCAGGTGATTCACCTGATCTTCTGCCAACAGTGGGAGAGCCACGCTTTGGCATGAATGGGCCGGCTCGACCGGAGTAATACCACGTCCTCACAGACGTATGGACGTAATCGCTTACCATCAGGTGATCCGTCGACTCGTCTGCCACCTATATCATAAAAAACATATGAAAAGGTAAATTACACTTATAATATTTGTAATTTATTTTTGAAAACTCTTCATAGCTACGCGCACCATGTACCAAAGGTTTTAATAATGTCCAAATTATCTTGATCTTTCTAATTACATTTTTGAAAAGCCTCTTCTAAACTTGTCTCACTAACAAGAGTTCCGCCTTATCTGGTTTTAACATGTCAATGATCACCAGAAATCAGTAATAGCGTCTTGACGTATTCAAATGGCCTAGTTCAAGAAATCCCTAAGTCCATTTTAAGATTTTTGAACTGACAATACTGAAACACGTTTTTTTTTCTTTTTAAATCCCTTTTCATGTATTCCGTGAATATTATTAGCTAAGTTCATAATTTCATGTGCAATAAATCCAAATATCTAAATTAATAGTCCACAAAAATATTTACTAAGTCCATCAAATATCCCTAATTTCATAAGTATTGTTTAAATATCCCAAGTCCAAAAGTTATGACTTTATAGTTTACTTGCAAGTTATTGTTCATTTACTTACTTACTCCACTGGCTCAGTGACCCGAAACGAGTCTTGGCCTCCGAAACCAGAGAACGTCACTTTGGTCGATCCTGCACTACTTGTCGCCAGTCACCGGCCTGAAGTTCTCGCAGATCATTTTCGACGACGTCTTTCGGTTGGCTCTGGTATACTTTCTTCACGACACGATGCTCGTCCAGTCTCTTTGTTATTTTGTTTGTTGAAATTAAAGGTCTTGTTTAGAAATACAACTTGTATATTTATTACATTTCATTTAGTATTAACTCAACATTTCTCAAAACTTGAAAAATGGACTTATTGAATTCTTGAAATTGACCATCATAAATGCCTGTAGTGTCATCATTGGATGTATTGAAACACTTATGACTTAACGCTTTGTGAAAAGTTTAGTGCTCATAAAATTTAATGGACTTAGTTGATCGAAGTTTTAGATGAAGCGTCAGTGCAAAGTAACATTATAAATGACAGTATCATTCAGTTATGACACAGTGAATGTAGTATAATTGACAGTAGCATGTTTGTTTAGTGCTCGAGTGGATTTTATAATGACGTCTGTGTTCAGAGGCGGCTCTTGTCCATGTAGCGCCCGGGTGCAATCACTATTTAGCGTCCTCTTGTATCAAAATGCGCGAATGCGTATCAAAATGCGTGAACAAAATCTACACTAAAATCTACATAGTTGCAAAGTATGGCATTGTTCTACCTGCGTATTTTAGTATGAGCATCTTAATTTCGGCCTGGCACCCTTTACCAAACACCTTAATGCCCACATTATAAGAAGAGCTTTCCTTAAGAATGCGGCGGAGCGTCGTTCAAATTCTATTCAACGGCTAGCTTCGCCGTTCCTCTGACATCTTGCTATCTCTTTCGCGCCACCCGCGACTCTTACGTGCGAGTAGAAACAGCAAGATGGCTGTTTGAAATTAGTTAGATAAATGTGTGCATTTGCGAATCCAAAAAATGATGAATGAAACTTGATTATATTTTGATATTCTTTAAAACATTGTTTAACTAGACAACTCAAGCTGTGTCTTTGTTAAATTTAGATAGTGGTTAATAGCGTACAAAAAGGCAGAAAATAGGTCGTAAACGTCGAAAAATTTACGAAATGTAATCGCATGTATTTTTAAGTGGGTAAATATTTGTAAGATAATATTTTAACACAGACGCAACGTTGGATATCCTCCAATATCTCCAAGTTGGTCAAATCTACATACTTTTTTTTATGGTCTTATCCCGCGAAATCTCCATACATTTTGACATTTGTGGTATCGGAATATTGATTTTTGGCGGTATCGGAACTCGCGGACATATTCTGTTGTCCCCTGAGTGAATTCGCAAGGAAGCCACTATATATATTATGTTATAAATAGGATTTAGCATTTATTGGTTTAGTTTATAATGTTTACGTTTGTATGTATAAATAGATACCTAGCTTTATATAAAATAATTAGATAGTTGCACTATCGCATTAGGCTAAGCCCTGTAAAGATAGCGTAAGAAGAGAAATAAATAAATATAATATAAAAAAATGCAAATGTATTGGAATGACACATTAACATCTGTTACTTCGTCTAATGACAAATCCGACTTTAGACTTCACCCAACAATTTCCTATTGCGATAGTTCCCTTAGCTTCTTGTAAGTACAACAGTGACGTCACTCAAAGCATTTCTAAAGGCGAGAGTCTCTCGATTCAGCGAAGGACTTCTGCCGAGTACCTACTGTTCGGGGTCCTTAAGAAAAATGGAGTGACTTTTCTTGAGGACTTTACAACTAACGATGTGATAGAAACCAATCCAATCGTGACGGCTGATGCAATTTAAAGTTTTTAAATTAGTATCTAGTGATTTTTGGTGTACAAATTTTGTGTTTGTTTTGCAGTGAAGTGCTGTGAAGTGATTCTAAGATAAGAATCGTTGAATTGTATCGTTTTTAACACTGCTATTGTATGTCGAGTGACTTGTCACGTGACGTATTGCTTGGACCTAATAGAGGCTAAAAACCCGCGATTGTGTATCGGATGAATCCGTAGGCTGACAAAACGCAAAATACCGGCGTATAATTGAGTGACTGTGTCTTTGACTGACTTCGACTGTTGACTACCCACTTATATTCATTAAATAGAAGTATTAAAAATTATTGGGACGTTAAAAATAACAAATATGTTGAAACTCTAAATCTGTACCGACCCATGTTATGCTCTGTACTAAGTATACTATTTGCATACATGTTTTCGTAAATAAATATCTTTATCTTGACATAACATACACCATCATCAGCCCATTAAAGTCCCCACTGCTGGGGCACGGGCCTCCCTCAAACACATGAGGGGTAATTGCCATTCTCACCACGCTTGGCAGACGGGTTGGCGAGGGTTTTGATATAAATGCAGAGTTTTCCTTCTCTGGGCGCTGATGATCATGCCAGCAGCTTTACCTTAGTCGCCTTTTACGACATCTCGGTAAGAGTGAGGGTGGCCTATTCTACTCTGCCGGGGAGCACACGTACATACTATACCTTAAGAGCGACATAACATACATACCATAACATAACAACTATAAAAATAAATTTTAAATTTTTTATAACTACATATACAAATTACAAATAATTTATTTGTAAAACTGCGTTAATAGTTCATTTATTTTAACATGTTAATTTAATGGTTATAACTTTTAAGGCCCACCATTGCCGGAAAACGACGATTTGGTCTAAAATGGCACGCATTTGCCTGGAAAATTCCCGTTAACTCTTGCGTTGAAGACTTTCTCGTTCGGCTCCTTGTCCCATAAAGAAGCCTTTATAAAATCGATCAGTGTAAATGACATGCACATCTACGAAAAGCTGGGCAATCTTGAAGCTGACGACTTATCGAATATTTCCACGTTTGGAGTTCTGTGTAAATAATTGAGTTTCAATCATGATTGAACGTTATCGCCTTGCTAAAGGTAACTGAAGTATGCAAATAGTATACTTTCCTATCAGCCAGTTATTTTTTATATGTATAGTATTTATTTAGTTAGATAATAAAACATAGATAGATTGGTATTACGGATGTTACTCCGTGTTACGGATGTAATTTTTTTTTTTGTATTTTTTGTGTGGTATGGTATCACATAGAAGATAGAAAAAAAACCGTGGAAAAAGAATAGAAAAAGACCGTGGGAGAGTCTCGCTTCGGCATGAATGGGCCGGCTCCACCCGAGTGATACCACAGGGTTCACAGAAAACTGACGTGAAGCAGCACTGTGCTGTGTTTCGCTGCGTGAATGAGGGTACCGGAGGCCTAATCCGGGGTAAAAGGGAGGTGTAATGGTTGGCAGCGCATTTGTGACTGCACTGTTGTCGCGGATGTCTATGGGCAGCGGCAATCGCTTACCATCAGACGATCCGATTGCTCGTCTGCCACCTATAACATAAAAAATACACGAATGTCAAATGTATATGTAATATTCAGCTGATTGATGATGTTATTTTCTATTGAGGAGAACCAGCCAGAAATTAGACAGTTCATCATCATCATCGTCAGCCCATTTAAGTCCCCACTGCTGGGGCACGGGCCTCCCTCAATCACATGAGCGGTAATTGCCATACTCACCACGCTTGGCAGACGGGATGGCGAGGGTTTTGATATAAATGCAGAGTTTTCCTTCTCTTGGTGCTGATGATCATGCTTTACCTTAGTCGCCTTTTACGACACCTCGGTAAGAGTGAGGGTGGCCTATTCTACTCTGCCGGGGCCACACGGCCATTAGACAATTATTTAAAAAATATATTAATTAGGTACTGTGGAGATATAACCATTCCCTGCGAAAACCAGACAGCTACGTGGGAAACAAATGTCTGGCCATGCAACCACCGCCGGGCCCCGGCAGAAGGGGTAGACCTAGAAAGGTGTGACTTGACATCGTAAGGGAGAATTGACTTCTTTGGATCCACAAGATCGTGCGAAGTAGAGGAGTAGAAGCAGGAAAGCGAACCCCGGGCTCTGAGCACTCAAGACAAAACGCTAAAATGATGGTGATAATATAACATGTAACCATTCGTTAATTTACTACAATCTGTTAAAATTCTGTTAGATAATGACGTTATCAAGATGAAAATGTCCATCCCGTTTCAGCGTCACGTTTTCAAACCTGAGGACTTCGAACATTGGAATTGAATTAGAGATTTCATAGACTCAAACTCAAAAGCTCAAAAAGATTCTTTGGGGCTCAAAAAGTGATTACCCAGATGTATGCTACGTTTACGCATCAATGGACAACATTTCATATTTATAACATGTCCATATTGTTTTTTTATATGAAAATAGACATAAAATAAACAGACCCAATTTTTTCTCTTTTTTCACAATTTGTCCATTTTCATGCATAAAATAATTATTGAAATTCTTTATAATCTAAATAGACGTAAGCGCCAAATGACGTCATCGGACGGCTGAATACAGCGATATTCCTTTGCTTATTATTGTTTTAATAAAAAAGGGTACTACTGTCAAAGGTAAATAATACTAGTGTCAACATTGTCAACGTCATTCATTCATTCAACGTTGACAAGTTGTCTTTTTTTTGACAGTTGCATGTGATGGGTTTGGCATTTCGTAAATTTAAAACTATAATGTGCTAAGCAAAGAAATATTTTACATTCTGCCGTCCGATGACATCATCTTACGTTTTTTAGTTTTTAATTTTTTTCTCAGTAAATAAGCAATATAAAAAACGAATAAATATATATTCGAGCAGCGGAAAAGTAAATAAAGAATGGTATTTTTTGTTTCAGAGCTTAGCGATTTTGAAATGTTGTCCATTCCGGATTCAGTTATTATGTGTATAGGGGTTTCATACGTCTCGTTGCACATTCTGCAGATTCTAGTCGCTCTTAGAGTCGCTCTTAAGGTATAACATTACATTTGAATTATTAGAAGGTGCTTTGGCAGCAGTCAACAACAAAAGGGCCCCGTATTTTCTCTATCTGTAATCCCATGACCTCTATTACCAAACGGTGATTGATCTGGCAGATTGAGCCATAACAAACAATAGGGACTGACAAAGAAGCTGTTGTTACAAAATCAGGGATGTGACTGATGTATCGATGTATATTATGTTGCCTCTAGGCGATAACTTGACCGTTGTGGTCACCTGATGGAGAGTGATGATGAGGTAGACCTCATCTTCTAGCAGTAGTAGACTTACTCTAATAAGTTACCAGTTAGCCTGGAAGATTCCTGTTCACTCTCGCTCCTTTAGATTTATCATGAAGTTGAATTTAAAGGCGATGCTTCACCTTATTGTGATATTTCTATCTATTTAATATTAATAATGTGTGCACTTACAAAAGGCAAATAAGAGAAAAGTTACTTTCATGAGTGGATAGCTCGTTTTGATTTTTTTGACTTAATTGACTTAATCGATTTCAACTTTTATGCTTTTATTATTTATGCTTTTTTATTATTATTAGTTTTGACATTTATATATTATAATAATCTTAATGTAGGTGTATGTGGTTTGTAAGTGTATTTAGTTCTTTTATTTAATTTTAGTTTTAGCTTTTAAATTACCTGACATTGTATTTTCCTATTGTATTTTGACTGTTATTATTTATTTAACTATTATTATTCGTCTAATTTTTCATTTATTTTATAATTTACGTTTGACATTTAATTTTCTGTGGAAACTTTGCTGATTTGTGTATTATTTAATTGTGTAAATTATTTAAAATAACTAAATTGTTTGTTTCCCAAATAAATAAATATTTTATCGTGTATCTTTTTCTTTTTTTTACTGGAAGCAAAAAGGAGGGTTATGATTTTGATCTGTAATGTTATTTTATTTACATAACTAAAAATATGTTATATAAAAATAAAGTTTAAAAACTACCAAAAACACAGGCTTTAACAAGTAAGAAACAAGAATATTGTCTCTGCTGAAATTATTTTATACTAGAGGCGATAAACGAGCAAGCGAGTCACCTGATGGAAAGTAATAAACGCCGCCCATGAACATCCGCGAAATCAGAAAGATCGCTAATGTGTGTATCGGTATTATTTTGTCTCAAAATGTTTTTTTTTTGTTTTTAGTGTTTGGTTTAAAAAATATAGAATTAACGACTGTTCCACTGTCGGTAGATGACACTGATTTCTGTCACAAAGATTTATTAATTTAGCATAGATATCAGGGATATTCTTAATTATGTTTGTAAATTTGTTTCCGTGAAATAAAAACTTTATTATTGTTATATTTTTAGGTATCGACCTTTTTAGTAAAATAGCAGCCCTATCCATATCTAAGGGCTCACAATGACTATAATCAAGCCATTTGTTCTACTTAGGATTGAGTACTTATCCCTTCACCTATCACGTTTCCATTTTGGATTGCTAAACCATAAGATATAATGATAGGCCATTAGGGGAGGGCGTGGCGCCACTTACAGCGGGTAAGGAATTAGATCAAATTGCTGAGAATGTATTACTTTCGAAACCAGTGGGAACTCACTGCAGCTGCCTGAATGAATAACCCATAGAGTTTTATTTAATTATACTTTTGTTATTTTGACTAAGAATGTAGACATAGTAAACTAGACTAATTTACTAAATAAAGATTTTAGATTTTTTAATTTTATTCATCGTTAGATGAAATTGCAAATTAATGATAAATAATCACAGTTCATTAACAGTCCAACAGGAGGACAGGAGCAGCTTCTTAGATATGGTAGAGCAGTGCACTAATTTTAAAGTTTTATTGCATAAAAACACGATACAATATGCCCGAAACAGATGTTAAAATTCATTAGATGTTACTTTTTTGCGATTTCAGAAATTTTACTAAATAAAACAATGACTGACTAAGACTTGTAACATACTTTTGATTGTTCTAAATATCATGCTATAATTTGCAAATTATGAACATGTTCCAAGTTAAAAATTGTTCATTACTTTCATTATGTCACTCTATTATTACCGGTTGGATATCCTATTTTGTACGGAACAGCGGTTTTTGTTTATTGACTTTATTTTTAATACTTATCATGAGGTTTTCGAGATGTAAACGATAAAAATAACGGTGTATTTTACTTATTGAAAAAACAAATAGACGATAAGAGTAACAACTGGACCAGGAACCCATTTCTCGCGCTCGTGACATTTATCATCATACGATATATATCACTAAAACTACTAAAGTTTTTTTTGGATTTCATGTGACATCCGCCATGTTCTCAAAATATCACGCGCACGAAAATTGGGTTTCAGGACTCTCCGCTATCACTGTGGCCACACCTTCATACATTGCGTCAAGCCCAATAACCTACATAAAGGGCGGTCTGTTTTTAGAGCGGAAACCTAATTCAAGATTAATTATTAGCCTGTTAACAACGCTAAAACTGGTTCAAGCTGAAAAATAGAGAGGTGAACAATATTTTTATTCATACATTACCATAAACCTTTTTAAAAAAAATGTTCTTCCTCGTACGACAAAACAATGGAATGATCTGTCGCCTGCAGTATTTCCGAACCGATACGACCTACGAACCTTCAAGAAAAGAGCGTATTCCTTTTTAAAAAGTCGGCAGCGCACTTGTGACTCCTCTGGTGTTGCAGGTGTCTATGGTCGGCGGTAATCGCTTACCATCAGGTGATCTGTCTGCTTGTCGGCCCCTATAACAAAAATATGCAAAAGTATGAATTTGTGTTTTTTGGTCAATAGGTTAACGCTTGACCACAATCGCACGTGATTAAATATAATATTATATAATTACTATAATATAATTCACATATTATAATTACCTATAATCATTATAGGTGTACCTATTAGTGGAAACGGTATAAATAGACCTGTAGGTCTATTTATACCTTTTCCACTAATAAGTCACCAAAGCCTTTTATCAACAAACGGCAATCAAGCGTACCCCGGGCTCAAGAGTGACATCTTTGGACGTAACTGGGAAATACGCGCTAAGATGAGAGAAGAGTCAACAAAGCTCATTTTTTTTCAATTTAACATTAGTAGTCAATAACACGATATATTTAACCTACTTATACATATATTATCTCATTTCATCATCACCATCATCAGCCCATTTAAGTCCCCACTGCTGGGGCACGGGCCTCCCTCAATCACATGAGGGGTAATTGCCATACTCACCACGCTTGGCAGACGGGTTGGCGAGAGTTTTGATATAAATGCAGAGTTTTCCTTCTCTGGGTGCTGATGATCATGCCAGCAGCTTCACCTTAGTCGCCTTTTACGACACCTCGGTAAGAGTGAGGGTGGCCTATTCTACTCTGCCGGGGACCACTCGGCCGCTTATCTCATTTGAGTGAATTAAAAATTGTTTAAATTGGATACATTTTTCAGGCCTCAGTGAACCGAGATAAGCCTTTGGCTATAAATAACTTAAAAGAACCTTATTACGAGTATGCTGAAAAAAAACTTATTACCTTAGTAACGCATGGAAAGTCTTAGTTTTAGACTTGAATAATATGTGTTAATTTTTCATATTTTAATTTGATCCTCACATTAAGTCACATCCCTAAATAGCACTTATAAAGTAGGTACTTAACTTTCCCACCATTACTTCGATAAGACGACGAAAACCGACTTTTTCTCCCATCAATAATAATTAATTAACCGTTACAATTAAAGGTCTTGTTTGATTTGCTGACACTTCCTCCGGCAAATAGAATATTTTATCTCTTTCCGTTGTATAACCTCGTCTCTGTTGCTCTATCTTAGGCGCTGAGCATACACTACAGTTCAGTTAAGAAAGCTATTGACTCCGATTCCTTAGTCCAAGGATTTTGACTGCCTCGTTGGCGCAATGGGTAATGCATCGCACTTAAAGTTCGCCTAATCCCTGTTGAATAATTGAATGTTGTATTAAATTAAAAGATAGTATTTGGGCGCCGACTTCGGTAACACCTTTTCTCGAGTGTCATCATCATCAGCCCATTTAAGTCCCCACTGCTGGGGCACAGGTCTCCCTCAATCACATGAGGGGTAATTGCCATACTCACCACGCTCGGCCGACGGGTTGGCGAGCGTTTTGATATAAATGCAGAGTTTTCCTTCTCTGGGTGCTGATGATCATGCCAGCAGCTTTACCTTAGTCGCTTTTTACGACACCTCGGTAAGAGTGAGGGTAGCCTATTCTACTCTGCCGGGAACCACACGGCGTTCTCGAGTGTACTGTTATAAAATGTTATTTTAGGTGTATAAAGTGTTAAACATATTATTTTTCACTTTTTAGTTCGTGGTTTTTGAAGGCGATTTTTTTCACAGATTTTTTTTTATGTATAGGATTTTTTTTTATGGCCGTGTGGTCCCCGGCAGAGTAGAATAGGCCACCCTCACTCTTACCGAGGTGTCGTAAAAGGCGACTAAGGTAAAGCTGCTGGCATGATCATCAGCACCCAGAGAAGGAAAACTCTGCATTTATATCTAAACCCTCGCCAACCCGTCTGCCAAGCGTGGTGAGTATGGCAATTACCCCTCATGTGATTGAGGGAGGCCCGTGCCCCAGCAGTGGGGACTTAAATGGGCTGAAGATGATGATGATGAGAGATAGACACCCGCGACACCACTAGAGTCACAAGTGCGCTGCCAACCTTTAAGCCCCCTATTCCCCGAATTGGGCCTCCGGTACCCTCACTTACGCAGAGAAACACACCACAGTGCTGCTTAACGCCGGTTTTCTGTGCGCCCGTGGTATCACTCCAGTCGAGCCGGCCCATTCACACCGAAACGAGGCTCTCCAACGGTAAATGTCCACAATATCGTGCACCTCCCTAACGTCAAACTAAGTTAAGTTAAAACAAAAAAACATTGTTACATCCCCCCGTTTGGATAGTTAAATAGTTTTGCTAGCTAAATTTAGCAGAGTTTCGGCAAAATTTTGGGTGTCAAGCAACTTTTAATGAGGTACCATTGTTGCTGACGGGAGAAGCTTCTAGAAAGCACAAAATAATAATACACAGAATGTTGTAAAATGGAAGAGTTCGTTTTAAGGAAGTATATCATTTAATGAAAGTAGGTAAAACATTTATTGACCACAAACAAGATGTTAACAATAATGTCCCTAATTACAACAAGATTTTTGACGACCGGTTTGGAACAGTGGTAGTGATCGCTGCCTTTGGTTAAGGGTTGCGAGTTCGATCCCCGCACTGTACAAACATTTGTGTGCATGAACATATCTGTTTGTATTGGTCTGGGTGTTTTCTTTGTATTATAAGTATGTATTTACAAAAGAAAAGTATTAAATGTATATATTTGTAATCCCACTGTTGATTCTGATATCCGTAACACAGGTGCTTGAGCTACCTATCTCGGAGTCAGATCAATATATGTGATATTGTGAAAAAAGTAAAATATATCCTCCAACGATTACGGCTACGGCGGCCAATCTCAACTATTGTGTGATCGGCCACGTACGCAGGATATATTATAGTGCTCAAGTGTGTGCGCAAACAGAAGTGCACTCTCTATTCCCTTACCCTCATATTCCGATGGGACACTACTGTGACACGACCGGAAAGGGATCGAGCGCAGGACCAACAGCTTAACGTGCTTTCCGAGGCACGGGGGTACAAGACCGCCAACTTCTAGACTCCGGGCTGCCACTAAGAATTTCTTACCTAAAACTTAGGTACACACTTTTGGCCCGACCCGAGAATCGAACCCGGGACCTCTTGCGCAGCCGTCACTATATAGTGCGACCCACTAACCACCACGCACGCAAAAAGGCAGTCTTAAGTTTTTAAACTTTTTAAATCCATCCCAATCGTTTTCTTTTTTCTTTCGTAAAAGTAACCTCTAAGATGTAATCTACAACTACGAAAATAGCCGAAGTAAACCGAGCTAGCAATATTTCGTACCAACATTACCCTAATTCTGCGCAGGAGTTGGTTTTGATTGCTCCTTAACCCGCTTACATTCAACACGTGCTGTGGCTTATGTGCCATTGGACTCATTAGGGTTATGTCACTGCGAGTGCGTTAAAATAAAGTAGGTAACAGACGTGGCAGATGAGCAGACCAATCACCTGATGACCGCCTGGTCATGGACCAAGCGTAAGCGGAGTTCACTAAATAAATAAATAAAATAAATCTTTATTGTAGAAATTGTGGTTTACAAAATATGCAGGTGTTAAATTATATAATAGTTCTCACAATTACTTGTTTAGGTATACAATAGTCTATTTACTAAATAATTTCATGCTAATCAAATTTTGTTTGAAATGCTTTCAATATACTTTATAATTAATTACATAATGTAGGTATGTCTAAAATTACTATTAAAGGTCGAAAGAGGAATGTCAACGAAATAATTAAGTCAGAATATCAAAATAGATCAAAATTTGTTGAGATGTCAAAATTGAAATAAACAAAAATAGAAATATAAATAATTAATTAATAGTTATTGCAATTTATGCCAATGATATAAAATAAACTTATAATCTATATTTGCTATCGAAGTATTCCTTCAGGTCATAAAAACCACCATCAACCAGCCACTTTCTTAATTCTACCTTAAATTTAGTTAGTGGTAAGATTCTTTATAGTTAGAGTTATAACAGTATATTGTATGTTGACCATGGGAGAGCCACGCATCGGCATGAATAGTCCGGCTCGACCAGAGTGATACCACGGCCTCATCGAAAACCGGCGTGAAGCAGCACTAAGCTGTGTTTCGCTGCGTGAGTGAGGGTACCGGAGGCTCTATCCGAGGGAACGCGGGGTGTAAAGGTTGTCAGCGCACTTGCGACTCCACTGTCTCGCGGGTGTCTATGGGCGGCGGCAATTGCTTGCCATCAGGTGATCCGTCTGCTCGTCTGTCACCTATCACATAAAAAAGTTGATCTAATTTTCTGAAAAAGACTTTCATGATACTTCGACATTAAAACGACTTAAATATTACGGGTGTGGTATTGTACTGGATTATGTTATGCAAAGATGAGTGGTCTAAATTTTGGCACGCGATTGCATCGCCTATTTGAACAGCTATAAAAGTAATGTTTGTATAACATTACGAGTATTTTGCCCTTGATGTCATGTCGTGACTTCACGAGCTCATGTCACGCAGCTGAAGAACTCATTACGTCTTTAATGTCGTGGCAAAGACTCGTTAGGACGCTAACTATTGGATTAACTGTCCTTTAAAATATGTACAATGTCATTTATTGACAATGATACGTATATCATTGACATAACTAGCGCCGCCAGTAGATTTGTATTAATTGTAGTGATTATGTTTTTTTTTAAAGTACAACGGTGAATCCGTAGCGAAAAGAATTAAGATTTTTTTGAGATTAACTTGTGTAATATTATCACACAAGTAACTGAAATTCTTATTATAACATAATTTTCACCCTAAAAAAATCCTTTCAATGTTGTACTTTTAAAAAAATCTTATAATCGCCACAATTGGCGGCGCTAGTTTTGTCGATGCGTCCTACGTCCTCCCGTTTTTTAAGCACACGTTATTATCCATAAAATCCCTTACTAGCCGTTTAGCGGTATTGGTGTTCCAACTTAACGAGCGAGAGAATTTAAAAACTCCACATTGAGACTAAAGCCATTATTCGTACGAACGAACACACAGCGATCCACAAACCCAACCAAGTGGAAAAATCAGAAACATTAAAACCTTCCCGGCTGTAAAAGAAAGCTTTGAAGTTGCTGTGAAATCTAATGGAATAATTTTTGATAATTAAGTTGGCGAGTTATTTCAAACTTACCACTTTGGCGAGGTTGGGGTGAGTTGCGAGCGAGGAAGCGTGGATGTCGGTGGGTGTTAAGCAGCGAGCAAATAACTAAGTTGTAAGAGCTATGCGAGAGATATAAAGAAACAAACATTTATTTGCAAAAAATACATTTGATACAATATAGGTCTTAAAAATAATTCTGAGAAGTTTGGAAGGCGGTTTTTTGCCTTCAAAAACCTCTTTGGATATTGCTTACTTATTATTTTACGAGTGAATTCAGTAAGTTTATCAATGTACGAAAATGTGGGCGTAAAATATACAATTTTTCTCCCATTTAGAATCCAACGAAAGTTTATAAACTTCCTAGTAAATAGATAAACTTACGGATCTTGTTATTTTCCGGTGACATATACATGTCGAATTGAGAACCTTCTTTTTTTTAAGTCGGTTAAAAATGGTGGTATCTACTATCGTAATCTGCGTAATCTGCTCGCTAGCAAGTTTGCAAATATATAGTATTTTCACAGTATTTTCATATAGATACTAAGTTTACTATAAAAAATGAACTCTGTGAATGCTAAGAAATAATGTACAATAAATTTAAGTAAGTATGTCCAAGTTTCAATACTCAGAGACCATAATCATAAATCAGCGAAGCTGACTGCCTATCGCTACTCAAAGATAAGAAGAAACTATGCGTGTAGCAATATAAGTTACCTGTGAACTGTGATTCACTTCACTATTCGTAACTTTTTAATAATCGACCGTGAGAGCCACGCTTCAGCATGAATTGGCCGGCTCGGTACCACAGCCTCACAGAAAACCGGCCTGAAGCAGCACTGCGTGAGTGAGGGCACCGGAGGCCCAATCCTGGGGAAGTGTAGTTGTGACTACACTGGTGTCGCGGATGTCCATGGGTAGCGGAAATTGCTTACCATCAGGTAATCCGTCTGCTCATCTGCCACCTTTGACATAAAAAAAATCTTGTCACTTAGTCGTGCGTGATTAGCCGGGGTTATAAGAGAAATCATAGTTTCGTAACTTCAGAGAATGGACGAGGATCGCCAGTGTCTCAAAGCTTTTCCATCTATCAAGAGTGAGATATGCGGAGCTAACTGCCAACCTTTACATATTAGAAAAGCACCAGAAGAAGAAGCTAGGGTTAGGGAAGCAAATGGTGAGCCTCATGTGTCCATTTATTGTAGCTTTAGTTTCAAGGCTTTTACCAATTATCACTCGGTTTCCAACTGTTCAACACGAGAAAGCCACGCTTTACGCAGATCACAAATTACTTAGAACAATTTTGTCATTGTTTAGGTAACACAGAAGAGATTTTATAGGTATTTGTAACGTTTGCTTATGTTTGGTTTTGGAATTTGGCTAGAATTCGTATAATATGTGCGTATAGTTGATAATCTAATACAGAACTGTCTTCTACGCAAAATCTTTGGCATCCATGGATAGAAGGCAATTGGCGCTTATGCGAGCATTATCCCTTTTTCATTATCTTTTTTGAGTATAGGTACTTTTGTTGAAAATATCTCGAATGACAGACAATATCATAATATCTTAATAATGTCAAATTCTAAAATGTACTATATTTGTTTCAGATTAACGGCCCCCGGCCAGCAAATCCAGTTACCAAGCGACAAAGAAGATGACGAGGAAACCGGCACCCGTTTTAGGAGAACCGGCTCCGAACGGCTCCGGGACGGTGCCAAGGCCCTCCTCCGCCGAGTGGAGTCCCTGAAGACGCGCAGAAGAAAGCGGCAGAACCGCACAGAAGTCATCGTCTCCTCCCCACACTTCCTAGACACTCAGACAGACAGATACCCAGATTTGAACTACATTGATATGACTCCAACAACTCCGACAGCATTCCCGTTCCCAGATTTCAACAGTTCACCAGCGCATGCGCCTGCTATCAGAACACAGCCTCCTTCTCCGATGACAGTTATGCCTCCATCTCCTATTGCTCCTTTAGAACAATCCTTCGTATTAAACCCACCCTTTGGTGATGACAGCTCAAGTTATGCATCAGATGGAAGTATGGGTTCAAGCAATAAGAGTTCAAAATCGAAGTTGGGACGTGCAAAGAGGATATTTCACAGAGGGATCAAAAATGACGATTCAAGCGCGTTGAGCGACTCGGAATGCCAGCCAGCGAGTTGGAGACACAATTATTATAAGGACCATAATACACATCACAATACAGAGGTAAGCAGACAAACATAATAATTACCAGAAATATTCTAAAAAATATTGTAGACCATAACGAACTTCTTTCCGTTCTGATTGACTAGCTAAAATGGTAAGAAATTGTGGTACCACAACCTAAACAAAGTAACATTAAAATCTCGCAACTATGATATGTTTTGACACTTTACACATAGTTACTCTTAAAGAATCCCATTAAATATTGTAACGATGGAGAACTCCTTCGTTGCTGGTCGTGTGACACTATGGCTAATTATCCAAAAAGAAGAAATCGGTTAGATGTATAACCAGTCTCTGTGCTGATGGTGGATCATTCGTTATTCGAATAGCAGTCGCTCTCGGAGGACTCGCGTCCGCAGTTTAACTCGCGAAGGTGTTTGACCATAAATTTTTTCCACCTTTTCAGCTAAATAAATTATATAAACCCACCATCGGGGTTTTTACAGGCATAGGCATAATTTAAAGCGCAATAATATACTTAAGCCACAAATTGTACTTACAGGTATACGTAGAGCCTCCTTCGCCAGTGGAACTGAAGCCAGACCCCGAGGTGCTCCGGGAGGTTCAGAAGTCACCAGGACACACGGCGCACAGGAGACAGGCCATCCGGACCAGCTCGCTCAACCTGGGGAAGGAGGGACAAAAGTAAGCAAGCATAATTAGGAATGTTTTTAACTTAATATTAACAGAAAAGAAGCCACCAATGTATGAAAAAAAAATCAGAGGCAGCAAAACGCTAAAACAAATGAAAGATATTTAAACAAAAAAGACTTGTCGCTAAAAAAAATGATAAAATACCTATTACAGGGAGACAAATAATAAAGTATTCGTAATTTTATTATTCTTGGTACAATAAAAAAAGATACCTACTTAATTTTATAAATAACAAAACACAATTAGGGAGTAAAATACGAACTTCAAAAACGATAGACGGACAGTTACGAAAACGGATAGTAGATAATAGTTAAGCACCATCTAGAGGAAAACGACCAATACTCAACGGTTAAGAGGCATCAGTCGGCAAGCCTGTGTTAGCGCCATCTAGAGGAAAACGACCAATACTCAACGGCTAGTAGTGCGGATATCTTTCAGTGCTCTTTGCCTTCTTCCATTTTGAAAGAAAGAAAGAAGGAAAGTAAGAAAAATATTTATTCAGTATATAACAATAACATTAAACATTTCATCATCATCATCATCATCATATCACAGTCCACTGCTGGACGTAGGCCTCTCCAATTGTTCGCTACTGTGATCTATCCATGGCTTCTCGCATCCAGATCTTGCCAGCCATCCTGCGTAGATCTTCCCCCCACCTAGCCAAAGGGCTCCCTACATTACGTTTGCCAAGACGCGGTCTCCACTCCAGAACTCGTTTACCCCATCGGATGTCGGTTCTGCGGCTAATATGGCCAGCCCACTGCCACTTAAGCTTGCTAATCCGGTGAGCAATGTCGATAACTTTGGTTCTCTGCCGGATCACCTCATTTCGGATTCGATCTCGGAGAGAGACGCCGAGCATTGCTCGTTCCATAGCTCGCTGAGCGACCTTTAACTTGTGGACCAGCCGTACCGTAAGTGTCCACGTTTCGGCTCCGTTTGTCATGACGGATAGGACGCACTGATTGAAGACTTATGACATTTTTAATTTTTAATTTAAAACAAAAAAATCTCAGTTAAGAGACGTTAAACTACCTCCGTCGGTTTGGTTAGCGTAAACTTTAGTTAAACTGTACATAACCGCTGCTTTTTGTGGTGAACATGAAGCACAGTAAAACAGCGATAACCGTTGCTTGAAATCGTGGCGAAGTTCGCCCTTAATGCACAAAATCTATGACAGTATATGGATATTACAGCTGTCAATCTCTCCCATTTGTATTCAAATCCAAACATTTTCAGACGTCTTTCTAAAGCATCGCGTTCGTTTGAAAATCTTCCCGGAATTATTATTAAGGAAGCTTAATGCTCCCAATGTATTCCCGGAAGCCTAACAATTTATGCTCGAATGATTGCTTCCCTTCTGATATAATTCGATTTTAGACATGATAAAGATAAAATACATTTGGTTATATTAACGATTTGTCGGTTTGCAAAAAGTTTTGACCGTTTTGCAAGCCGTGTGGTCCCCGGCAGAGAAGAATAGGCCACCCTCACTCTTACCGAGGTGTCGTAAAAGGGACTAAGGTAAAGCTGCTGGCATGATCATTAGCACCCAGAGAAGGAAAACTCTGCATTTCAAAACCCTCGCCAACCCGTCTGCCAAGCGTGGTGAGTATGGCAATTACCCCTCATGTGATGGAGGGAGGCCCGTGCCCCAGCAGTGGGGACTTAAATGGGCTGATGATGATGATGAAAACTTTTTGATATGATAAAACATGGCGGATATCGCATAAAGACTAGGTTTTATCGATATAATATATCGATGTTTGATGAATATCACAAGCACGAAAGACCGCGGGAGAGCCACGCTTCGGCATGAATGGGCCGGCTCAACCAGTAATACCAAGGCCTCACAGATAATCGGCGTGAAGCAGAACTGTCCTGTGTTTCGCTGAGCGAGTGAGAATACCGGAGGCCCAATCCGGGGGAAAGGGGGGTTTAAAGATTGGCAGCGCACTTGTTACTTCACTGGTGTCGCGGGTGTCTATCAGGCGATCCGTCTGCTCGTCTACCACCTATCACATAAAAAAATGGTCTTTGAAAAAATGGGCTCCAGCTTCCACGCTTTTGCGTGTTTTTATGCGATAGCTGGCAGACGAACAGACGGATCACCTGATGGTAAGCAATTGTAAAATCGCCGCCCATGGGCACACGCAACATCAGTGCAATCACAAACGCGATGCCAACCTTTTCCCCTTCCCGTACAACTGGGCCTCCGGTACTCACTCACTCGGCTGGCACACAGCGCAGGCGCTGCTTCACGGGCCGTGATATCACTCTGGTTGAACCAGACCATTCATGCCGAAGCTCTCTCTCGGGTTTGTTACCAGGTGAGGCAAGGTCATAACCAAGTAGATCATCGAGATGATAATTAGTGTTATAAATTTTAAAATTAACAGTTTATCTCTTTTTATTTTCATTTTGTTTTTCTTTATTTAATATTGCACCACCTACCCCTCCTCTACTATTAAATGCCCTTCAACCCGAAGGTTGTCTGGTAGAAATCGCTTTCAGCGATAAGACAGCTGAAATTGTACACAAAATTTCTGTAATGCTGCATACTTAGTTTTTAACAAATTGCTTGTTATTATAATTTGTAATGCGTGCGCCTTTCAAGAAAGGTATCCGCAGAATACCACCGCCACGGGGACCTCACGAGTCCGTGGCAGATGCTGAGCGGAGACCTTTATAAGTGCCGCATTAAGAAATATGTACTATGTTGCTTTGTAATTTTAATTGTTGGTACTTAAATAAATAATTTCAATTACTTAAGTTGTGTATTTCGTGCGATAAAGTATATCTAACTATCTATTAACGGTCCCTTGAGGACTAGCTGATGAAAGCCAGGGGCATATTCCAGGACACTCCTATTTCGGCATCTGTCCTAATATTTGTTCAATACATTAGTTCCCACTTAAACTGTTAGCTAACCTCGAATCCAATTACATATTCCGAACTCCCAAGAGATGCCTTAGAGCTCCATAACCGAAACTATGTGGTAACTATAACCATTAGTGAAAATAAATAATCTGGTAACCGTTACCGTAACCAAAAATAAACTATCTGGTAATTTGTAATTGTTAATGATATGAATGTTTCAGGATAATTAATTTGGGGTCCAAATGAAATTTATTTTGGCGGTTTTTATTCCTGCCCGAACGAGTGTTTCGTCTGATGAGTGAGTGTACTTCGATGAGGTCAATTTTGTTCGGGGGAAGGGGAACTTAAAGGTTGGCATCGCACTTATGACTATTAATTACGCTCTAATAAAACGACCTAACAGATTCAGCGGTGCGTGTCTCTTGAATAGTTTGTTCGAGACTGATTACTAGACACGTGTAACTCAGGAGTGATTGGGACTAATAGATGTACATCATTGCAAAAGAGTTAATAACTCCGTAACTCCTTTGCTTACTTTATAATTCTTTACATCTTTAACTCTCTGATGTGAAGATTGATTTTAGAAGGACGATGTCCAAACCAATATTTACTCATTTTGACTAATATTTTAGAGGATATGATTAATTCAATAAAAATAAGTAAAATTTCCTTTGAAAATGCATATTGCAATTTTGTATTTTATAAATAAATCTTCTGTGAAAATGTGGATCAATCCAATCACATCAATGCGTCTTTAAATCTTTTCAGTCTTAGAGTTATAGATTGATTAAGGAGTTAAAGAGTTAAAGATGTTAAAAGAGTTAGTGAGCGAGACTCCTTCACGGATCGTAAATGAGTGAGTGAAATCGCTACAGCGGGATTTTATGATTCGAAAAGGGATGGAACATGATTGGAACGCGTCGCGCATTAATCTGTACATAAAAAAATATCCGGGGAGAAAACTGACCCTACAACTGTTGCAATAAAGTTCAAAATTATTTGTTTGTATTGAATTTATTAGATTGGATAAACACCTCAATGAGACAACCCATCGCAATTCGCATCAATCACATCATTCAAGTCTTTTTAGTCTTTTGAGTTACGGAGTTAATTGGGAGTTAAAGGTGTAAAAGAGCGATATAACTCTTTTCTTCAAAAGAGTTATAACTCCTTTATAAAAGAGTGGTTCTGCGCATCTCGATTACATAATTTGTATTTTAAATATATTGTGTTTTGCAATATCTTAAACTTAACTATTTATAAAGAGGTAAATCCTACCGACAGCGGCAACGCTTATAGATAATCCCTAAACATGAATAAACATAATCGACACCTAGCGCCATCTACTGGTATATAAGTGGAACTAATGTCCCGTAGCGAAGTGAAGGTGGGTCTCTAGTTACGGATAAACTGAAATATTTGTGTTTGTAATCGAAACCAAAACTATATAATAGTAAATAATACAATCGATAAATCTTTGATTTGTCGTTAAGTGGAAATCGAACGTTTGAATTTTTACTAATGAACTGCTCTTACCAACAAAGCTACCGACGACATTAAAAAAAAATTGCAAAGACTTTATAAACTTTCGAAACATGTTTTTCATGTAACGTTACATTACATTCTACACATTAGAAATTAGCACTTTTGTGACAAGCAGCATCGCAACCGATCTTGTTGTGATGGCCTTTAATACAAATTACGTTATTCCAATATCTACATCCGAAATGTCATCGTAACATCCCTATTTCCAATAGATTAGTAAGTTTGAGATTGTTTAGTGTTCTTGATGACTTGCGAAGGGCTAAAGTTTGGGCCATCGAGGTAACTGGTCCCGGCGCTGGAGTGGTAGCAAATTTAAATTAGAAAGTCGTTAATGTGTTCTTGTCAATTATAAGGCTGAAAGGTTTTGTGGGTGCTAAGTTGTGCCTTATTTAAATGTATGTGCTTATGAATTTCCGTTTGATTTTATTCTTTTTTTTTATGTGATAGGGGCAGACAAGCAGACGGATTATCTGATAGTAAGCGATTGCCGCCGCCGCCGCCGATGTATGTGCTGTGTCTGAAATTATGACATAATTTCTATTTTAATAAGAATTACAAAGATTCATAAAACGACTGAAGCTTAACGGAATCTCGTATTTACAAAGCTTCAATAACAAACATGCTATTAAAATAAAATGACTAAATCAAACCGGTATTTAAATACCACACTTACCTAGAATGGCATCCCTTATTTGAAAGCAAGTCATTTACTCAGGTAATTATCTGCCTTCATTAGTTCCAAACGAGTGATGAGTATAATATGCTTATTTAGTTCCTGAACAGTTCAGTAGTACATGTACACAAGATTCGTTTCACTCGCTCTTCAATCTAGTTCAGATAATGCTTACAGATGGGGATATTTGTTTTGAAGATCCAAACGTATCTTACGTCACTGACATTTCATATAGAGACAATATGTAAAACTAGGTATGTTCAAAGAAGATGGTTTTAAAATTAATCTTGCTAGACGAGTAGTAATCAAAGCGCTTATACCAAGATCCTACGATTTGTAAATTTCATGAAGTATTTTTGATGCAATAAATAAACTAAGTCGATTAAATGAGTGAGATCAACTGACTATATTGTACGTACGGAACTATTTTTATCTCGTTGTAAAAAGATAAAGATGGTTTATTTCCAAGAATATGGTACATGTGTTCTTAAACTAAAATAACGTTAAACATATTCTCCCACTGATGGCGTAGAAATCATGTAGATGAGCTGATAGTTCTCTAGTTTCAAATCTTAATCACTCTCACACTCTTTCAAATTAAGTGAACTATGCAAGGTTTAGTCATGACGATAATGAATGGTAATGGCGGCAAATGTCTTATTCGTATGCTAATGCGAATTCACAATGCGTCCGCGCTGATTTTGGATAAACACAGTATTCTTGAAGCGTTGACCTTGCTCGATGAAAGAGCAAAGGGACTTGTAGAATAAAGTGGACTTACTCGTTGTGAATATTAAGGATGCTTACAATAGTGTTGTGTTAAATATTATGGGTGATTTTGATGATAAAGACTATAATGATTAAATAACAGTGATTGTTGTTAAGGAAACTCAAACAATATTTTTTAAATCGTTGATGTTGTGTGCAAAAAGGAGCAGAAAAACAGTTTAAGTGTCAAATTGTGTGACAGTACATTATATTGTGTATGTGGTATAATTAATAAAAGTGCTCAAATATAATATAAATAACCGAATATCTAATAAAAATCGTAGAAATTAGATTTTTCTTCAGTTTTGAATCTTAAGTCTTTATCGGTAAAAATCTTTTGTTAAAGCAAAAGTTAATGATCTCAAAAAATCCATAAGTCGTTATGATAAATTATAAGTTCAATTAAAATAATGACAATGATTAAAACTAATATTTCCTGTATTACAAGTACCTAATAGAGTAGATGTGAAAGTTGCATAAACAATAGTAAAAAATATTTTGAGTGATAGTTTTCAAAATAGTAACAATAAATAAGTTGAAATCAGAAGTCAATAATTTAAAATAGTTTGTAAAAGTGCAAATGGACAATATTTCAATGTCAGTAATAATATTAAGAGCAGACGAGGTAGATGAAAATGATTTCGTGATAATTGAAGTGATTGATGAAGATGAAGACGTAAGAAGAGGAATGTTATGCTATCAAACAGGAATTAAGTCAGTTTTGAAATTATTAGATATTTCTAAACCTTTTTTTATGGCTGCTACTGTATTGCCTACGGCGAACACATAATAACTCTGCCAATGTCGAGTGATTATAGAGATACGTTTTACGGTTCCAACTACTTGTTTATTTTTTCCGAATCGCCAGTAGATACCTATTATTTAATAAATATTTTATGTAAGGTTATCTCTTGCAAACAGTCAAACACAAAGTAAAGTAAAGTATCAGCCTATATACTGTCCCACTGGCAAAGGGCTCCATCATAGAAATCGAGTTATCGCTACTATGATACGAGTATAATTAAGCTTAATCGCTACGCTTAATCGCAGATTGGTGATCACAATGTTCGAGAAATTCGAAAAATTCCTTTCCTTTGTTCGACCCGGGAATCGAACTGGGGAACCCGACATCACGGCCCGGTTTTTAAACCACTAGACCAATGGGTCGTTCAGATTCAAGTCTAACATAAAAAATATCAATTTGTTACTTTTGATAAAGAATACTTTTTGATTAAAATGGACACCTCCGTCACGTCCCCCGAAATTAGTGCCATTTACACCTCTGTCACGCTTTATATATTTTTTTACATTGTTAAATCATGCTAAAGTACCTACGAGGTGATAAAACAATGTCATTATTTCATGTTAAATTAAGAATATCTTGATGGTGTAACGTATATTTTTTTATATAATTAATTACTTGATAAGTCACTGAGGACGGGCTTATTGTCGTAAAAAAAGAAGAACGACCCTACTTCAAAATTTAAACATATTTTTGCGATCGTAATTATTATGTTTAGACTTTTACTAAAAATTGGACAGTATCTATTAGATATAACATTTAAAATTTATAACTTTTTTTCAAAGTAGCACAATAATTCCACAATTGTAAATTGGTATTACTTTATTCTCAGATTTCGGGACAGAAGTCTCAAAAGGGATAAGTCAGCGTCGAGAAGCTCGGAGCTTGAAGGCAGCCCGAACTCGGCAGGATCCAGGTCACACGATGGGGATCACGATGAAGATGACGACAGTCTCGATATAAAGACCAAAAAGTAAGTAAATACCACTTAGTGATACCACGGCCTTAATGAAAGTCAGCGTGAATCAGCAGGCGCTGTGTTTCCCAATCGTAGGTAAGGGGAGTTAAAAGGTTTGGAGCTCAAAAAGTCATACAGAATACTGAATGGACTTAAAAATAATAAATATTTTTGCATGTTCACATCCTTGTGAATTTATGTAATGGTATGTGTAGATAAATATGCGACATCTTTTTTGATCTCATACTAGTAAACATGAGATAAAAATAAAATAACAGACAGCTATTTTTGCCAAATTGGTATTTAAATGTGATCCTATCTTAATTAGAAATGCTAAACATTAATTGTTGGATGTAATTTGTTACTCTCCTATCAGAAACGTGAATAAAGTCAATTTAGTTTTGTAACACCTCTGTCGATCAAGTTTGTACTTATTATATTAAAAAGTGTGTATCAGATAGCCAACAGGAATTAATAATTTTTAAGAGACAATCCAATTTTATTTACCTAAGTTATTCTTATTAGGTTTTAACTTGTTCTTATCTTTGGCTTAATGCAACAAAAAGATTAGCAATCACAATAAAATCTTCCATGTTTGTAACTCCACATTTATCCACATACAAATAACGCCCACGTTGTTACAGAAACAACATTCAAAGATGGTACTCGTTCAGAACTAGCGCCCTAAATGGGGGGCCGAAAGCAAATAACACTTTGCAGCCGACGACGCCGAATCAGAAGGACCCCGAGGCGTATCGTAAGTAGAAGCCAATAAGGAAGCCGTGGATGGACTAACAATAACAATATTTTATTTGTAAATCGATCCAAATAGAAACGATTTTATTTGGGTCGATAATACGAGTACGAATTATACATATACATAGTTCATCATCATCGTCAGCCCATTTATGTCCCCACTGCTGGGGCACGGGCCTCCCTCAATCACATGAGGGGTAATTGCCATACTCACCACGCTTGGCAGACGGGTTGGCGAGGGTTTTGATATAAATGCAGAGTTTTCCTTCTCTGGGTGCTGATGATCATGCCAGCAGCTTTACCTTAGTCGCCTTTTACGACACCTCGGTAAGAGTGAGGGTGGCCTATTCTACTCTGCCGGGGACCACACGGCAAACATATAGTTTGTAATGTCCTATTTACAAAATATTCAAAACAATTCTGAAAAAAAAAAGGAAATCTAGCTAGTGCTGATCTGTTTAGCTCGTTTTAGCGGGGGCACTTGCCGTGCAAATACAATTCAATCAATCAAGAAAATTTCGCTTGTATTATCCAGTGCCCTGACCAATTTACCTATCTACTGTTTATAAGGGATATTATTAGGAAGTTTTCCAGCCAGTTTTGCTTCACGAAAACAATGATGGCAATTTAATAATACTTATAGGTACATTATCAAACAGTAAGGTATCAAAAGCAGACGTAAATAAAGGTAATAAGACATTAAAAAAAATAAGTTTTATGGATTAATTGAAAAAGGTTTTATCTTGAAATACACAATGGGAATATCTTAAGATAAAGTTATTTGTTGATTTCCATTTAACTGAAAAACAATTAAAAATATAATAAGACTAGGTAATCGACCACTGAATCTGCTGGTAAAAAAAACTCAAAACCATTCTTCCAGTATCAAGGCCAATGTCATCCCTCTCCTGCGGGCAACTCCACATTCTGAGGAAGCTGGCTCTCCTCAGACTCACGGCGTGCATGGAGCGGTACTGCCCCTCACACAAGTCTGGCTGGAACTGGGAACTGCCCAAGCTGATCCGGAAGATCAAGACGCCGGATTATAAAGGTGAGTTTTATAAAAGACATCATCATCATCATTTCAGCCAATAGAAATAGGCCTCCCCCAATGTTCTCCACACAGATCGGTCCTGTGCCGCCCGCATCCAATGGATTCCCGCGATCTTCACCAGATCGTCGGTCCACTTTGTGAGGGGCCTGCCACAGCTGCGACTTTCTGTACGTGGCGTCCAATCGAGGACCTTTCCGCCCCAGCGAATACTAAAAGACAATTGATAGGAAATTAGCTAAATCGAAGTCAATAGGTCAAGTTTACTCAATAGTAATGGAATCAATTAGAAGACAAAAGAGGCAGGCCAACAATGCACTGAAAAATACACTCTTAGTCCGAGTCAGAATGACGTGACTAGCACTTGACAAAGAAGAAAAATAAAACCTTTGCTAAATGAAAGATTTTGGAGTATTATTTAATTCTTAATCAGGTAGCTAGATAGAAACTGAGTCTAAGATTTCATTGCTGTTCACGTAATATTTGATGAAATCTGTCCAAACTCCGTACCAAGTTGCCCAATGCCCTTTAGATTTAAAATATGAGTTTGACGTTTCACCAGAAAGATCTTGAATAATTTGTATTGTTTTTAGATAAGACGGTGTTTGGTGTTCCACTTACGGTTTCACTGCAGAGGACAGGCCACTCGCTCCCGAAACCAATACAATGTGCACTCAACTGGCTCAAGAATAATGCTTTGGATCAGGTAATTCTATTCGTATTTTCTGTCATAAAACGGCGTATAGCCGAAAGCAGCAGCAGTCAATAAAACGTAAATTGGCTAATTGATGAAAAATTACCGAGACGTATGGAAAAAGTCCGATAGTTAAAGGAATTCTTGTCTGATCCTTTGTATACAAATGGAGGGTTTTTATTATGAAGGGTTAGCAAAACTAGACAAGTTTTTCTTTTTCAAATTTTCTTTTATTTTTTTATGAATATTCAGAGAACTCGTCTAATATCGACTTTTTCTTACCATTTCTCGTTTTCATCCCTCTCTATATATAAACTTTATTATTAACATTTCTATCATTTATCCCTTTTTTAGTTCAATGAACTAGAGAATTTCCCAATTGAGATTCTTGAGCATATACTCCGTTTTTGCAAATCTAACATGAACTTGCTACATCTTATACTTTCAATTCCAGATGGGCATATTCCGGAAAGCAGGCGTCAAGTCCCGCATCGCCAAACTCCGAAGCACAGTGGAAACAGCGGGAGCCACCAACGCAGCCTTCGCCATAGAGAACCTCAACACAACTGATCCCGAGCAGTGCAGCCTCAGCTTCGAGAATTCGCAGGCGCACGACGTGGCGGACATGGTGAAGCAGTACTTCAGGGAGCTGCCAGACGCGTTGCTCACGAACAAGCTGAGCGAGACCTTCGTTGCAATATTTCAACGTGAGTTTGTGCTCTCTCTCTTTCTTAGGAATGCCGCGCTGAAGCATGAATGGGCTGGCTGGAGTGATACCTCACATGTACAGGGGATAGTAAAACGTGCAGCCATATACTTACTACGGGAAGAGGTCGAGTGGGGCATTCGATATCCTGTTATTCGTAGCTTGTACATGGGCCCATATTGTTGCGACCTTTGGCTTGGTGGTTATAGCACCTCCAAGTGCAATCGATCTGAGGCATCCTTTTCCGGGGGCAGCGGCCTGCACTAGAGCTAATGACTAAAGCCTATCGGTAATTTTTGCAGATGTTCCCGAACCTCTAAGGCCAGATGCAGTACAATGTGCGCTACTCTTGCTACCTGAAGAGCATCTAGAAGCTCTGAACTCCCTTCTTATCTTTCTTCATGAGGTAAGGAACTGCTGACCCCTAAAACAGGATGTGCTGTTGTGCATATCATTCACGTACCCATCACATTTCTCGAATATAACGCATAGCAAGGCAATAGTAGGATGCGGATATTATAGCCAGGAAACAGGACTCATTCGCTCTTCACTCCCTCAAAATGAATGAAAAGCATAAGGTCGAAACAGAACGGAGTCAGAGGACTACTGGTGCAATAGGGAACGTGCAGTAACTATTAAACTTTATATTAACTAAAGTGACAAGTATATTTCAAAGCGAATGCACTAGTTGGCAGCGCCGTTTGACAAGATGGACCACCACACTAGGTCCAAGTTAACGCTTAAACCAATATAGTAGAAAGTAAGCTTAGGTAATGATGGGGTTCTTGTATTAATGAAATTGTATCTCGTTTCTAGGTGGCAGAACACTCGGCAGTGAACCAGATGACGGCATCGAACTTGGCCGTGTGTCTGGCGCCGACGCTGCTCCGGCTGCACCACGCACCTCCACAAACTGGTAGCACTAAGGAAGGGAACTCAAACAGGTAGGACTATAATTTTGAAAATATCTTTTAGTATTCTAGAGGCCAACCAGGCAACCACAGCTAAACGCTGCTGAACGAAAGCGTAATAGAGCACTATTCATCCCGGTCCTATGCAGGTCAGGTCCAACTCACTCAATCTATTACGCTGCCTGTCCACAGAAGCGGAGTGAAACTGCGGAGCGGTGAGTGAGGCTGAAATTCACCAATAGAAGAACCGTGGTCGCTAAGGGCGAAGTTTTTGTGAAGTTTGACTGACCGGATGGCGCAATTGGTAGTGACCCTGCCTCTTACGCCAAAGGTCGTGGGTTCGATCCCCACCCTGGACAAACATTCGTGCGATGAACACTTGTGTTTGTTCAGTGTCTGGGTGTAATATATGTATTTAAGTATATATTTGTGTTCCTCTGTTGTCTGATATCTGTAACACAAGTGCTTACGCTACTTAGTACGGAATAAGGTCAACGTATGAGAATAATTATATTAAATTTTATATATTAAGTACTATTGGTGGTTTTTAGCCTCGTTCATCGCTCCACAGCCTCGCTCCGCTTCGGTGGACAGGCAGCCTTATGTTTTTTTTACGTAAATTATTGTCTTTATCAATTCTTCTACAGACATTCTGATACTGGCTGAAGAATTGAGTACTTATATTATAGGATATGATGAAGACGAACAGACAAATCGAGTGGTAACGGATGCCGCCGTCCATAGACACCCGCCACACCAGTGGGGCTCCCTTTCCTCCTGGATTGGGCCACTGGTTTTCTGTGGGCCACGGTATCACTCTGGTCGAGCCAGCGGTTCTCCCACGGTCTCTGCTCTTTTTCTTCTTAAAGGTACCTAATGTTTTGACAGGATGGTGATAGAAAGCGTGGCGGACCAGCGGCAGATCAGCGAGAGCCGCGCCGCGCACGCGTGCCTGCTGCTGCTCATACAGAAGCACAAGCAGCTGTTCCTGGCGCCCGCCGACATGCTGGCCAGGTGCAAGTTCAACTACTTCGAGGAGAGTGTGCCGGTCAGTATTCTTTTCTTTCTTCTATAGCCAATTTGATCGGAAAAGAGAATACTTAGAGAGAAAAAATTGCAAGAAGCAGCTTCACTGTGAACCCCTTCCACACACAATCCCCTTGTAGATTTAATACTCACAACCCTGTTAGCTATTCATAGGTCGAGTACACTGATTGTCATTGTAATAATTTATTCGCGTCCAAGACCTCGCGTGTCTCGTCCGTTCATTTCGCGGCCGAGTCTGACCGATTGTCTGACCTTCGCAATGCTTAGATATTTAAGGGATTATAAGATCAACTGGATCATGGTTAGACACACGTTCAGACCATTAGCTCAAATTGTGTCGTGGTATATCCCAATTGAACGTAGTATATCGGGTCCAATATTAAATTTTTCGGACTTCTACCCCTATGTCCAGAAATGGAAAATGACGTGTCAAATAAACATTTTTTTTAAATATTTTACTGTTTATTAATATGTTGTTTTTAAACTTCAGGTGGCACTTGAAGAATTAGGAGGAGATTTCAACCAAGACTGGAAAGGTTTTCAGCAAGCCTGCATAAAAGCTTTACTAAAAGAAGCCAAAGAAAAGTGAGTTTTATCCCACACTCCATAAAGTCATATTTGCATTGTCAACTAACTAGCTTCGAAGGATAACCTAGAACAATTGTGGTAGAACATTTTCCTGTCTGTTTAACTGTTTCTTATAGAATCTAACTATTTTTCATGCTTTTAGAGTGTGTGGCCGCTCGGGGAAGAGGTGAGAACATCGGTGTTAGAGCCTTCACTAACCTGATCATTCTGTTAATTATAGTTTTGTTCTTTATCTTCTTTAAAATAAAAGGCGTTGCTAGAAATATCACTCGTTAGATCAATATGTAATAATACAATTTAATAAATGTAATAGCATTATCAATTATTATTAATTGTAATTTATTGATATTAGAAATCACAATGTTTTATACGATCGACACGAACAGCGTCACTGAATGTACGTTATTTACGTTTATCTTAAATATTAAAATTGAAATTAAATTTACATAATACATTTAATTTTATTAAATTTCAAAATCAAGCTTAAATTGTTTATTTCCTTACTGTAATGAATGAATTTTATTTATTATTGTTTATAATAATTAATTTTTATTAATATTGAGAGCTGTGGATTTTGAAAAATAAAATATAATTATAAAACTAAAAAATAGTATAAAGAACAGAACTATGTATAACTATCCTCTCATATAAATTTCAGCAATACACTTCATTCTCATCGTAGACAGTTCGTGGCCACTTAGGTGTTTTACTATGTGCTATAGTGTATTTTTCTTCACTTTTCTTTTCTAGGCTTAGGAAATAGATGCTATTTTTAATAGTTTAAAATGCTGCAAGATAAATAGCAATAAATAAACATACTGAACATTTATCACAATTAAATAAATCGAAGCAATTAAATTGTAAAAATGAAAAACGGAAAAAGCCGTCGAAAAAAATTAATTCCACACAAATAAAAAAACAATAGCAGAAATTACCAATAATTAATTTAAATAAATAAATAGTGAATTAAATAATATTTTATTTTAATTGTGCAATGAAGCCAATTAATTTCAAATTTATTATTCAACATTCATCAAGTTTCAATAAAATATATCCACCTTATTATAAATCGTGAACTAAAGTTATTCCCGTACTAAAGCTCATGTCATCCCGTTCCAACACGCAATGTCAAAAGGGGTTGGTCCCCGTTTTGTTCCGGGACTATCCTTAGTTCGTGATTTGTAATAAGGGGGTAGATAGTCATCATCGTCAGCCCATTTAAGTCCCCACTGCTGGGGCACGGGCCTCCCTCAATCACATGAGGGGTAATTGCCATACTCACCACGCTTGGCAGACGGGTTGGCGAGGGTTTTGGTATAAATGCTGAGTTTTCCTTCTCTGGGAGCTGATGATCATGCCAGCAGATTTACCTCGGTAAGAGTGAGGGTGGCCTATTCTACTCTGCCGGGGACCACACGGCCTATCTATTAGTATTTGGGCGATATTAATAAAAATAATATTAAACTTAAGAATGCATCCTATGAGGGTAGATAGCTTGTTTGTTATTGAATGATAAATTTGAAATTAATTAATATTATTGTGCATTTTCTATTGTATTAATTATGGGTGTACCTAAACAGATACGGGGTAGATCGAGGACTTAGCGAGTTTTCGACGTCAACTAAGTGTATGCTTAATACGATTGCAGAAGTCGCGGGTGGATGTCGGTGTCGGGCGCGGCGCCGCACGTGGAGCTGTGCTGCAAGAAGGTCGGCGACGGGCACCCGCTGCGGCTGTGGCGCGCCAGCACCGACGTCGAGGCGCCGCCGCAGGAGGTCATGCAGAGGTGAGAGCATTGGGAACTCACAACACAGACGCTGACTACTTCTTTTTTTTCCTTTATCACATATGTGGAGGACGAGCAGATGGATCACCTGGTGCTAAGCGATTGCCGCCGCCCATGGACACCCGTAAGACCAGATGGAGTCACAAGTGCGCTGCCAACCTTTAAACTATGTGTGTGGTTTTTTACTAGTTACTCAAGTTATTTCGGAGTAAATGAAAAGGTTTATAATTAACAAGCCGTTTTATTCTTCTTGCACTGACACACCGTTACAAGTATTTTTCACCGAAATAAGAAACATAGACAAAAGTTTATATGTATTACCAACATGACAATTGAATCCGAATCAGTAATACCAACCTTAAATCCTTATATGTATAGACATTGCTTTAAATATTATAACAGTTACATGATTTGTAACCTGTATAAGCACTAAATAAATCTTTTTATTCCTCTTCTTAAATCGCATGTTAAAAAGGCTACACTTAGTATTTTATGGCTTCAAGCCAGATGGAGTAACGAATTGCGGAAGATGACTAGCGAGAGCCGGATCGATCAAAGTTTAAGATCTCGAACATCTATACTATTTATGAAGGGGTAACTCTTACAGACAGCTGAGACGCTTATAGGTCAACTAAAAACACTAAACGCTCGCGCGAGGTAATCGACATCTAGCGCCATCTATTGACGTGGACCTATGTCCCAAAACGAAGTGAGGGCGGGCCACTAGTTTGTAATAAAATTTAAACGCGTTATAACTTGAGTGGGTAAAATGTTTGAGACTGCATTGGTGTCGTCATTTCAGTGGTGCATTTTTTTAAATTAAGAACAGTGAATTTATTAATTAAGTATAACATGGTAAAACAAAATGGTTAAGAAGATATGTTTATTTTTTATTTTTGCGCCACCTAAATGATGACATAGATCCAAACGGAGTGGCGAACATTCGGAGAGGCCTGTGTCCAGCAGTGGACTACAACAGGCTGATGATGTTGATGATTATGATGACTAAAAAGGCACCAAAATTACCCAAGTATCACACGTCATTTTTAAATTACTTATCCATATTCCAGGATACTCCGCGAGCGACATATATGGGACGACTCGCTGGTCAAGTGGCGGGTGGTGGAGAAGCTGGGGTCCAATGCTGAGGTGTTCCAGTACATCACCGCGTCTAGCTTCAATTTGCCTTCTCGGGACTATTGCGTTTTGAGGTAAAGAGTCATTTGACTTGATGTTCTATATCTTAGTTGAGGTAATGATAATGATAATTTATTATTTAGATTATTTTTCTATAGGTATTTATATTTTACTAATTATAACTTTGACATAGGGATACTATACTTCTCGCCTAAATGCAAATAGGGCGAAAGGGGAAATTGATGCAAATTCTATCACCACGACTTAAAAAAATTACAACCCGTTCGTTTGTTAAAAAAATTAGAAAAGTTGTTACCGAAGTCGGTGCCCAATACTTCAGTAATTTAATTTTGTTATATTCTTTGTGTGCTAAATAATCAATTTCTATTTCTATTTCTATTACATAATTCAATAATTCCACTGGATCTATATTATAATACAGATTTTAACTTTTTAAAATGAGGTCCAAATACCTGAGTGACTAAGGGACCCATTGAAAGTAGTGACTAGGAATGCACGCACAGACCAAACTACTGACTCTAGAAACTTGAAATTTAATAGCAAAAGTGAGCACTAAGAAGGTATTTTTAAAAATTGAACCCTAAAGTATTTGTATGAAAGTCTGCCATCTTTATTTTTAGGAATGTGAAAATTTGTATTTAGACAAAGGATTGGAAATGAAAAATAACTCATAAGTTTTTAGGAAAACCACCTTGACATGGGGTTAAAAAGGGGGAGAAATGAGGTATGGGGGCTTAGCAATTTTAATGTAAGAATCTTGAAAAAAAATATTTGGGCTTAGAATATTGAATAAAAACCGGCCAAAGGTAGAAAGGAACCGGCCGGGAAGGTAAATTGCGGTTTACGGTTTATAACGTATTAAAAAAAACTACTCACTATATGTAGTTCAAACCAATTTTCAACTCTTAAGGGGGTGAAAAAATGGTTTGAAGTTTTTATGATAGTCCGTCGTCTTTGGTGTGAGGAATGTGAAAATTTGTACTTATACGTATAATTTGAAATGAACAGAAATTCACTTTTACTTTTACTTTTTGAAAAAAATTTTTTGAGGGGGTGGAATGCAGTCCCAGTTAGCTAATTAGTAAATAAGAAACTTAAAATTGATGTTTGGGCACTTGCTTTGAATGAAAAAGGGAATTTAGAAAGAAGAAAGAAAGAAAGAAAGAAAAGAAGAAAGGGAATTTACATGTAATATTTTAAGAACCGTTCTCTATAATGTTTGATTGCTGGACATAACATACAGATTAGTGTTACACACTCGCCTCCTATATTTGTATGCCTGAATGGCGAAACATGTAGACCTAAGCTAATTTTTATTGCTTATAGTAGGTAGACGAGTTTGCGGCCCATCTGATGGTAAACGGTAACCGCCGCTCATAGACAAATTTAGATTAAAATTTAGATTTAAATTAGATTTTCCAACTTTTGTAATTTACACATGTTTTTGACAAATAAAAATCTTTATCTTTAACTAGCTTTTGCCCGCGACTTCGTCTGCGTCACACAATATCTTTATAAATTATAGCCTATGTGTTATTCTGATCTATAAGCTACATTACTGTAAAGTTTCATTAAAATCCGTTTAGTAGTTTTTGCGTGAAAGAGGAACAAACATCCATCCATACATCCATCCAAACAAACTTTCGCCTTTATAATATTAGTAAGGATAACTTTCTACCCCTAAGGGGTAGTTGAAGTTGGAATGAAGGCTTGTAATAAAGACCAAAACTGAGTGAGTAACGCCGCGGGCTTCTTCAGATCCTGGCAGCAAGGCGGCGGCGGCGGCGGCGGCGGCGGGGAGGCGGCGGCGGCTGGTGCGCGGTGGCGGAGACGTCGGTGGCGCACGCGGGCTGCGCGGCGGGCGGCGCGCGCGGCGTGGTGCTCGCCTCGCGCTACCTGGCGCAGCCCGCCGGCAAGGGCCGGAGCCGGCTGGTGCATCTGGCTAGAGTTGATACCATGTGAGTAGTAGAGGCGAGGAGATCGGACGACCGGTGGGGCAGAAAGGTCCTCAAGTCGAGGCCGTGTATAGGAGGTCGAAGCCGTGGCAAGTCTCCCACGTCGCGGTACCTGACGCAGCCGGCGGGCAAGGGGAGGAGTCAACTAGTGCATCTATCTAGAGTTGATACCATGTGAATAGTAGAGGCGAGATTAGACGGCCGGTGGGGCAGAAAAGTCCTCGAGTCGAGGTATAGGAAGTCGAAGCCGTGGCAGGTCCCCCACGTCGCGGTACCTGACGCAGTCGGCGGGCAAGGGGAGGAGTCGACTATTGTATCTAGCTGAAGTTGATACCAAGTAAGTAGTAGAGACGTGGGGATTAAACGGCCGGTGGTCGAAGCCGTGACAGCCCCCCCACAAGGTGGACAGACGATCTGGTGCAGGTCGCAGGAATTCCTTGGATGCGGGCACCCATTATAGAGATCAAGTCATCGTTGCCACCACTAGTAATCAGAAGGACTACAGCGAAACCGTACCGTAATGGACGAAAATATACCGGTCGCATTTAAAATCAAGAGACGCACAGCGCGTATGAAAGGGATGGAGATAAGGATTTGGTCGTGAATATATTTACTTTGTAGACCTCCAGGGCCGAGTTCGATGGCTTTTTTTTAGAGAGGCCCACTTCCAATCATTAATAAAGGGTGATACTGTGTCATTGAAAAAGGACATATGACCTACCTTTTTTTTTCTTTAATTTATAAATAATGTCGAATTATAAATGAGGGATAATTAAAATGAAAAATGGGTAAAAAATGTTATGAATGAGTATAGAAGACATACTGCGTCGACCCCAGATAACGTGGGAATAGGGGAAAATGATGATAAAATGAAACAAATCAAAAATGACTAGAATATTCAGCCAAACTATAATGTATCAAGACGGGGATTAACACGATATTTATTATGTGAAACAGCATTGTGTAACAGCAGCCGTGCAAGTTACGTTACAGCACGGCTGCTGTAACGTAGCCGAAACGTCGAGCCAAATATGTGAGTACACAATATTGTTTCACATAATAAATATCGTATTAATCCCCGTATTGATACATTAAAGTTATAATGCAACGCGAAAATCTAAAAAACTATATATTTAGCCAAAGAAGAGCAGATATTTGTGTCCCCTCAGAAATTGACAAAAAAATTTTTGACGTCTACTTTTTTTTAATAATAATAATATGTTTTTACAGGGGTAGAACACCAGAGTGGTACAACAAATGCTACGGCCACATCTGCTCCCTGTACCTGGCTCGCATCCGCGCCTCCTTCAAGCACAACACAGAAGGCCCCGAGTCGAATGTATGATCAAAGCATTCCACTTAAGTCGAGTTTCGGCTTGGCTTAAGTATGACGTCACCAGTCCGGGTTCAAACAAGGCAGACGCCTCCTAAACATTAGTGGGCTAGACCGTAGTCTTATTCGCATAGAGCCAGTGCCAAATAATCTTACAAATTTGTCATTCACCTCTTCTTTCGACTTTGCGATATAGATCGCTTTCTATAAAAAACTTAAGCTAAAATGGAGTAAACCGAGTTTCTAATTCAAAATATCCTTTATTGAATTTAAGTCCAGACAGAGCATTTTGTAAATGTCAAATATTATGTTATCTACCGCTGATTCGGAATGTCAATTTCTACCGAGAAAAATCAGCAAGAAACTCTGTAGCTACTATTCTTAAATAATATGGTAATTACAATTTTCATTTTTAATATAATGCATTAAACTACATACCATAAATTAAAAGCCTTAACTTTGAAATACTCAATGTTGATTATTAAAATTGTAATATTTGTGGATGCCTCTTACCATAAGATGCCGCTTAACTCCCATTTAGCATTACAATCCGTAGATAGTATTCTAAACGCAATGTATTTTTGTAATAAATTGGTATAAGGTGTTAATAACCTTTAGTGAAAGTTTAAATGGCACGGACTTTATTATGGATGAGCCGGGCCGGGTCTCCACGTCAAAATCTCATAACGAGGTTAGTTAAGCTTTAGAAAATATCGATTCCATGTTATAAAGGCGCGACCAAAATGTAAATATTTCTTTGATATACAAAGCTGTAAATATATTTTATATTAAAAAGCATAATAATGATATTCGTGAATAAATACTTATTAGATTAAGTGTTCACCTACCTCCGCATTTCAAGATTCGTCTTGATCCTTAGAAAAACCCGACGGGGTTCTACCAAAAAACCTGACTGCGTATATATTGAGATATATTTAGTTTCTATAGAGTAGAGACATTCTTATATGTAAATTTTAATATTTTTCTGCTTAACTATGCTATTTAGAGCCAATCAGATATAAAAAGACTATATTGATGGAAAAATTAAAATATATCAAAGATTAGGTATTTACATATAAAATATAGATTTAATTTATTGTCAGAGAAAAATTTAATAATAAAAATATATTAGCATGATTGATATAATACAAAGTAAAATAATTACTTTAAACTGCATAGTTAACAGTAAAAAAACTTGATTTATTATTGAGGTAATATTATAGGTACAATTATTAATTAAAAAAAAATTAAACTGAGATTGCATACTGAGTAGATTATTATTATAAAACATTATATACTCTAACAAAATAGTCTGCTAGTGACATTTAATACCTATATAATTTCCCTTAAATTTCATCCCCAAAATGATTTTGCCTCACTAAAGATCAAGTTTTAAGTAATATTTTTTTCCCCATGGTGCATTATTATTATATATTATGAAGGTATATTCATGAAATCTCATCAAATATTTGCGAATTAATATCGTAATCTGTTTTACCATATCCTATGTAAAGTTATCGTTACATATCACTAGTCATATTGTAATATAAATAACATTCAAATAAGCACATAATAACCGTACCTGTCCTGTGTTCAGGAATATAGTATTAAATTATTATATTTAAAATATATCGGTAACTTGCATTAATAAATATCGCAATTTAATTATGTCCAGTGGGCTTTAGAAATAACGAATTTTGAATATAATTTAAACTCATAAAATATCAGATAGGCCTGAACTTTTTAGACATAAAACAAAAATACAAGAAGGTATGAAAAAATATTTTTAATAGTTTAATAACATTTTATCAAAACTTTTTTTAATTATGATTTTTATCTTAAGCTGTAGCAGCTTTTAGAAATCTAAAGCCTGTTGTAATTTTAAAACGCGTATTCTTGAATCTTGAATGTATCGGAAGTGTTGTTGTGTGTGTTTTATTGTAAAAAGTCTGATTGATGTAAATAATTAGATTTAGTTTGAATGACCATCACAATATTTAATAGCTTAAAATATTTAGTATATTATAACTTTTAATTGAAGTGTTTCATATCACATGAATTATAAAAAAGTAACCGCACATATTTTTTTTTTGCTTTTGGATGAATATTTTTTTTTTATTATTTCATCTGTAATTAAAATAATTTAATATATTTAATAATTCGATTTGTAAAATATATCAATAGATAAAATATATGTCTATAAGAAAAATAATACAATTAAGTACATCTATGCAAATGAAACATTTCAATTAATATGCAATTTCCCTCACAGAAGGAACAATTAAAGCCAAATATCGCAAAATGAACATATGTATTGAATTGAAACGTGTAAATATTTTCTTTATATTATTATTTTAACGGATAGATAATGTAATCTCAAATAATTATAATTGTGTTAGTTACCTTTAAATCACAAAGTCTTGGTGCAAACGTGGATATTAAGGATTTTATGTACAAATAAGACATACAAACTTACCTACTGAAGCATTGGATCAGAACATATTCGACAATAATAATGTTACCAAACAGAATAAATTACATTATTATATAAATTTCTGGAATTGATACACGTATGAACCAGGTAGATAAATAAATTTCAATTGGGATTTCAATGTCTTCTCAGATTTAATGTTAATGCCAATTAATTTGTAGTAAATACTGAACATATACCTGGATTCTTGTTTAAATTAAAACAATATAAAATACTTACTTACCATTATTTATATGTAACATCACGTCTTACTTTTATTTCTCATAAGTAGTTTTCTATAGGCGGAACTTTAACGAAATTACCTAAAGGCCAGTTTTCCTCATAATTATTTTTATGTACCTAAGAGTAAATAAATCACACGTCGTAATTTATAAGGAAAGAAATTTATGTTATTGACAATTCCAAAAATGATTAAATATTTTTCCCTGAAGAAAAATAAAAAAGGGATTATTAAAGAGAAAATATTAGTAGATATTATATCATTGTTAGACATAAAGGAAATTTGCATTTAATACAAGTAATATACAATGACACCAATATATTTATAAAAAGTTTAAGATTAAAAAAAGTATTTTAGTATCATTCCATCACTGATAACAAAAAATAGAATATAATTTAAAATTTAGTAAATAATTATGTACAGACTAAAATACACAATATTGCGCCCGTATTCTAAATAAGTAAGTACAAGTAAAGAAAAAAAATACATGTTTCCTTTGAATAATAAAAATAACTGCTCTTAAATCTGTATAAGCAAACAAAATGTAATATTTAATTCATTATATTAATACCAAAGTCTTTTTAATTTAATTACTTTTTACTATGCTTTAAAATTTCAGAGGAAACCTTAGGGTAGGGCACACTAGCGACGCCAATCGTTTTTGATTCTTGATTTGATCTATTTTAAACAATTTCATGGTCACCTCTCGGCAAACATTTATACTATTTATTAAATAACCATGCACAAATGTTGGGTCCGTTTTTGTACGCGAAAAATTTATTCACACTAAATGTGGCCGCTTTTTACGGTAATTATTTTTTCTCGTTTGTGCACGGACCCGACATTTGTGCATGGTTATCAAATAAATAGTATAAGTGTTTGCCGAGAGGTTATAACCCCGAAATTGTTTAAAATAGACCCGGTTTAGTAGCTAAAAATTAAAATCTATTGGCGTCTCTAGTGTGCCCTATCCGCGTCACCTACGAAACCTTTTGAATACGGGTGTCAATCCATAAGATATAAAACAATCAAATTAAAATTTGACGAAAATGTTACATTACCTGATGATGCATTACTGGCATATGCAAGTTTTAATTATTAATCAAAAATATAATTTTAAAATATCAAAATGTCTACAGAGAAATATGACAATGCAGTGTAGTTAGTAGCAATTCGAAGTTTTTTCTCATGTTTTATCAAATAATTTAACATGCATATGTCAGAATCTAAATATAACATAAACATAGCCAACATAATGTTGTCACAGTATTCTATATTAATCGTAATTAATTTTCAATTACGATATTAATAAATAATGACTAAAATATTGTAAATTATTTCAATTTGTTATTATTACAGTAGGCGAGTGAATATTCAATCGTTAATACTCCATGTCTGTTATATTGTGTAATATAAAATAAACTATTGCATTGTGATTTATTCTTTATGAAAAATATATGGACCATTATATTGAAACCATTATGCAGTTTTATTAGTCATTACCTACCTCTTATTGTGTGGTAATGCATACCGCATGATACATGAAGAATGCATCAATAAGACACATGGGTAATTCCTGGTCAATATAAGACTGGTAGTAGGCCTATTGTTGAAAAAAATAAATAATATAGCATACACGTGCCGATTTTTCAGTAATAGCGCTGTGGATAAAACGTGGGCCTTCGTATGACAGGTCATTTATACTTACATCGTTTACATCCCGAAATACTCATAATAGATATCGTGAATGAAGTCCATTCAGTATAAAAGATCAAAAATGTAAGCCAAAAATGGTAATATAGTGCGTTCCTCACGTCATTTCCTACCACGCACAGTAAAACTGTGGAACCAGCTGTCATCCGTGGTGTTTCCGAACAGATACGACCTGGTGACCTTCAAGAAAAGGGTATACTCCTTTCTTAAGAGCCGGCAACGCATATGTGATACCTCAGGTGTTGCAGATGTCCATGGGCGGCGGTGATCACGTTCCATCAGATGTGCCGTCTGCTCGTTTGTCCGCTATAATGTAAAAAAAAAATATAGGTTCGAATCTGTGAACACACCGCTGGCTTTAAAGCTGTTTCCTCGTGGTCCTACTATTTTGTCCTACCAGTAGGACCACTAGGAAGATCTATTATCCAAATCTTTGGGTGTATTTCTGCCACTAGCTCCAGACAATCATCAGTGATAAGCTAGACCGCCGTCCTATTACCCTATTATTAGGCGTAAACCCACACGCGCTCTATTTGGATTTTAAGGTAACTAGGTATTTTCTGGAAAATTGAGTGGCCGCTTTTGGCGTTGCTTTGGCGTGTGTTGGTACGTCCGTCCGTTTTTGTACGCGAAAATTAATCAATTTTTCGCGTATAAAAACGGACCCAACATTTGTGCATGTTTAATTAATAAATAGTATAAGTGTTGGCCGATCACTTTGCACTTTGTAACACCGAAATTGTATAAAATAGATCCGATTTAGTAGCTAAAAATTAAAATCGATTGGCGTCGCTAGTGTGCCCTACCCGTCACTTTACGGAAATCAGGACCCCAATTCTCGTGCTCGTAATATTTATTTTCATACGACATATATCACTTAAACACTGTATTTTTGTATGGTTTTCAAGTGATATCCGCCATGTTTTCAAAATATCACGAGCCTGCGAATTGGGCTCCAGGTACGAGACAGAAGCAACTGCGACATTATAACTACATATTAGGAAGTTAACGTACTTAACGTACTTTGGAGAGATGTAATTTTTCATGTTTTCGCTGATATCTTTTTTGAGATAGTATTTTCTAGCATTTCAGTTGAGTACTTACGAAAAATATACCTAAAATAAATTAGAACAAAATTGGTCATATTGAAGGAATAGTGGTGGTTTGAAGAAATATAATTGAGTAATTCTTTTTTGTGCAATGAAGTATATCTATGTATCTTATCCTTTGTATATGTTGTAGAAGTTTGTACTTTGTGTATGTAGGTGGCAGACGAACGGACGGATTATATATTTACATAAGATTTCAAGTTTATTTATGCGGTTGAGTTAAGGCGACGGGTAGCCCTAACTAGCGACATCATTCGTTTTTAATTGTTATCTACTAAACCGGATCTATTTTAAACAATTTCGGGGTTACAACCTCTCAGCAAACACTTATACTATTTATTAAATAACCATGCACAAATGTTGGGTCCATTTTTGTACGCGAAAAATTGATTACCGTCAAAAGCGGCCATTTTTAGCGTGAATCAATTTTTCGCGTACAAAAACGGACCCAATATTTTTGCATGGTTAATTAATAAACAGTAGGTACAAGTGTTTGCCGAGAGTTTGTAACCCCGAAATTGTTTAAAATAGATCCGGTTTAGTAGCTAAAAATTAAAAACGAATGGTGTCGCTGGTTAGGGCTACCTTTCGTCTTAACTAGAATATTGGTTCCAATTTCAAAATATTTTATCCCGCAGACAACTCGGATGATTCGTTTCATTCACGCCACTCATTATCTTATCCTTAACTTACATCACGGGGGAAGTGAATGAATATCTTCTGTTCAATTGACATAATGAATTGTTATTAGCTACAGAAAAATTGAGGATAATAAATTGAATACTACACGTATACCGACAACTGCGAGGAAAAACCATAATCTTTCCAATTTGGAGAATATAAAGTTAGGAAGATGGATGACCCGTTTAGCTGAGTGGTTTGAGCACCTGTTGAGATGCAATGATCGCGAGTTCAACTCCTGCACAGAAGCAATTTTTTATTGAAGAAACAGATTAATATTTATGTTAAGTCTAGGTGTTTGTGGTACTTTCGTTGTTCTTGGTTTCCATAGTATAAAGAAAAATCTGTTTGGTATCAAGACAATGTCTATGTGATCTTGTCTCAATGTATACAGGGCGTCCCACGGCCATACCACATGGAGGGAACGTACCTATATTTAATATTGTAGATGGAACATTTGAGAAAAGAGTGCGACTTTGTATTCAACAGGAGGGGACTCATGTTGAGCATTCATTTAAATTTACGTTTATTAGTAATTTTGTATTACATGTTAAAATTCATGGTCGTCCTTTTATATTATATTATTCAGCTAAAAATAATAGCTAGTGTCACCTTAAGGCGACGGGTAGGGGACACTAGCGACGCCAATTGATTTTAATTGTTAGCTACCAAAACAAATATATTTTAAATAATTACGGGGCTACATTCTCTCGACAAACACTTATAAGTACTATTTATCTAATCACCATACCCAATTGTTGGGTCTGTTTTTGTACAAAAAAATCGATTCACGCCAAATTGGCCGCTTTAGGCGATAATGGAAAATTCCAATGCAAAATCAGATCAAATAGCTAACTATAACTATTAAATAAACAGTAAAGGTATTTACCGAGAGACAGAAGTCCCGAAGTTGTTTAAAATAGATCTGGTTTAGTAGCTAACAATTAAAATCAATTGGCGTCGCTAGTGGAGTATACCCTTCACCTTAAGACTCTATTAGGCCCAAGAAAATTGTCACATGATTGTGTTTATTTTATTTATTTATTTAGTACAGCCACATAATATCTATTAATACAATTGCAGACTACATACTAATCAAGGTTATAGTTCTGATATGCACCAAAATAACGGCGCATGCACTTATGATATATTTTTACATAACTTAATTAAATTAATAGACATAGTAGACCCTAAGTGCTAGGTCGGACAATGATGATACAATTCCACGATTCTTATTATTACGATCGCTTTGCGGCACTTCACTGCACAAATGGACACCAAATTTGTTCACAAAAAACCACTACATAAGTACTGCTTTTGAAACCTTTGAATTGCATCAGCCTAGGAGGTGTTTCAGCCCTACCGCTAGAATCCGAATGTGCTACGTTCAACCGAATAGATATGGATAGATAGATAGATATACTTTATTGCACAAAAAAAAACACAACTTAAAAAAACTAGACATTACAGAAACTTAGCTAACATCAAAACAAATATCACATTTGCTGACAGGCAATATACAAAACGATCGAATTATCTGTACAAACAAATTAATAAAAATATAGAAATTTATAGTAAAACATCGTATGAATGTAAAAAACTGGTTACTAACTGTCTGTTACCATTGGATTACGAAGAAACGGACACTACTAGTGCACTCATGTTAACTCACAAACACAAACACACACACACACACACACACGCACGCCCGCACGCACGCCCGCACGCACGCACGCACGCACGCACGCACGCACGCACGCACGCACGCACGCACGCACGCACGCACGCACGCCCGACCGCCCGCCCGCACGCACGGGCGTCTATACTTTTGCAAAACCTACAAACTTGTACAACCTGTGCGGATAAACAATGGGATCAGAAATGGCGGCGGATCTATTCACTTCTCGCTCGCACACTATTTGCGTCTATACTCGCACTCGTGGGGTGCGAGTATAGACGCAAATAGTGTGCGAGCGAGAAGTGAATAGATGCGCCGCCATTTCTGATCCCATTCTTTATCCGCACAGGTAGTATGTTAACTATTAGATATGCAAGAGCGTGTGGTCCCCGGCAGAGTAGAATAGGCCACCCTCACTCTTACCGAGGTGTCATAAAAGGCGACTAAGGTAAAGCTGCTGGCATAATCATCAGCACCCAGAGAAGGAAAACTCTGCATTTAATTCAAAACCCTCGCCAACCCGTCTGCCAAGCGTGGTGAGTATGGCAATTACCCCTCATGTGATTGAGGGAGGCCCGTGCCCCAGCAGTGGGGACTTAAATGGGCTGATGATGATGCAAGAGCGTAGTCACCTGACACAGGCATTCTTTTGCTGACAAGGTGACTACGACCACTTTTTGTAAAATACCATTTTTTTTATGCAATATAAATTTGCTTAAAAAATTTGCTTAAAATTAAAAATTTAATGGTATAATTTCACATGGAGTTACTCTTGACGCACCACTACAGGTATTGAACCTTTGAAAAGGTAGGCGTTTAGATCGATAGAATGACGCAATGTAGGCATACAATTTCGGTTAGAGTAAAGCAAATGTTTTTCGGTCGGACGCCAAAGACACAAAAGAGCTTTCTTGTCTTTTGTTTACATGCACACAGATGGTCAGCAACCATTACGTTTTGTTTATAGATATTAGCTAGGTAATTAGGTAGGTATGAGTGTACGCTTCCGAGTTAAAGTGACGGGTAGGGCACACTAGCGACGCCAATCGATTTTAATTTTAAGCTACTAAATCGGATCTATTTTAAACAATTTCGGGGTTACAACCTCTAGGCAAACACTTATACTATTTATTAAATAAACATGCACAAATGTTGGGTCCGTGCACAAACGCGAAAAATTGATTCACGCGAAAAGTGGCCGCTTTTGGCGTGAATCAATTTTTCGCGTACAAAAAACGGACCCAACGTTTGTGCATGGTTATTTAATAAATAGTATGAGTGTTTGCCTAGAGGTTGTAACCCCAAAATTGTTTAAAATAGATCTGGTTTAGTAGCTAAACATTAAAATTGATTGGCGTCGCTAGTGTGGCCTACCCGTCACCTTAAAATGGTTCAGTTGCAAATTGATATAAAAGATATACACGTCTGTATCTTTTTGTCTTTGCCTGTAACGACATCGGATGTTTCTACAAAATAACAGTGGTCCCTTCAACGTCATTATACCCGAAGTTCACTGTATTTATATTTATAAGGAAAGATCCCATACAGATGATAGGAATCATCCTCAACATAGTTCCTAAGGCCATTTGAATTATACTTGCGTATTTTATCATTCACCTACGAGTAAGTAATTAAAATGTTTTTTTAAATTAGTGGAATGTGTAAGTTACCAACAGCATTTTATATTACTTTAGAAGAACGCAAAGTTTATTTTCCTCATTGCTTTTCCCTATTATTAATTTATGCATTTAATACGGTGTTTTTTGTTCCCATTATAATTACAATGCTAGATAAAAACAAAATATTATCTATGTAATAGTTATAACTGTAAATTAATTTAATTTTTATAATTAAGATCTTTATTTAATCGAATCTAATTTGTAATTTATAAAACAGATCAATTATAAAAAAAGTCGTATAAATTTGTATTGTGTAAGTATTGTAGATTTATTTGATTGAATCCAAGATTAAATCTCACTTAACGTGTAAAAAAATGACAACGTCCATTTATGGTTGGAAGTTCTGCCTAAACTCTGATTAATAATTATCTTAACTTTTTTTTTGTTTTGGCGTCTATCGAATTTGATTTAACTTTGCAAATGTCGAGTGATTAAAGAGACACATGTTCCAAGACGAATTATCTAAACTAAACTAACCGGTTCAAATGTGAAATTATAATAACTTGACATTAGCATCTGTCAGTTTAGTCTACAATATGATAAATAAAAATCAGAGTATAGTATGATAAAGTCTATATAAATATTCACTTAGTATTTCCCTTTAAAAATATGTCCGTCGTTCCTATTATTTGGTCACTGCAACTACTTCATAAACGAACGCGCATCGCGATTCCTTGAGCAATTATCACGAGCCAAAACATCTTTGCCTTGAAGTCAACCAAAATTCCAACACATTTGGAGAAAGCTTTGTGTAAGCTCTGTCAAAAATTGCATCAGCTTTTCACTGAACCGATGTCTGGGCTTTCCCATTGGTGCATCTTAACCCTGCTGTTGCCTTCACATAGTACTACATTCCGTTCCGTTTCACTCTTTTTAATTTTTACATTCACCAATCTTAGTTCTAAATATAAACACAACTAAAATCATGCGCATTCTACATTTACATTCTCAATTTAATTAAAATAAAATTAAAAACAATTTAATTGGAATTTTAAAATAAGATAAAAGAAATTAAAGTGAAATAGCGTCTGCAGAACGGAACGCAACGGTCCCGCCCTGTCTACCATTGAAGTTAACATTGATGCGCTGATTTCCAACTTTATTCATTAGCGATTATAGTCTATATTTCTTTAACTTTAGGTATTCCTCACTCGTGTTGAGTGAAAAGGCAGCTCGTCTCAATGGATTGTCAGTAGCAAACGTGCCGGCGAAATGGGAGGTCGCTCCCTCAACCAACTCCACATTTAGGCTTATATGGACGCGTTCCAAATACCCACAATGAGACTAACGTAACAAAACTGAAGTGAATTAATCTGTGATAAAGACGCGGGCGTCCGACTTCTTTAAGCATTTTTTATACGTGTATTTTCGTGTAAGTTTTTTAAAATAGTGACTAAAATGGAAAATGTTGACACTGAGCTGGATGTGAGGAAGGAGCCCTTCTGGGTGTTTGGGTATGGCTCCCTCTGTTGGAACCCAGGGTTTGAGTACCAGCAGTCGGTGACAGGGTACGTGAGGGGCTTCTCGAGGAGGTTTTGGCAAGGGAACACGACGCATCGCGGCACAGAAACAAAGGTGAGGGAATGACTTTTTTAACCATCAGACACGAAGAGAGAAAAAAATTGATATGAAAAAAAAAATCACTGTTATTTTTTTACTAAAATAAGTTGGCTGATTAAGCGGTATGGGTGTGAAAGGAAAATATATTTATTTACATGTACAACAGGTGTCTTTAAATAACAGCTGTTATGCTAAATAATAGTACTGAAAGGTACTAGATACAATCTGCCAATTTTCTAATATAACAATTTTCTATACCTAACCTGCCTAATCAGCTGAAAAAAAAAGTAGGTACCATTTCTTTTCTTTTTTTTATGTGATAGGTAAGTGGCGAACGAGCAGACGGGTCACCAGAAATTGTACATTTAAGTTTCATTTTAGGGTTCTGTAGCCAAATGGCAAAAACGGAACCCTTATAGATTCGTCATGTTTGTCCGTCTGTCCGTCCGTCCGTATGTCACAGCCACTTTTCTCCGAAACTATAAGAACTATACTATTGACACAAAAATTGGAAAAAAAAAAAAATGGGGGGTCTCCATACTTGAAACTGAAACTCATAATTTTTTTTTACCAAACCTGCACGTGTGTCTTATCTATGGATAGCTCAAGGTGGTAACTTCTGTGTGTCGTCGTCGTCGTCGTCGTCCCGTCCCCCCCCGTCCCCCCCTCATAATTACGCACGAATGTTATAAATAAATAGCACAGAACCGCGAAATACCAATGTTTTGTTTCTTTTGTTTAAAATGTGCTGCAAAATGACCTAAGATTATTCGGAAAACGCCAGAGGTACATGCTCGGATGCGAACCACGGCCTCACTTATGAAAGGCGCGTTCTTATCCACTGAGCTACCTACTATTGCTATAGTCGAAGAGCTCCAGAGGTGCGAGCTCGGATTCGAACCACGACCTCTCGTGACGCGTGTTTATCCACTGAGCTATAGTTTGCCTGTCTACAGTAATTAAAAAAAACCTCATCCGAATCTATTTAAAGAGCGTACTCTTTTTTTAAAAGGCCGGCAACACATTAGCGATCTCTCTGATTTCGCGGATGTTCATGGGTGGCGTTGATTACTTTCAATCAGGTGACTCGCTTGTTCGTTTGTCGCCTTTAGCATAAAAAAAATGCGGTCGCATCATCGTATTTAAGACTGACCAACTCCTGGATTATGGTCTAAGCGTACCTACCCCGGGCTCCTGAAACGACATCTTTGGAAGCATCTTTTTTTTTATGACATAGGTGGCAGACGAGCAGACATGGATCACCTGATGGTAAGCGATTGCCGCCACCCATGGATACCCGCAACACCAGTGGAGTCACAAGCGCGCTGCCAACCTTTAAACTCCCCTTTCCCCCCCAGATTGGGCCTCCGGTACCCTCACTCACGCAGCGAAACACAGCACGTGCTGCTTCACGCCGGTTTTCTCTGAGGCCGTGGTATCTCTCGATTGCCGCCCTCCCGCGAGCCCGCCGAAAGCCGAAGCGTGGCTCTGGGAGAATCACGCTTCGGCATGAATGCACATGTTGAGATAGGATAGGTATAACATTGATAATATCCAGAAATAGAACAAACAAAGCTGTTCAAAGTGCAGACAGCAAAAATTAATTAGTTAAACATCATAATCATTAGGTACCCACTTCCGCATTAAAACTAAAACCGCGAAAAATTCACAAATAAACTGCCTATTTTGATATATTGTGCGAACAAGTTAGGCCTATTTATTTTATTAATTTACCTACATTCCTGATCACATGTTTTGAGGTTCGAATTGCGTATTTGCAATAGATAAAAGAAATCGAATAATAGGAACACAGTTGTTCGACCACCTGTTGAAGATGTATACACCGTGTGGTCCCCGGCAGAGTAGAATAGGCCATCCTCACTCTTACCGAGGTGTCGTAAAAGGCGACTAAGGTAAAGCTGCTGGCTTGATCATCAGCACCCAGAGAAGGAAAACTCTGCATTTATATCAAAACCCTCGCCAACCCGTCTGCCAAGCGTGGTGAGTATGGCAATTACCCCTCATGTGACTGAGGGAGGCCCGTGTCCCAGCAGTGGGGACTTAAATGGGCTGATGATGATGAAGCGATTGCTGCCGCCTAGAGCTGCCAGCCTCCCTCAGTCACGCTAGCGAAACCCAGCAATACTTCTTCACGCCGGTTTTCTGTGAAGCCGTGTTAAGGTGACGGGTAGGGCACTCTAGCGACGCCAATCGATTTTAATTTTTAGCTACTAAACCGGATCTATTTCAAACAATTTCGGGGTTACAATCTCTCGGCAAACACTTATACTATTTATTAAATAACCATGCACAAATGTTGGGTCTGTCATTGTACGCGAAAAATTGATTTACGCCAAAAGTGGCCGATTTTGGCATGAATCAATTTGTCGAGTACGCGTTGGAATAGGTAGTTGTTAAAATAGACCCGGTTTAATAGCGAAAAAATTAAAATCGATTGGCGTCGCTAGTGTGCCCTACCCGACACCTTAACACCGTCATCGTCCCCGTCCCGAACAGTGTTAGTAAACGCTGCCTTTGGTCCAAGTACAAACATTTGTGTGCATGAACATGTCTGTTTGTATTGGTCTGGGTGTTTCTATGTATTAAAAGTATGTATTAGATAGATAGATATTCTTTATTGCACAAAAATAAAATACAAGCATGATACAACAGCAACAGACAGTACAATAACGCGGTCTTATCGTTTGTAGCGATTTCTTCCAGACAACCTTTGGGTAGAGGAAAGAGATATCGTATTCGTAATAATAAGGGAAGGCAGTGCAAAGTAGTTTAACAAATGAAATTGAGAATGGCAGAATTATACATTATTTTATATATTTAATATTATTACATTACATAAATAATAACAAACAATACATACATACCCAATAATAATATATACATAGATATTTACAAAAGAAATGTATTATATCTATATATTTCTAATCCCACTATTGATTTCGATATCCGTAACACAGGTGCTTGAGCTACCTATCTCGGAGTCAGATCAATGTATGTGATGCTGTGAAAATATTAAATATTATTAAATTAATATTAACACTCCGGTCGAGCCGGCTCATTTATAACGAAGCGTGACTCGGTCGGTCAAATTTCCTAGTGCGTTTTTGAAAACAATGAGAATAAAACTAGATATTAAGGTGACTTAACTTGAATCATAACAAAAGAATGGTGTTATTTAAATGTTGGTGCGACGTGCGTAGTGCGGAACGTGGTTGTAGGTTTTGAATCCTAGTTTGTAAAGGAATTTGAGTAGTTCTTTGTTTTAGTATTACCTTGGCCTTTATTCATTTAAGGCGACGGGTAGTCCTAACTAGCGACACCATTCGTTTTTAATTGTTAGCTTCTAAACCGGATCTATTTTAAACAATTTCGGGGTTACAACCACTTATATCGGCAAACACTTACCTATAGATACTATTAATTAAATAACCATACACAAATGTTAGGTACGTTTTTGTACGCGGAAAATTGATTCACGCCAAAAGTGCCCGCTTTTAGCCTGAATCAATTTTTCGCCTACCCGTCACCTTAAGGTGACGGGTAGGGCACACTAGCGACGACAATCGATTTTAATTTTTAGCTACTAAACCGGATCTATTTTAAACAATTTCGCGAATACAAACTCTCGACAAACACTGATACTATTTATTAAATAACCATGCACAAATGCTGGGTCCGTTTTTGTACACGAAAAATTGATTCACGCCAAAAGTGGCCGCTTTTGGCGTAAATAAATTTTTCGCGTACGCATTGAATCCAACATTTTTGCATAGTTATTTAACAAATAGTATAAGTGTTTGCCGAGAGGTTGTAATCCCGAAATTGTTTTAAATATATCCGGTTTAGTAGCTAAAAATTTATATCGATTAGCGTCCCTAGTGTGCCCTACCCGTCACCTTAAAGCAGCCCGTCCTCGTTTCGCTTCAGGAGTTAAATTTTAACTGGTCTGATAGATGGCGCTGGGTGTCAATTGCATCACGCATATTATTCGCGTTTTCGATTTACCTATTAAGCCTTGTCGTAGTCTATTATAGAATTAACCTCTTTATGAAAAGTATAGATATAGAAGATACAGGATATATCTGTAAACATTTAAATCCATTTAACCACGTGTTCTACTAATCATTCCCGACACCCAAACAATGTTCGAAAAAAATCGAAACATATTTTTTGCTCGACCCGGGAATCGAATCACGGCCCAGTACATAAACCATTTTACCGACAGTGGCAGTCTGTACTTCTGTCTCAGTTCATTTTACGAAATTAATTTATATTGAGTGGAAAGTTACGATAAACCACGTTGTGACCTTAACTCATTAAGATCAACAACCGGAAATAGCCCAGATGTAACCTTGTCCTACGTAACATTTTTACTAGAGGTCGCTCGCGGCTTCGCTCGCGTGGAATTCGATTTGCTATAATGTAGCCTATATTATTCTTCATCCTTTCAACTATCTCCACCTTAACACGTTAATCCGTCGCTCCGTTTTGCCGTGAAAGACGAACAAACACACAGACAGACACACATTATCCCATTTATAATAGGTATCTATTATCAATTTAACTTTTCATAGGCACGGCCCGATCGGATGGTCAAAAGCTTTTGGCGATTTAACAAAAGTTCTAAGGCTCGATTCGACCAATCTTTATCCATGGATAAATCTATGGTATAACGTCAGATTTGTATAGAAAGACAGCGCTATAATAACTAATATCCTCCAACCGATTACGGCTACGGCGGCCAATCTCGACTGATCGTGGTACCACGTACGCAAGATATATTTTAGTGATCAATTGGGCGCAGTACCAACGGTTTGACGTGCTTTCCGAGGCACGAGGATACATGACCGCCGACTTGCAGACTCCAAGAATTTCTTACCGAAAACTTAGGTAAACAGTTTTGGCCAGACCTGGAGATCGAACCCGGGACCTCTTGCGCAGCCGTCGCTTTAAAGTGCGTCCCACCCATTTAGTATAGGAATAAGATTGGTCGACTCGGTCAAAAAACATATTCCATAGTATAAGAAGAATAGGAAGTAAGTACTTCTATAAAATAAAATATTATGGACGTTTCTTTTATTACTCATTTACTTTAAACATATATCAGTGGGACAGTTCCCACTGCAGAGCAAAGGCCTCCACATAGAAATAAAGCTATCGCTACTATGATTTGGTTAGACGTAATCACCACGCTTACCTAATGCGGATTGGTGATCACAAACCCGAGCTATGTTCGAAAAATTACAATATTAAGACGAGAGAATAAGACGCATGTTACAATATTCTCTCGAATTTTATTTTGCATTTTCTACATTGCTTTCCACAACATAGAAAACTTAAAAGCTAAGTATACAGAGTTAAAGATAGCTATACATAAAGGTATCTTTTACCTTATCCCAATTTTATTGCGTAAAATGTTAATTACTAGTGTCATCCTCATCATCATATTTCGTAATACACCGCGAAATCGCAGACAAAACTCAAACATTAGATGACATAATTGAGACATCACTTATTTCTTGTGGCAGATATAACCAGTTTTTCTTGTATGTTTCTGGGCCAAAACTTATTTTTAGCATTATATCAACATACCTCTTCTAGACCGTTTAATTTTAAAGATTTGAAACTAGATTTAATAATATCAATGTTGATTTAAAACATATATCACAATATATTATATGGTACTAAAAACTTCCATAGTGAAGAACTTTACTTGGTTTTAAGGCGATGGGTACCCCTAACTAGTGACAATTTCCGAGCTCCAGTCTCTAAGCAAACATTAATACTTGTTATTTAATAATTGTTTCGCCGTGTGGTCCCCGGCAGAGTAGAATAGGCCACCCTCACTCTTACCGAGGCCTCGTAAAAGGCGACTAAGGTAAAGCTGCTGGCATGATCATCAGCACCCAGAGAAGGAAAACTCTGCATTTATATCTAAACGCTCGCCAACCCGTCTGCCAAGCGTGGTGAGTATGGCAATTACCCCTCATGTGATTGAGGGAGGCCCGTGACCCAGCAGTGGGGACTTAAATGGGCTGATGATGATGATGATGATGTGCACTACTTTTTTTTATTTATTTTTGCACTGGGTTAACGCCATAAGTGACTATTTTTGGCTGTAATTCAAATTTCGAGTACAAAAGCAGATCAGAGAGTTAGCCTCTCGTCAGCCTGATGATAAGGAAGAGACGAGCCCACGTTGCAATTATAAGGGAAGCGATGTCAAGGCATCACCTCCGTTGGAATTGCCATACTGGCTTCATCACGCTTCGTTTGAAGGAATCCATGTTGTAGGAAGGCGTAAATACCATGGAAATACATGCGCCGGTAACGAGTTTCCAAATAAATAGTAGGTATAATAAGTGCTTTTCAAGAGGCTGGAGTTTCGAAATTGTTAAAAATATATCTGGTTTACTTGCTAACAACTTAAATCAATTGGCGTCGCTAGTGTGCCCTACCTAGTCGCTAGTGTGTCACCTTAAATAGGTATTATATCTCAAATAATACTACTAGCGTTATTTTGAGAGCGTGGCTTTATCGCTAAATTAAAACGAATAAAATCCGATCACGGTTATTTGGCACGTGGCTAAAGTCAGAACTAACGCTGTTTCCTTTACAAGTGTCAGTGCTTTTGACATTTACCCATACAACAAATATTGTACAGCGCCCCCATGTCAATGTCACTGAAGTGCCTTCCTGATCATGGTCGGTCTGTAATTGGCACTAATTGAAATTGTCACACGTTGACACAATCTTTAGAAAACGTTTCCAAGAACGACTTGGCAAAAAGTATGTCATAGTTTCCATCAGCTATGCAACTGTGGGATTTCACATGATTGCATTTCAACGCACGTTAAGTAGAATGAATATGCAAAATTTGAGAGCTAAAATGATTGAAAAAAGAGGTAGATATTTAGAATGTAAAGAAGAACTACTGCCAGTTACTTGGTTTGTAAAAAAAAAATGTCGAAGATATAATAATTCTAAATAATATCCATCAATGTATCAACCAATGCATCAACCAATGTATCGGCAGTGTGGAAACAATGTCATCCATTGGCTGGCAGTGGACAGAAAGGAGTAGCGTGATAAAGAAGAGGCCGATACAGAGCAGTGGGTGGATGTGGGCTGATATGATGATAATGATGATGATGAATGTATCAACCAATACAAAAGATGAAGTTGTTAAGAGACCTAAAGCAAAAATTCACGTATAACGATAATTATAATAATAAATATTTCACAACATCACTGATCTGACTCCGAGATAAGTACCTGTGTTACAGATATAAGAACTAACTTTGTAAAAATTTCACCTTGTAACTTACTAATAATACACAGACCAATACAAACAGACATGTTCATGCACATAAATGTTTGTACTGTGCGGGGATCGAACCCGCAACCCTTACACCAGAGGCAGCGTTCACTACCACTGATCCAACCGGGTCGACAAAAATGACGAAGATATAATAATTATAAATAATATCAATCAATATATCGACCAATACCAAAAATGAAGTAGTTAAGAGACCTGCAGCAAAAGTTCACGTATAACGAATGTAATTATAATAATAAATATTTCACAACATCACTTGAGCCCGAGATAGGTAGCTCAAACCTGTGGCACGGATATCAGAACCAACTGCAAAATTACAAAGATCAATTTTTTTGTTATTGGCTAATTACATACCACAGGCTCTAGGTCTGTGCTTTTGTTTGCTAGTAGTTCAAAAATACATTTTAAAACGTTTATTTTATAAATATATAGAAATTACCCAGACCAATACAAACAGACGTTCATGCACACAAATGTGTGTGCGGCTATCGAACCCGCAACCCTTGCACCAGAAGCAGCGTTACCTGCCATTGATCCAAACTGGTCGTCAAAAATTGCAATTGACATGGCATTTGGCGAAGAGTCAAAACACCTAGCTTACACTTTCACACGTGACGCGTGTCTCCTGCGCACGCGCATGGCGGAATGTTTTGCTTCTAATATTAACTAGCCTTCCGTTTAGATTGCCATTGTCAATTGATCAATTGTTACATTGCAAAGGTACGCATGGTGCGGCGGTTCTTGCATTATGTTCATCATGACGCGGGTGTTCATTTGTAACATTATCTAATTGAAGCTTAAAATCATCATCATCATCATCATCAGCCCATTTAAGTCCCCACTGCTGGGGCACGGACCTCCCTCAATCACATGAGGGGTAATTGCCATACTCACCACGCTTGGCAGACGGGTTGGCGAGGGTTTTGATACAAATGCAGAGTTTTCCTTCTCTGGGTGCTGATGATCATGCCAGCAGCTTTACCTTAGTCGCCTTTTACGACACCTCGGTAAGAGTGAGGGTGGCCTATTCTAAAATGGTGTTTTAGAATTAAATCATGTGATTTACTTTCATAAACATCAGTCATGAGATGGCCTATATTTATGAGGTTTTCATTTAAGGGACATAAAATGTCCCTTTTTGCAACGATACAAAATGCGCGTTTGTCTGTTACGCGACTTGCATGGCCTTACATTACTGTGTATATTAACAGATATCTGTCAGCGAGGCTAAATTGCGTTTGTATCTTTGCAAAAAGACGCAATGTAAATGTCCCTTAGATCTTCCTCGAGTTGAAGATTCTGTTATCATCATCATCGTTTCAGCCAATAAACGTCCACTACTGGACATAGGACTCCCCCAATCATCCCCAGACAGGTCGGTCTTGAGGGCCTAATTTAAAGCAGACGTTACGACCGAATCGGCGTTTCCCTCTCTTACACACGCTCTGTGTTTTGATGCGACAGGTATATCCTCGTTCGCTACAGGGCGGCTTTAAATTAAGCCACCTGTGCCATCCGCATCCAAAGGATTTCCGCGACCTTCACCAGATCGTCGGTCCACTTTGTCCAGAAATAGCCCCCCGGCCTGTATTTTTAGATGTAGACACATCTAATTTAGTATTCCTGTGATAAAAATGTCTTTGTTTTCGGTTTTATGTTATTGAAAATGATATAAATATATTTCACAACATTACATACATTGATCTGACTCCGAGATAGGTAGCTCAGGCACCTGTGTTACGAATATCAGAATCAACAGTGGGATTACAAATTTATACAAAAATTACTTTTTTTTATATCATTATGATCAGCTTCCAAATACAAATAAAGTAAGTAGGTATTCTAATCGGCTACTCAAAACAGTTTAACTCAGCCTTCACCTGTCTCTACTCAGCCACGAGCATCATCAGACATATGACGTAATATTCTTGGCTTCCGAACGAAATTGGTATGCAGCGTGACCACTCACACGGTATAATGTAAACATGAATGGAATATTACAGCTCGAACGAACTCTTAATATCAGTTTCACTTCACCTAACTTTCACAGTAGTTAGAAAATTTAATCAAAATTAGACCTGTGAATTCGCAAAATGTTTGTGATTATCCTTAGATGGCTTTGTTTTCTACTTATAGCTTTAATATAAAAATGAAGAATGTTATAAATAATAATAAAATGTTGTCAATTAATAATTTAATGTAAATGTCATCATCATCATCATCATCAGCCCATTTAAGTCCCCACTGCTGGGGCACGGGCCTCCCTCGATCACATGAGGGGTAATTGCCATACTCACCACGCTTGGCAGACGGGTTGGCGAGGGTTTTGATATAAATGCAGAGTTTTCCTTCTCTGAGTGCTGATGATCATGCCAGCAGCTTTACCTTAGTCGCCTTTTACGACACCTCGGTAAGAGTGAGGGTGGCCTATTCTACTCTGCCGGGGACCACACGGCCAATGTAAATATATTTAGTAACATTGACTTGTGTTGTAACGGACCGGGCTATTAAATTAGGTTAAAACCTGTAATGATAGTTTTTATGGTATATTTCAAATAAATAAATATTGGCTCATGAACATCGACCCAGAATTTTATCAAGTTGAGATACATAAAAAAAAAGAATTAGGCAGCAGCGTTTATGTTTATGTATTTATTATTTGTTAGAAATGGGGTGAGCCCTGCGTCTCATAGCCACTGCGACCAGTAGATGATCTATTGTGGCAGCCCCGTTAACTATTACAGCACCTCATGTAGCTCCAGTTCCAGGATAAACCCGAGAATAGAGCTGATGGGAGAGCTCTTGATCTCGTCAGCTGAGATCATGTGTGCTCCCAGGTGCCGGCTTCTGCAGCGTTGCAGCGCTATGCACTCGCCGAGGACGTGGATAATCGTTTCCTCGTCCTCGCGACAGAACCTGCAGATTTTGGTATCTGAAAGGCCCATGATGTGCAGGTGCTTGTTTAATTTGCAGTGCCCTGTGAGGATCCGAGTGAGTGCACTGACATGTCATCTACTCAGTTTTATTATTTCTACAGCTAGTCTCTGATCGAACGCCTGTATCAACGCCTTAGACTGTTCTAGTCGAGGTAGTCTTTTCCAGAATTCAGTGCTTTGCTTATGCTCCCACTCTTTTAACTCGAACCTGACCAATGTTTATGTAAGATTTATGTTTAGATATACAATAAAGTCTATACAATCTAGTCTATAAATAGGGGCGTAAGGGGTCCTTCAACATCCAACGGGCTCTAAGTCAACCTCACCTGTACGTGGCGCACCCTGCTGCACAACGGACGAGGCTCTGGCGTTCCCCACCAACCCGCACTGGGTCAACGTGGTGGCCGTAGGCCCAAACCCCTCTATGAAGATACAATTCTGTGCGTCCTGTGAAAAGTGGTACAAGTCGACTTATATCGAATTTGATTTTCTTCTTGGTAATTCGTCACAAAAAAATCCTCTATTTTTATGTCTGATCAGACATGCAAAAAAATCCTCCGTTTTTCCGTCTGATTAGACAGAATAATAGAGGATTTTTTCGTGATGAAGTAGCAAGAATAAAATCAGATTCGATATGAGTCGACTTGTACCACTTTTCACAGGACGCACAGAATTATTTGTCACAAAATCATCTCAATTTTTAAACAACGTAATAAATTGTATTTTTCTTGAAAAAACTTTAAAATTCGTCACAATTTCGATAAATTTGTCTTCTTTTCTACCCTTTCGTAACGAAATTATTATAAAGACGATTTATAAATTAAAAATATGAAATCTAGAACACGAGCGAACCATTACAAATAGGTACTTATTATTAACCGTGTAACCTAAATTTAAAAAAAAACCGGTCAAGTGGGTGTCGGACTCGCCAATGAAGGGTTCCGTAGCAGCAAGTAAGATATATGGAAGGTAAATTGCGGTTTACGGTTTATAACGTATTAAAAAAACTACTTACTAGATCTAGTCCAAACCAATTTTCGTTGTTAGTTTTTATGGCAATATATATCATATATTTTTTTTTAGTTTTATAATTCATCGTCTCTTGCTCAAAGTATTGTGTTTTAAAAAAGTGATGTTAAAAACCTCATCATCATTTTTAAATACCTTTCCATAGATACCCCACACGTATAGGTATGATGAAAACAAAATTTTTGAGTTCCAGTTTCAAGTATGGAGACCCCCAATTTTTAATTTTTAAAAAAATCGTAATGCGGATAACAAAATACATCTATTTACCAAGTTTCAATAGTACAGTTCGTATAGTTTCACAGAAAAGTGGCTGTGACATAGGACGGACGGACAGACGGACAGACATGACGAATCTATAAGGATTCCGTTTTTTGCCATTTGGCTACGGAACCCTAAAAATTAGTATTGTTTAACCAATCTGTCTAACTTAAATTGTTGCAACATACCTGTATTTTGTTTGAATAAATTATTATTAGAGTTTAGTAAAACGATATAAAATATTGACAAAAATACTACTGGAGGATAAGGAAATCCGTAACACAGGTGCTTGAACTACCTATCTCGGAGTCAGATCAATGTATGTGATGTTGTGATATATATATATATTATAAATATAATATAGTATGGTGACTTTTTGCTTATTAAAGCATGACATCCTATTGTATCTACAAAAAAAATACTATTTTATAGGTAAAGACTTATTATAGATAAATGGCTAGATAGATATACTTTATTGCACAAAATGCACAACTTTACTAGGTATTAAAGAAATTTTGTGTACAATTTGTATTATTAAAACACACCATATCACCGGATATGTTAAACTACTCGTGATTAGTAATACAAATAAAGATCACTGTAAGGCAACGACGATTGACTGTAAATGCTATTAAGACATTTCCAAAGTTTTTTTAGGAGCACTAGAATTTGACTTATAATAAATTACCAACGGCCAATAAAAGGTGACGATAGATAGATTGATACTCTTAATTGCACAGACGATATAGGTTGCCAACAAACATATTTCTTCTTTATCAGAACTACGACTTTAAGGTTATCAAAATTAATACACACACAAGTCATGCCGTCGCATATTGATAGTTAAATCCAGACCTAACCGGTTTTGATAACACTTTCCTTAAAACATTTTATCATACTGTTATGCGTGCAATATGATTAGTTACCTAATATGTTTTTCTTCATTATTATCATATTTTACTTCTTATAAAACATTCGATGTTATTTAAAATAAATATTTCATGACATCACATACATTGATCTGACTCTGAGATAGGTAGCTCAAGTCCCAGTGTTACAGATATTAGAACCAACAACGGAATTACAAATACTTATGTACAAATAATACTGTTATTTTGTAAATACATACTTATAATACATAGAAATCACCCAGACCAATACAAACAGACATGTTCATGCATACAAATGTTTGTACTGTGCGGGGTCGGACCCTTGCACTAGAGGCAGCGTTCACTACCACTGATCCAAACGGGTCATCAATTGTTTTAATTTGTTAATAAATAACGCATTGACCATTATTTTCAAGAGATATTTTTTTCAATTTAATTCAAAACATGTAATTATATTTCTTTTGCCTAGTACCGATCTGTGTGGAGATCATTGGGGGAGACCTATATCCAGTGCTGTGCACATAATAATTTTGATTGATAAAGTTATTACCGTACTAAAGCTCTTGTCATCCCGTTCCAACACGCAATGTTAAAAGGGGTTGGCATGAGTCTTGTTCCGGGACTATCCTTAGTTCGGGATTTATAATAAGGGCGTATGTGTTAAGTTTACCTTTGTACGTCATCTATGAGCTTCTTTGGACTCCATGGAAGACCAGAGTCGTGATTTCCTCTAGACACTACGCCAAATGCTGAGCGGAGCCGAATTCAGTACCATTCTGATATAATGGCCCTACGGTTATTTGGCACGCGGCAAAAGTCAAAACTAATGTTGTTTTGATGTTTCTCATAAAAAAAATCTACAACGCCCCCGGTCAATATCACTGAAATGCCTTCTGATCTTGGTCTCACTGTTTGTTCTTTTGTTTTTTGTATTTTATTTATTTATTTTATTTTCTTTATTGTAAGGAAACATACAGTACTTAAAATAACACTATAGGTAACACACAAAAACATAATCTTAAACCAATTAAGTTTCCACTAACAACTAATATCATAAAAACCGCAACATGATGTTCGTAATATAAACAAAAAGGAATAATTGAGCAATTGACAAATATCTACTATAAAAATATTTTATATTCCTATTTCATGTATATTTTTGGCGTTGAGTAAAATATTTAATTCATAAAAGTTGTTGTGACCTGTTCAAAAATTACCTAACAAACAAGCTACGAAGCTGTTATTAAACTATTGGTATATAGTCGCTAGGTGACTGAACTTTCACATACATCGCCCGCAGAAATAGTAAACTACGCATCTTCACGAGATTTACTAGATTTGTAAATCTCTGTAGACCAATATATTCGTGTGAGACTTAATAATTTTGTTTTCTTTGCGATTTCTAGCTTGGACGTTGCCAGGTATTTGTAAGAAATGTACGTTATAGAATCGAGAAAATCTTAAAAATATTTTAGCTGATACTGAAGTGGAGCATTACCGCGATTCAGTTGGTCTGGTTACAGAAGAAGAAAAACTGACTCCACTGGTGTTATCTAAAGGCGACGATAATCGCTTACCATGAGGTTATCCGTCTGCTCGTCTGTGCCAACTACCAAATAAAAAAAAAGTTTTTTATGCTACAGGTGATTAACGAGCAAACGAGTCACCTAATGAAAAGTAATCAACGCCAGTTCATGAACATCCGCGAAAACACTAGAACGCAGAGAGATCGCTAATGTGTTGCCGGCCTAAAAAAAAATACGCTCTTCTCTTGAAGGTCCCTAATTCGTAGCCGTCGAGAAATACTCCTGCAGCCAAACCGTTCCACAGAGCTAAGGAACTTTGTTCACTTATTTTTATATTCAATTTTTTTCTAATTTATTTTTATTCTTGTTCCAGCCGGGCCGCGTAGCAACTCTAATAGAAGACAAGGAAGTGAGTATATTTAGACGATACTAAATATAAATATCGAATGACGGTACAAACATTATGCAACTACCGATTGTTCTATTTCGGTCAGTATCAAGTTCAAAAGCGCAAGCGCACACTTGTCGGTTAATCTCAATGTTTGTTTACTTTGGAGAAAGTGTGTCAATGTTAACGAACTTATATTGATGTGTGACTATACAGGAGGTCCCGTAAATAATGGCATAAGTATAGCTCATTTGGTGAACTACAACAAATTTGAACAGTTGTTTTAATAATCTAGGATCGCCAAGGAAGCAAAATTTTTATTTTGGATATTTCTGCCTAATTTTATATATAAATACATATAACAAGATCCAAAAATGGCATTATTTGGAAAAAAATACATTAAAAAAGTAAATCTAGGCAGAAAAATCTATAAAAAATATATATTTCTTTTTTGTTTCTAGGCAACCTTGAAGTTTTAAAAACCTTTTTAAATTATATAGTTTAAAAGGTCACCATGCGAGATATGAGCCATGAATTTTGATCCATTAGTGACATTTGTGTGCATGAATATGTCTGTTTGTATTGTTCTGAGTGTGTCCTATATATTATGAGTATATATTTACAAAAGAAAAGTAGTAGATGTATATATTTGTAATCCCACTGTTGATTCTGATATCCGTAACACAGGTGCTTGAGCTACCTATCTCGGAGTCAGATCAATGTACTACCTGTGCGCATAAAGAATGGGATCAGAAATGGCTCGCTCGCACACTATTTGCGTCTATACTCGCGCGAGCGAGAAGTGAATAGATGCGCCGCCATTTCTGATCCCATTCTTTATTCGCAAAGGTGTATGTGATGTTGTGAAATATTTATTTATTTATTATTATTATTTACCCTGGGCTCCTTGTATTTTCAGTTGTGAAATGAAAATTAGCCTTTATATCCTTTTGTTTAAAAGATAAGTGAGGCTTTTGTAAAATATATATATAAATATACCGGCGTGAAGCAGTGCATGCGCTGTGTTTCGCTGCGTGAGTGAGGGTACCGGAGGCCCAATCCAGGGGAAGGGGGGTTAAAAGATAAGCAGCGCACTTGTGACACCACTGGTGTTGCAGGCGTCCATGGGCGGCGGTAATCGCTTACCATCAGGTGATCCATCTGCTCGTCTGCCACCTATACCATAAAAAAAAAAGACATTAATGTTCTATCTAAAATCATCCACTAAGAAACGGTGTGTTCTATATTGTTTGTAGAAACCAATGTAAACATACCGTATGTTTTTGTGTATACATATGAATCAGACTTACAATTTATGCGCAGTTCCAAAACATCTGAAACATAAGACATAACATTACTTCACAATGTTACTTTGGTGAAAATAGTTTACTTAATAACGAATAAACAAGAAGTGGGTTATTCCCAATATTGTTATCTATGACTAGTTAACGGGAAAACTTGACGAGAAACTGTAAAATGTATCATTGAAAAGATTTTTAAAGAGCATACCTGCTTAGAAGATGATCCAAGATTTGGTAAATTTGGTAATTAAAATAAAACAACTGCTATTTAACCTTTCCAAGCCTTAAGGGGAACTAGCCTACTAGATCATGGTTACATGTTCACTGTAATTTTTTCAACGTGCAAGTTTCCTCGCGATATTCTTTCTCATCATCAATATTGTAGAAAAGTAATTTCATATCGTACTTGTAATTAAAAATGTAGAAGAGAAAAGTATAAACTCGCATGCACATTTTATCACACCTAGTCCTCGAGACAGGTCTGACAATAATAATAACTTAGCAATACAGCTCAGCATTGCGATACCAAATGCAGTTGAGTCACTGAACCTTGATACCCCTAATGCACGTTTCGACGCGGCCCCAGATAACCTGTGACGCTGTATTTACATGGTAATGCTAACCACCTAGAAATGATAATGTTGAAAAAACGCGAGAGAACACGTACTCTTGATAAAAAATATATCATGGAAGCAAGTAATCCACCGGTTGATTGGGCTACAGCGGTATTCGACAGTCAGAAAGCCATATAACATCAAATGGGCCGCATGCCTATTTTTCGCAATAAAAAAAAGAAAAGTGCACAGGACACAATGTTAGTGCACAAACACAAGTACACATTAATTCCTCTCTTACCCTTAACATAGACACTCAACCAGACAGATTGGTCGCAGAACCAACCGTTAACGTGCTTTCTGAAGCATGGGGGTTATAAACAATACCGCAAATTTCCAGCCTTTATGACACAATGTTTTGACTGAAAAACCTTGGTATAAATTTTGGTCCAACCCGGGCATGAAATCTGGGACGCCAGGCGCAGTAAACCATTTAGATGTACATTTGCGTGACTCTGCGTGTATAATTAAATTCTCATTTGCCTTAAATTTACTTCTCTATTTCGTACCTCTCATTCCCAATCCACGTGTCCATACCAGGAGAAATATCTTCAATTACTAGCTTTGTTTCGTAATTTCCAATTTCATCACGTTCGTCTATTTCATCGATTGCCGCCACCGACTAATTTGTTGCGACATCCTCGGCTCCCTTTGTCTCATTACCGTTTTTGCAATTTAGGCTATTAATTAGGACCATTATTGGGTCATTGGTTACGCTGTGGAATTTTTGATGGCTCAAGTCTTGTTTAGACATAATTAATGAAATTAAGGACAGTTGGGCCGAAGTTGTTAGTAATTAATAACAGTTTATTTTGGAAAAAAAACATGATGACTTTTGCTGATTTGCTTCAACCAATTCGTTTTGTCATTGGTCTCAATTTTCACAGGGGTTTCCAGTAATAATGTCTACTATTTCAAAATAATTACTAAATCATAAGTATTTTTTATTGAACAAAACAATAACTTCAAAGTTCTTATTTTAATGACATGAAAGAGGTACAACAAAGTAAATTAGTACCTAATAAGTAATTAAGATTCAATAATTATCAATAAGACAAACATATTTTAATGTTACTACATTCCTAAAACGAGGCCATTACAAAGATATAAATATGAAAATAAAAAAGAATCAATATTTTTAACTTCTCTTTCCAAAATATTTAACTAACTTGATTAAATACATACTCGTAGATATCTCAAATAGAAATATTGATACAACTCAAACCTCTTCAATACACACCAAGCTTACAATGGCGTCACATGAAATAATAATAAATGGATCTTGAAGACTCAACATATTCTCTTGAGACCTTATTGTTCATGTTTTAAAAGGACAGGGATATTGTTTGCATTCATCACTGCGTATCTTCGATATACCTACTTACTATTGATTCAATTATAATGGAATTAAAATAAACATGTAACGGAATGTTTGAAAAGAGCTTACTTAAAGGGTGTGCAAAGGCATTTTAAATAAGGAAGATCTTAGTCATGAACTAGTGACTGGAAATAAAAGTGTAAATAATACACTAATGACGTTAGTAATAACATAAATAATAAAGATTACAAATGTAAATTACAAGAATAAGATTTCACAAATGCGTCAGAGAATAAAGAGAATGAAAACGGACATAAAATATTTAGGGTCAAGAATTTAAACATGTTTAACACAAGGTGACTGCTGGTGCCATATTTTATGATTTTGTGTTATTTATAATGAATTCAAGTACAAAAATGGAGCACGTATTATTAGCACAAAGGAATCCACCGATATCAAAACAAAGCAAGCAAAATAAGTATAAAGAGTAATAAGGCAGATTATTAATCTGCCTTTTAGAAATTAAAATTACTTTCAAGGAATTATTAAGTCACAAAACCTACAAAAGTACTTCTTTCTAGATGGTTTAACAAAACCTTCTTTTTCTATCAACATTAATGGACACTAAATACCTACTCTCTATTATATAGATACAGTTATTAATTTCTCTGTAGCTTTAACTTTGTTTAAAATTGCTTATATAATTTGCATATCGACTAAATAGAGCATGACATAATATTAGCTGATCTTACAATGTCCTAAGTCCTTTGCATTTATATACTAATTGTCAAAGCAATCTCAACAAATATAAAGCTAAATAGAAACTCGAACTATAATTACCTTACTCTAAGAGAGAAACTGATAACAATTTCAAATAATGAGTATTTAATGTCCATTAATGTGGATAGCCAAGCCAAACACAAATATTTGCAATAAACTTCACTGCACTAACGATAAGTCAGAACATTTGCATTAGCAACTATTTGAATTACTTTCCTGCTATCTACAGCATGTTTATCTGTAATAAAAGGCTAGACACCGATAGCTTTAGTAAAGTTTATTTTTGTATTAATAACAATAAAAATCTTAATACCCATTATCCATAACATACCCATCAGCGTGATAAAGGCTCTTGAACCACTCATACTTTACATGTATAACAAATGAAGCTCAGAGCATTGCATTACATGTTATCAGAGACAATTCTTGGAATGAATAATACAGAGCCGGCAACTTACTGCAATACATTGGTAACTTTTTTTTTATATTAAATGGGTTTGCACTTGATCTCATTTCACCTGATGGAAAGTGACAATAAGGTCTAAGATGTAGCGTGCTTACCCAGAAGAAGCCTATTCACTCTCGACTTAAAGACACCCAAATTGTAGCTCTCTGGGAATACACAAGCCGGCAAGTTGTTCCATTCCTTAGCAGTTCGTACCAAGAAAGAAGAAGCGAAATGCTTAGTACGAGCTGGTGGAACTTGCACAGTGTAAGGGTGGATTCCTGTCGTCTTCCGTAATGTCCGGTGAAAGAAAGGAGAAGGTGGTATCAGGTCGTGAAGCTCATTCGAACACTCTCCAAAATGCATCCTATAAAAACCGATAAACAGGCCACTCTACGTCGGTGAGCGAGGCTTTGGGATTTACCCTCCACTAATTCTGCTCCACTAATTAAACTTAAATTAACATAAAGTTAAGAAATTCATAAAGTTAGGTATATTAATATATACACCGTTATTTTTACAACGTTTACATCTCGGAAACCTCATAATAGATATCGCGAATGAAGTCCATTTAGCACGTTAGATCAACAAAATAAGCGAAAAAAGAAATCGCTTAGTTTGTTGACACATTATTGCCGGGTGGGTAGAATACCCACTTGTAAAATTTTGTGGTTTTCGGGATGAAGAAGCCTACGGTGGAGCGAGCTTACCAAGCTATTTTTTTTTGTTAGACTTTAGGCTAACCCTTGAACACAATCACGTCTGAATAAAAGCGACGATGAAGTCTAAAATGATACTCGTTTGCCTATAAAAGATTAAGAGAAGATTTCAAAGCAAATCGGATTAGAATAATCTCGAAGTAGCGAAATATTGAACCAAATTCGATAGAGATTTTTTTAAAATGTAAATGACTGTTGGTGTAGTTTAATAATTACACACTATAATTGGAACGATGCATGTGTCTACATCGAGCGTATAATGTGGTATAATGCATCGATATGCTTAATTAGGTATATTCATTAAATTGCTGGTTTAAAAAGCGTGGTTTATGAGTTGTGGCATCTTTATGACGATCATAATGATTATTTGAAAAACGTTATACACGCCATTCTAGGTTTAAATTATAATCTTAAGCTATAATTCAGGTCTTAGTTGAAGATTAAATGATTTACAGTAGTCACTTCTCCAGCATCTGGAAACTGGTGGCAAACGAGCAAGCGAGTCACCTGATGGTAAGCAATCATCGCCGCCCATGGACATCAGCCACACCAGAGAGAGTGGAGATGCGTTGTCGGACTTTTAGGAAGGTATAGACTCGTTTCTTGAAAACCTCAATGTCGTACCGGTTCGGAAATACCGCTGCTTGAAGTTGATTCCACGATAAGGAGGTGCGTGGCAAAAAATGACGTGTAAAACGTACGGTGGTGGATCTCCACCCATCCAGATGGTACGGGTGGAATCCTAGTTTACGGCGTGTAGTACGGTGGTGATATTCAGCAGCGGGTATTAACTTAAACAACTTCTCGAAACACTCATCATGGTAAAGGCGGTAAAAGACACATAGAGATGCGACTTCTCTCCGCAGGGCTAGAGAGTCTAAGCGATCAGGGAGATTCTCGTCGTTGTCTATTCGAGTTGCACGACGTGGAACCGGTCAAAAGGGAGGAGCTGATATTGGGGTGCTCCGGCCCAGATATGGGAGCAGTACTCCTTGTGAGGCCGAACTTGTGCCTTATAGAGCTGAAGGCGGTGGGTTGACGTAAAGTACCACCATTCTCTAACGAGGACACACAACTTCTTTGAGGCTAATTTACCCTTTTCCTCCAAATTACCACGAAATTTAACGTCATTCGATATATCGACGCCAAGAATCCAAATGCTCGGTTATCTTCATCAAATACAGTAATTGTTTGTAATTTATCTATTATGATAGCAGTTAATTATCAGCTGTCCTTCTAAATAGTGTATCTTTTCTTAAATTTATCTACTTTATTATAGAGTTATTATGTATTGCAAAAACTTTGACAAAAAATATTTTAAGTTTTTTATTAGCCCTCTCTAAGTTACGCTAATTTATCCCTAAATCATCATAATCATAATCAGCCCATTTAAGTCCCCACTGCTGGGGCACGGGCCTCCCTCAATCACATGAGTGGTAATTGCCATAGTCACCACGCTTGGCAGACGAGTTGGTGAGGGTTTTGATATAAATGCAGAGTTTTCCTTCTCTGGGTGCTGATGATCATGCCGGCAGCTTTACCTTAGTCGCCTTTTACGACACCTCGGTAAGAGTGAGGGTGGCCTATTCTACTCTGTCGGGGACCACACGGCGAATTAATTATTTTTAATTTAATTTTTACATCTTCTTACGTTCTAAATCATTTTCGACATTTAGTGTATTTTGGTACACTAGGAAAAAATACAAATTGGTTCGTTATTAGATTAAAAATTTGATGTACTTCGGGTCTCAGATCTATGAATCATGTTAAGAACACTTAATTAAACGTAATTTACATTTCTTTTCACACGAATAAGTAAACATCTAGAATAATAGTTATTATCTTCACAGCTATTATTAACTATGACATTTTAGCTATAACACGTGTAGGTATTATTGGATCTAGTGAAACGTGGCGCTGTAATTCTATTAGAACTAGACGCAAAACCAGTTGAATCTAGATTTATATTCAATAACAGCTAATGCGCATCAAACTTTACTTTGAACACTATTTGTCCCAGCGTTCACTTGCATATTTGAGAATATGTACAGGTTTTCTTTGTTCAACAATGTTGGAAGGATTTTCGTAAGTATTTTAGAAATGTTGAAACAAGAAGGGTCGATGTACAGACGATGCATTTAGGGATGTGTAAGAATTTGACCTGTATTATCTGGTGTAGTACAATAAACCGTCCTCCGTGGTGTTTCCGAACAGATACGACCTGGTGACCTTCAAGAAAAGGGTGTACTCCTTTCTTAAGAGCCGGCAACGCATATGTAATACCTCAGGTGTTTCAGATGTCCATGGGCGGCGGTGATCACTTTCAATCAGGTGTGCCGTCTGCTCGTTTGTCCGCTATAATGTAAAAAATAAATACTTGGGAAGTATGACAAAATACGCTTTAAGTAAGTCAAACAAGTTGAAAAAAGTTGGCCGTGTGGTCCCCGGCAGAGTAGAATAGGCCACCCTCACTCTTACCGAGGTGTCGTAAAAGGCGACTAAGGTAAAGCTGCTGGCATGATCATCAGCACCCAGAGAAGGAAAAGTCTGCATTTATATCTAAACCCTCGCCAACCCGTCTGCCAAGAATGGTGAGTATCATGTGATTGAGGGAGGCCCGTGCCCCATCAGTGGGGACTTAAATGGGCTGATGATGATGATGATGATGAAGTCAAAAAATAACGGTTTTATATATTAGTGGTCTTTTATGTGATAGACAGACGAGAAGACGGATTGTATACGACTTGCAACACCAGTGAAATACAAAGTTCGGTGTCACTTAAAACTTTAAAGGCCTCTTCTCCACGGATTGGGCATCCGGTACCCTCACTCACTTGGCAACTCACCGGTCGCGACGGCTGAATCATGCCAAAGCATTGATGTCTGCTTTAAATTGACTTTTGTTAGGTTGCCTCCATGTTTTTGTCCAAAAGTGGTTCTGTGAGCCCAGTTAAAATTTAACTGTGCTTACAAATAAATAATAACAGATAAATGAATTGATTTGTCTAACAGCGAAGCCATTGTATACCTGAATTAACATTCTTTAACTTTTATCCTCACGTTTAGCTACACGCTTGCAGTGTACGTAGCTATACATCGCCGTAAAATCCAATGAGTTACGTCCGCCGATTTGCAAATTGACGACTCGTGACAACATCAGGCTCTTGATAGAGACGATATGTCAATGGTTTTAAAATATGTCCATACTATACTGATGAAAACATACATAAGAAATGTAAATCCTGTCCTACCGATTATAAATAGATAGATAATAAGTTTATTTGTATAAATAAATAAATGTCGATAGTATTGCTTACTCAAAGTTATTCGTCAGAGACCTGAAGACATCGAGGTTGAGAGCAGGATCAGCACGCTAAAGTGAAGGTAGGCTAGTCAGAATGGTCAGTCTCTAGACGTACTGATGGATGATAAAGCTGACACTTCCTAGAGAGTGGAGTGGTCTCCACGTAGGGAAACGTAGTGTAGGATACCATGTGGCATGATGGACTGACGATTTGAGAAAGATGGCCGGTGTAAATCCTGTTGATGCAGACTGCTCAGCATGGGGTTGGTAAATATTGTCACCTTTTTAACTTCTACTTAAGTATTTGACAAATAAACGTTTAATTTGATTTGAACTCGAATTCTTATTTTAAACTCAGTGTTATGCACAAACGTTACTAATGTAGTGAATTGCGAGCCAGAGGGCGAAATGAAATTAACAATCGAATCTTTATCCCTGTGTGAGCGGCACACGCACTGTCTTTTGTTTCACACGCACTGTCTTTTGTTTCACACGCACTGTCTTTTGTTTCACACGCACTGTCTTTTGTTTCACACGCACTGTCTTTTGATTCACACGCACTGTCTTTTGTTTCACACGCACTGTCTTTTGTTTCACACGCACTGTCTTTTGATTCACACGCACTGTCTTTTGTTTCACATGCGCTGTCTTTTTTGTTTATTGTAAAACATGAGCCCCTTTAAAATGTTTCATTCCCTCTCCTGTCAAATTTCTCTACCATAACTATTTAAACTCCTGCCTTGAAAATCCGATCCGCCCTTCTACCCGTGTCCAAACAACTGCGCACTTCGCACAATAACAGAGAAATATTGTTAGTTATGATTATAATTAGATGGACAATGGTGAGAGTGTAATGTGTGGTGCTGTTGCGTACTGCGTTGTGACTGCATCCGTGTTGATAGTGATCAGAGCATGCCTTGTTTAGCTTCCGATTTTTTTACTGTTGGTTTAAGGATATCATGGATTTTCGAGAAGTTAAGAGAGAAAATAATTGAAAAAAATATGTGCATCGAATAATGCTTACGGTAAATAAACCATAAAACCAGCGTGAAGCAGCGATGGCTGGGTTAGATTCCCGGGTTGAGCAAAAAAAGGTTTTGATCACCATTTCGCTTTTCACAAGCGTTGTGATTAAGTCTAATCTAGTCTCAGAATTAATTTAAAACGAGATTATTTCGAAGAGTATTTTTGCTGTCGGGCAGTCGGTTCTGTCCCTGAGTGATCGTATCAAAAATGATGAAATCTGTAGGAGAACTAAGGTCACAGACATAGCCCAAAGGATTGCATGCCTCAAGTGGCAATGGGCAGGGCACATAGCGAGGAAAACAGACGGCCGTTGGGGCGGAAAGGTCCTCGAGTGGAGGCCACGTACAGGAAGTTGCAGCCGTGGCAGGCCCCCCACAAGGTGGACCGACGGTCTGGTGAAGATCGCGGGAATCCATTGGATGCGGGTGGCACAGGACCGATCTGTGTGGAGAACATTGGGGGAGGCCTATGTCCAGCAGTGGACGTCTATTGGCTGAAATGATGGTCGGTTCTGTCAACCTACGTGTACACGCTTTTGTTTTGAACAGAGTCACCAGGTTCGTAGGGAGGAGGTGGCTCACACCCTAGGGCAAACGGCTCACAACCTATTCGAGGTGTAAACTTCTATTTATTATCAACATTAGACCTACGTGAGCAGTGCATAAGGAAATCTATTTCGCAGTAAGTTAAACTGTGTAACATAACAATTCATGCCTGTTATTCAACGTCACTCAAAACTTACGTCATACAAATTATTATCATACTTTAGTTCAACGACGTGTGTTAGTGCTACTTTATTTAGTACAGGGTAATACCGCTAGGATGTATCTGCGGATCTTAATTATTGTTTTTGCGTCAGAAGAATTTATTTGTCTCCAACTATCAGCATAATAGTTAGTCATTTTTATTAAAAAAACAATAAACTTAAATAATGATATTTCGATGCGTCTTTAGGGGATCCAAACACACCTTTTACTAACCGGGTGTGTAGGAACCAGTCCTACACAGGGAATGTATCACGACATGGTCTGACCCACTGAGCTAAAGTCCTTGTGTAGTCGATTTTTTTTAAATACACTTTGTAAGTTGCTCTTCACCGTGACCTTCGTATTTTCATTCTACGATAGATAGATAGATATACTTTATTGCACAAAAACACACAACTTAAAAGTGTCGCGGGTGTCCATGGGCGGCGGCAATCGCTTACCATCAGGTGATCCGTCTGCTCGTCTGCCACCTATCACATAAAAAAATAGTCATTATAGAAATTTAAAATTTCAATTTCGGCGGTCTTATCGCTTATTGTTTTAGGTTTATTGTTGGATTGTTTTATGGGCAGTCAGGTTGAATACAGTTTATTTTTTATGCCAGAGGCGACAAACGAGCAAGCGAGTCATCTGATGGAAAGCAATCATCGCCGCCTATGTTCCGCGAAATCAGAGAGATCGCTAATGCGTTGCCGGCCTTTTTTTGTAAAGCAATTTTTGGAAAGCATTCTCTAAAAACCCCACTTGGGATGACCTCATTGTAAAGCGGATAAATCCTTGACTGCAATCCGCGAAATATGAAATATTGTATGAGTCATAGTTATCTGCCTGCACTGACACGATGCAATAATCTGGCGACTAGAGGAAGGTTAAGTTCATAGCACTTGAACTTGGTGGTCTTCCTTACGGTATAGCTTAAGTGTAAGGCTTACCTTTCGCTGAGCTACTTAACTATTTAGTTTATAGGGAGTGTGAGTTCCGGTCCAATGAATATGTACAAAAATCTCTTAATATGACACACTGACCACTAAAATGAAGTAAACACAGAGTAATGTAAGCATTGTTATCATTAAACATGACTAATAAATAAAAAAAATAAAATTTAAAAAACCTCCGACTCAACTAAAGCTCTTTCATTTCATACCTATATTGGGGCAGTTGGAACAACAAATAGGTTGTTCGTCATTTTCTGACGGCGGCCATCTTAGATTTGAAATTTTTCACAATTAATATATTCTGCTATCCAAGCCCTTTCATATGATACCCATATTGTGGGAGTGACGGCGGCCATCTTGGATCGATTTTTATCCTAAGCTATATAGCTAAGAACACTCCCTCCTTATTCATCTTTCAAACAAAAAAAAAACAAAATAAAAATCGGTTTATTTGTTTGGGAGCTACGATGCCATAGACAGACACACGCACACGCGCACGCGCACGCGCACGCGCACGCGCACGCGCACGCACACGCACACGCACACGCACACGCACACGCACACGCACACGCACACGCACACGCACACGCACACGCACACGCACACGGACACGGACACGGACACGGACACGGACACGGACACGGACACGGACACGGACACGGACACGCACACGCACACGCACACGCACACGCACACGCACACGCACACGCACACGCACGCACACGCACACGCACACGCACACGCACACCACACACACACACACACACACACACACACACACACACACACACACACACACACACACACACGTTAAACTTATATCACCCCGTCGCTTTTGCGTCGGAGGTTAAAAATAATAAATATTTCACAACATCACAAACATTGATCAAACTCCGAGATAGGTAGCTCAAGCACCCGTGTTACGGATATCAGAATCAACAGTGGGACGTTTTTAATCGGTGCTAAGATCTACCCAATGTAATTAATACAAGTAACTGAAGCAATAACGGATTGATTGATTGATTACAAATAGATTACATACCTATAGGTAATAAATACTAATCTTTTGTAAATACATACTTAATACATAGAATACATCCATTACATTTACATTACTGTTAATATCCTTCCTTACTAATATTATAAAGGCGAAAGTTTGTTTGGATGGATGTATGGATGGATGTTTGTTCCTCTTTCACGCAAAAACTACTAAACGGATTTTAATGAAACTTTACAGTAATGTAGCTTATAGATCAGAATAACACATAGGCTATAATTTATAAAGATATCTATAAGACCTTGCTTTTATTCGAATTACACGCAGACGAAGTCGCGGGCAAAAGCTAGTTATTTAATAATACTCTTATTTTGCAGCTCGTTCTCATAACAGCCCTGTTTGAAAACAAAAGACGTTCGAATTGGTTATTTTGTTATTGTTTTTCGACGCCATCTTTGAGCAATGGCGTTGTAATTTGAAATGTGGTAATCGAAGGGGAAGTTAAGTTCATCAAAAAGAGTAACTACTGAGTTTCTTGCTGATTCTTCTCGGTAGAAATTGACATTCCGAATCAGCGGTAGATTACATAATATTTGACATTCATAAATGTTCTGTATGGACTTAAATTGAATAAAGACATTTTTGATTTTCATTTTGATTTTGATCCTAGCAATTAGTTAGTGATTGTTAACAGCGGACATCTTGTGTGGTTAACACGTAACAACAGAAATTAAATCATGCTACTAAAAGGCCGATGTAAAAAAAATATCGCCTTTAAAATATTAAATTTCAAGTCGCTGTACTTTTCTTTTACCGCACGGTTGTCAGGAGATCGCTAATAGCGATAATACCGAGATTGTATCTACCAGTGACCATTAGCATTGGGTTATGTAAACTTTTGTGCAATAAAGGGTATTTATTTACATTATCTCTGATAAATAAAGACTGTTTTATGAGCGATGGTAGCTCAGTGAAAACCTGCACATTTCGGATAGTATCTGAAACGTGTAACCTTAATTCAGTTGGTCTGGTTCGGTTCGGTTTGCGAAGACGGCAGTCGCTTCATTGTAATTAAACACCCTAAATCAAGAATCATGGTCCAAGCGTACCCCCGGGCTCCAGAGCGACAGCTTTGGACGCAACTGGGAATTAATAATAATAATATTTCACAACATCACATACATTGACCTGACTCCGAGATAGGTAGCTCAAGCACCTGTGTTACGGATATCAGAATCAACTGTACTTTTCTTTTGTAAATAATTGAATGCAATAAATAATCGAGTATAAAAAATATATACCTACTTATAATACAGAGACAACACCCAGACCAATACAAACAGACATGTTCATGCACACAAATGTTTGTACTGTGCGGGGATCGAACCCGCAATCCTTGGACCAGAGGCAGCGTTCACTACTACTGTTCCAAACGGGTCGTCAAATAAACGCTATTAATTATAATAATAATATTTTTTGTTTTCTTTCTATAATTAATTAGATTTTGTTTGTTTGTTTTACATTGAATTTAATTTGTTATATTTTGTTTCTTTTCTTTTTTTTTACTATTAAATATTCTTATAGTATTTATCTCTCTTATAGTTCTTATAGTTTCGGAGAAAAGTGGCTGTGACATACGGACGGATGGACAGACATGACGAATCTATAAGGGTTCCGTTTTTTTCCATTTGGCTACGGAACCCTAAAAATTAAGCCGAGTACTAGCAAAAAATAAGGAAACATTTATCAGTCTAAAGCCTCACTGTTGCGACCTGGTTTAATTTGTTTATCGACTCTCGTAATGCAAGATGTGCGCACGCGCGTGGCTTATCATTGGGCAAGATAGCTCATTGATGTTATAAAATAAAGGTCAACTTTGATAGCAAATGTTTTTTTAGGAATTCATCTTAGGACTTCATGATACCTAATGAAGTAAGAACCAACGTAAAACGGTTTGAACCGGTGGACTACTCCAGTCGTGAGTGACGTCTCGGCACCGTTAGTCATGACCGGAAGGACGCACTGGTCGAAGACTTAAGACTTTGAGAGATGGATGACGAGAAAAGTTGACGAAGCTTACCAAATGCTGCCCAACCTAGCTGAATTCTTCTATTGGCTTCTCTCTCGAAGTTGTTTCTGCCTAATTGGATCATTCCTGATCTATCTAATCTCAGCCTACTCACTCTCCAAATACGTAAAAGGTAAAATGGTTAAGAAAGCGTATCTCAAAACCTATACCTTACTTTTCTTTTAAGCTAGAGGCGTCAAACGAGCATGCGATTCACCTGATGGAAAGTAATCATCGCCGCCCATTACAATCCGCGAAATCAGAGAGATAGGTATGCGTTGCCGGCCTACTAAAAAAGGAGTACGCTCTTCTCTTGAAGGTCCCTAAGTCGTAGCCGTTGGGAAATACTCCTATAGGTAAACTTACTAGCCAACAGCTTTAGCTTAATTTAATTTAATTATTTCGCCTGCACAATCCCTTGAGTTATTTTCCTATCACTCCACGATCGACTGACGGCGTGATGTTATGAGAGTGTGACGATGAAACGATATTACTAATCTACTTCGCTGAACCTGTTTGTTTATCAAGCAATAATAATCTAATGTGACATTGCCACGTGTCAGCTTTGAAAGCATGTTAATGTCAAGGCTATGATAAAACTACTGGATGTTGGAAATCAGTTATGATATAACCTCCTTAAAAAGATTAACAATTAATCTTAATTTTGATATTATTGATTATAAGGTGGACTTATTATCTCTGACATTTTAATATTCTACATATGTAATTAATTTAGCCTGAAAATTCTCTAATGTTTGCATGTTAATTACCTTAAGGTGTCGGGTAGGGCACACTAGCGACGCCAATCGATTTTAATTTTTAGCTACTAAACCGTTTTTGTAAGCGAAAAATTTATTCACTCCAAAAGCGGTTACTTTTAGCGTGAATCAATTTTTCGCGTTTATGCACGGACCCAACATTTATGCATGGTTATTTCATAAATAGTAGGTATACGTGTTTGCCGAGAGACAAAATGTATAGGCCGGATTGGGCAGAGGCCCAATCCGGTCTATACATTTTGTTTGTGTCCTAAATTTCTATATGTATAAAGAGGTAAATCCTACAGACTGCGGCAAAGCTTATACTTAAACGCTTGCGCGATATAACCGACACCCAGCGCCATCTATTGGTATAAAATGGAGCTAATGTCCCGAAACGGAAAATGAAAGGGCGGGCCACTAGTTATTCATAAAAGATAAAGAGTTCATTGGGCACATTTATTTCACAATGGCAAAATTGAGTGTGTCTCCAGTCTCCGCCAAAGGCAATCATTTTTGGGCGACGTTATATTTGAAAAATTATTTAAAAAACTGGTTTGGATCTGCAGCTTATGAGTTGTAATTACACGTGTTTAAAAATAAAATCATATCAGTAGCTAGTAGGCGACTGAGCTGATATCCATCTAGACACACGGCAGCGTGTCAGGCCCAAGTTCAAAGACACAAAAAATGCCACACACGAAGTATTTAGAGCAACTTTTGAGCCCTTCATAACTCAAAAACTATTTATATTAACCGCGTCTTTGGCTAATGTGACTCATGATTATAAAGCAGCAAGCAAGCAGTATGCCCCTAAATTTAATGATCTTTAATAAGTATTAGGGGATTCGGCGGGTCGGGCTAAAACAAGTCGCGTGTGCTGATTCAATTCAAAGGTTTTAAATTAGGTGTCTAGTGGTGTTTAGTAGACGTATTATTAATTTTATGTTTTTGATGTGATCTTTATAACCGAACAAGGAAGCAGAACATTATAATCTAATCTTCAATCTCATCTGTTGCTCCACTTCGAAAATATATGTGGTTATTGAGACTACATTATTAAGGACAAGGATATTATATAATCTAATCATGCTTAAGTATCTACTCTTAAGTATCATAGACACGATAAGAATATAGTGCGCCAAATTCATCGACGAACAGATAAAGCCTGTTTCATAACACGAGGTTGATAGTACTGCAATTGTGAATGTTGATAAACAATACAATGACCTATGCGTGCGCTTTTCTATCCGTTTGTCTGTCTACTGTAGGTTTGGGGTTAATATGCTTGGTAATAAAACTTTAGTAGCAATAAATTTGTGGGCAAAACAACTTAGCCACTACGCTACTCGTATAGATCTTATGAGTGTCCCAGTTGCGTCCGAAGCTATTGCTTCAGAGCCTGGGACACGCTTGGACCATGTTCCAATTCGGGAGGCATAGCAATCTTAATGTAGCGACTGCCGTCTGACCTTCGCAACCTTTAGCAGACCAACTGGATCTTGATTACACGTTAAGATTCTTTATCCACAATTTTGAGAGACTATTCGAAACGTCCAGGTTTCCTCACAATTTTTTCCCTCACCGCTAGGCTAATGGTAGATTTTTTTTTTGATTTGATAGGCTATTTTCATAAATGTGCTCATTGTATAGCGGGTGATAGTTCATATATCCGTGTGTTCCCAGTGCATAAATAAGTAGGAGGTTACATTAACCTGCGCAGACGAAATATTTGATGCACCATTTTTGCATTCATCATCATCAGCATAAATTTGTCCACTTTAGGATCTGTTATTAAATTTTGTTGTTCTGTCATCCGGTCCCACCAATCTTACGTACCTATATCGTCGCTGCATCTAGCCCAAGGTTATCCTACACTACGTTTTCAGTTTAGGATTGTATCATTTTAAGTAAGATAATTTCTTATCATCTTCCTCTCTTTGTTCCAGGGCATCACATGGGGCAGAGCCTTCCTAGTCGCAGCAGAGAACAACGCAGCACTACCTTACCTCTCCACCAGAGAATGCAAACTCGGCGGCTACAAAACCTACACAGTAAACTTCCACCCCCGACCTTCGCTTTTCCAACCAACCTCAAGCCAAAGCAATCCACAACAACCAGGAAAGAAGGACGCCTTATTATATATAGCTGTTCCAGGGAACAGACATTGGCTAGGATCAGCTCCTTTACCAGATATAGCGAAGCAAATTTTAGAGTGCAAAGGCAATTCCGGACCGAATGTGGAGTACCTAATAAGACTGGCAGACTTTATGCGGGATGAGATTCCGGAAGCATTAGATGAGCATTTGTTCTCGTTGGAAAGGTTAGTCAGAAAGTTCGCGGCAGACATGAAGGTTTGCTTGAGGACCGTGATGGGAGAGGTGGCGGAGGAAGCGAGACTGAGAGAGGAGAGGAGGGAGAGGTCAGAGCCGAAGGCGGTGCCGTCCCCGAGCTTCCAATTCGCTTCGAGGGTTCCGGAAAAGAAGCTGCGTTGTGTCAACATGTGATAGGGTTTTTGTTAGAGGTGTGATTTATTTTTCAAGTGGTATAGAAATCACAGGCTGAATGGCATTAAGGCACGTAACAGGTTCAAATATTTTGTATGATGTTAGTTCAGAAACAAAAATTAATGTAAAGTGGTGCAAAGAAAACTGTTGGCTCAATTTCTTTTAGATGTGCAAATTTTTACAATCATGGATCTTATGGCATTAATGATAAAGTATGAATTAGATCATTAGATTTTGTACATTGTATGAATGATTTACTCATAAACAGTAACGTATAGATTGTTTTGAATCTAGACTTGGATTACAATATAAATGTCTACCAGCCTTTACTTTTCTATTATAAATGAGTTAACTTGTGATATATTTGAACTCTTTGTTCGAGAGCCATTGTGTACTGTTTCAAAATACGTGACGTGTTATGACTTGACTCCGACGACGCGAAGACTTCCTACCAGAATGAGTACATTGTTACTCTTTGTTTTTGAAAGTGAGTAAATTGGCAAGTAGAGGTCTTCGTTAATAACCAAATGACGTAGATAGATAGATACTTTTTACTAAAACAAAATGCTTTATTTGTTTTTCCTCCGCTCAGGAGAAACAAAATACAGGCATGGAACAACAACCGATAGACATTTCAATAAGGTCTCCTCCAATAAGATCAGGAAAAACTATATTCAGGTATGGAATAATAGCAAACAGACATTACAAAAAGATGGTTTCGTCGCTTGTAACGATTTCTTGCAGACAGCTTTTGAGTAGAGCATTTGCTCTACAGCGGATAAAAATTTAAGAATGTGTCAAGAATTTTTATTTGATATAATACTTTATTGACTTATTTTTTAATTGGACGAACGAATGATATGCTGATAAAATGCCCTAAAACGTTTAAAGTCAGAATCCGACGAATCATACAGTCGTTAGTAATCTGTATAATTTGTCGGCTTTTGACATTAAAACTTCTAAAATTAACTAAATCATTTGGTTTATTTCTGGCAAATGCGTTTCAAATTGATTTGAACTGACCCAAATTCTAACTACAGTGCGATTACGATCAGAAATCACTTCAGTGACATTGACAGGAGGGCCCTTTACAACGTTTTTTGAGAAAATGTCAAAACCGCATTAGTTCAGACCTTTGCCATGTGCCAAGTAACTGTAGGCCAACTATACAGGCATGACTGTGAAATTGAGCAAAACACATATTTGAATAAGAAATATTTGCGTCGTGATTTCGCAAAACTGCGCAGATTTTATTCGTAATCATCTTGTTATTGGGTTTACAAAATGCAATCACGATAATACATAATAATACGGGATTTAAAAATATCGTTTATGATTATGCTTCAGAAGAAAAATTTCAGGTTAATTTAACTAACAATAAATCAATTTTCTGATCAGAATTTTTTTAAGCAATTAGATATACATTGAAATTGTAAATTGCAATGAATATTTCTTATATAGCTTTTGTTCTGCCTTTACAGATTTTGCTAAGACTGTAACAAGTTTAGCAATAATAAAATAATTAGATAGATACATTGTTTCTGTTTAAAATACATACCTAATTTGTCTACTAATAATGTTGAAACAGACATAGGCGGTTAGGAAAACGTTTTGTAAGAGACACCCTGTCGCTGTTTGACTGCGCTGTGACTGGATGTATTCCAAATCTTTGTGTTACCAATTACCACCTTTAGCCGATTACCTCAGAGCCCATGAAAATCAGGTACGTTATATTCTAGAGACCTTATCTTGCCAATTCGCTATTCTTTTATTGACTAAATAAACAATAGGTACCTAATATAGACCTCAGCAGTTTCAGATTGTGTGCTCCAAATACATTTTTTTTTTACTTTGTGACTTTGACTACGCACAAAACTATGACTTTAGACCAAATACAATGAAAACGACAAGTATTACTTTATGAATCTAGATTTAATTTAATACCTAAGTTAATTATGTGAATAAAAATATTAATTATCACTTTTACTTTGTTTGTTTAAAATTTTATAATTTTAATAACGTTCTTTATCGCCCTCATTACAAATCGCGAGCTAAGAATAATAACGCAATAAAACCAGCCAGCCCTGTTTTAATGTTGCGTGTTGGAACGGGATGACATATTTTGCTTTAGTACGGTAATAATTATCAACCGAATTAGCAAACTGAAGTGGCAGTGGGCTGGTCATATTAGCCGCAGAACTGACAGCCGTTGGAGCCGTAAAGTCCTTGAGTGGAGACCGCGACTCGGTAAGCGTAGTGTAGGACGCCCTGCGACAAGATGGGATGATGACATTCGAAGGCTGGCTGGTGTGGGCTGGATGAGAGTGGCCGAAAATCGGGAGCAGTGGCGTGCATTAGGGGAGACCTATGTCCAGCAGTGGACGAGTGTGGGTTGCTGATGATGATGATGATGATGATGATGATGGTAATAATTTAAGATCGCGATTTGTAATAAGGTGGTTTGTGTTTACTAAAAAATTGTAAAAAAATGTTCTAACCTCGCGTTGTTCAACATTCGAATTAAAAATTCGTTAAATTGAACTGACTTGTATGAATTAGATTTATAATTATTGTGAAATGATGACTATGTATAGTTGATGTACTGAGGCATTAAATGTAACTTTTGTATGACAACTTGTATTTATCCAAGGCTATGTAATTGAGCATAGAAAATAATTAAATGATATAAAATAAACATCTTTTTATAAATGAATTGTTGATTTATTTAAATACCACGCTTCGGCATGAATGGGCCGGATGGACCGGAATGATACCACGGCCTGACAGAGTGAGGTTACCAGGGGCGTAGTCAGGGGGAGTGGGAGGATAAAATGTTGACAGTGCACTTTGGACTACAATGGTGTTTATCATCAGGTGATCCGTCTGCTCGTCTGCCACCTATCACATAAAAAAAAACCTGACAAATTCATAGCGGAATTTGTCAGGTTTTTTTTTACCTAGTATCATAGTCGGAGCGCTCCTTATATTTCAGACCCCAGACAATTGAGAAAGATAATTAATAAAACGCCCTATTGGTCTAGTGGTTTAAGTACTGGTCCTGGGTTCGATTCCCGGGTCGAGCGAAAAGTATGTTTCGAATTTTTCGGACATAGCTCGGGTTTGTGATCACCAATCCGCATTTGGCAAGCGTGGTGATTAAGCCTAATCCCATCATAGTAGCGATAACTTGATTTCTATGATGGAGGCCTTTGCCCCGCAGTGGGACAGTTTATAGGCTGATAAAAACAAACAATAAAATATTTCTTCCTTTCTTTCTAATTAAATTCGACTAGAAATTGGACCCAGAACCTACCACGTTGGGCGCCACACATCCTTGTTTTTTTATTATGTGATGGGTGGCAGACGAATCGCTTGATGGTATACGATTGCCGCCGCCCATAGTCACCCGCGACACCAGTGGAGTCACAATTGCGCTGCCAATCTTTAAACTCCCCTACCGGATTGGGCCTCCGGTACCCTCACACACGCAGCCACACACAGCACAGAGCTGCTTCACTTTTTTATGAAACTGATTTAGTTTAAAAATAACTCTGGAATCAGCGTCCACCCGCGGTGTTCCCTGATCGCTATGACATGTCTTTTTTTAAACGAGCTTTGAAAAGAGTTCTTCTGTCACGGTAGGCAGCGGCATGACTTAATTGCAATTTAACACTTTGGAAGCGTCTCTTGCGCAAAGTATTGTGTTTAGAAAAAAAATGATGTTAAAAACCTCACCAACCTAATTTTTATGTAAAAAGCGTAATGCGGTTAACAAAATACATTTATTTACCAGGTTTCAATAGTTTAGTTCTTATAGTTTCGGAGAAAAGTGACTGTGACATACGGACGGACGGACAGACGGACAGACATGACGAATCTATAAGGGTTCCGTTTTTGCCATTTGGCTACGGAACCCTAAAAAATTATGTCTGGCTATGCTACTACTACTGCCTGGTCCTGGCAGAAAGGGTAGACCAAAAAGCTTGACGTAGTAAAAGATGACATGGGTGCCGACAATCTGATTACTATGGAATGAAAAGCGGACCCCTGCATAGCTTCGGACGTAACCGGGATAAAACGCTTAGATGAAGAATTGAAATAAAAATACTTACTCAGAAAATGTTTCACCAATCCAGATGCAACTGCTACGTACTGTTTCCCCTGTTATTTCACTAACTCTTCACAAAATTGCACTTTATTATTTAAACTATTTTTTTTACTAAACCAAAGATACGCGGACCTGTAAGAACAGGAGATTGGATACCATTAAGTTGCAAAAGACCGAAATAAAAGGCGACATTTCACACCATATGCCAAGACTCCTTTTGGATAACTGCGCTCCCTGACTCAGTGATTGAACAAAATAGAAATGAACTGCTGTTATTACTACCCACAACTGAACCCAAAAAAAACACTTTCAAATCGAATACTTACTTTTTTCTAAAAACGTTCGCAATTTTAAAATATAGACGAAAAGCAAAGATTTAAAAAAAAATCACTAAAATAATAGTAAGGTAATAAAAACAACGATGTTTTTGAAAGAAAATATTTGAATTTTAAACAAGTAACGCCATCTAGTGGCGACTACCACAATTAACTATTACATTAGGTATCACAAGCACACAGCCATATCGCTCGTATGTAATGATTCATATTTTTATAATAGATGGCGTTGTCAGCCCAACCCTAACTCTATGATAATAAATAATAACCAAGGGAAAACTGACTTGTTCGACTACCTACTTTTTGTTTTTATTAGTTTTTTTTTTCCAATAATACCACGTACATACTTTGTCAGGTAGAACTCTTAATATGCTAGAGGCGACAAACAAGCAAGCGGGCGGTGATGGTAAATAACCAACATCGCTTATGAACATATGCGAGAGAGATCGCTAATGCGTAGCCCCCTTTTAAAAAGGAGTACTCTCTTCTCTTCAGGACACCCGCCCTATTTGGTCTAGTAGTTTAAGTACCGGGCCGTGATCTCGGGGTCCTAGGTTCGATTCCCGGGTCGAGCAAAAGTATGTTTCGATTACTTCTAACATTGCTCGGGCTTTTGATCACTAATCCGCATTAGGCTAGCGAGGTTATAAAGCCAAATCCCATCGTAGTAGGTAGCGATTACTTGATTTGGAGGCCTTTGCCCTGCAGTGGGACAGTATATAGGCTGATACTTTACTTTTACTCTCTTCTCTTGAAGTGTAGGGGGCTTTAAAATAAAAATACATGAAAGATACCATCTCGTCTATCCATTTATTATCCACAGTACTCACAACATTTACTTCCACTCACATAGAAATCAAATATACAAACAATACGAGTCACAACAGACCACCTTACCTATTATAAATCGAGATCTAAAGGTATTACCGTACTAAAGCTCAGGTCATCCCTTTCCAACTTAAAATATCAAAAAGGGCTGGCACGATTTCTTTTTCCGGGACTATCCTCATCGCGATTTGTAATAAGCGTGAGAAGGTATAAACCCTAGACTAAACCATTCATAATAATTTGATAACTAGGTATGTCAATACTATCTAAAGAAAGATTGAACAAATCAACACGATTCTATAATATTTTGACTGTTATTAAAATTTAACGTGATCCTCGTAAAGTGCTGGCCAAAAAAAAATGTTCGCTGTATTCTGTTAGGAATTGGCCCCCTCATATTGACATGTCAAAAATTATACCAAAACACAGTTTTTGTTAATTAATTCGCTGAAAATATATAAAGCTGTTATAATGTATAACTTTTCTAAAGGTTTTCTACCTATGCCATTTTCTGCACGTAGCTTTTTTTTCAGTTCTGCTGTAATCGCGTTGATACAAATACAAATAAACAATTTTATTCCTATGCCTGTGAAGACACCATACAGACATACATAGGTATTTACAAAATAATCTCGAGTAGTTTTTATAACATATTCGTTAACAAGATTAACTTAAAATAATTAAGTACAAAATAGATTTGGTGGTGAAATGCATTTTAATCTCTACGGAACTAGGAAATTAATAAGTTATATTAAATGAGAATTGAATATACACTGGTATATAATAATAAAAATCGTTGACATTTTTGCATTGACAGTATTTAAAAAGTTGATTTGAAATTCGAAAAAAAAACCTTTTTTAATAAGATTCTATAAGTTTTAAAGTGATACAAGTTACCTACTTTTGCGAATATTCTTTTAAAATAATCGATAATTTTAAATATTCATGTTAAAATGTGTTTAAATTGTTTTATCTATATTGAAATTTGATATTCGCTAGCTATTAACTTAACATAGGTTACTAAGTTTATAATCTATTTACTTACAACATGCAGCAGACTAGAAACTAAAAATAACAAAGTGCGTTTCGCATATTTTTATTCAAACCAATTGAATCAAAATACAAAATAATTTACTAAATAAACTTTGGTTCTATTTTATTCTATTTACATTCACAAACATATTTTCTACAACATACCTACATAATTATATATTATGCTAAAATTATATTGGGATTATTTACAAAACGCTAAGAATATTATGCAATACTTTGATTTGTAGTTTTGTTTTATTATAAACTTACAAATAATATAAATAAATACAAAAATATTTCTAAAATATATTATATATATAATAAAAATATATTATATTGTTGATACATATTTTGTGACGATATTACAATATTTATTATCTCTTGTTAGCATAAAAATGTTGATAGCCAATCATTATATTTCGCGAAACAACAGTGAGTTATAATTATACTCACTCACAGTGAGTTATTTCAAATTAGTTCATAATTTATTCACGAATTTATTTATACACAATCATACTTATCAAACCTAAACACTAACAATATTATTGCGTCATCATCAGTCATAGTATTAAACCAAAGTGTTTATATATATTATAACCTAATTTTTTCACGAAACACATGCAACATAAGGTGGGATTCACATCAACATTAAATAATCCAAAGTTTCAAACTACATAATTATGTGTAACTAGGAATACTTTTTAGTGTATCTTTGTTTAAACAATCATAATCCATTCAACACACAATAGCATTTTGCTAAGTCAATATGCAAATAAATTTGTTAACAAAAGTTATTCGTACCATTTGTACTTATGTTCTCCAACACGTTATAACTTTTGCAACATCTTTATGACAATTCAAGGGCTAAATCTTCAGCTAAATTCATGTTCAACCCACTGTCTCTTTCATGTTATAATCCACCGCAGGTGAGTCGAATTTCACTCACCGTGTTTTCCGAATCGAGAACAAGAACTTGCTGTCAATCTTGTCAGGCCTTCATGGCTTAAAAGAGGTGAGTGATTTTATAGAAGCTGAAGTATAAAGATCTTCAGGCATTCATTGTGTACTTATTGAATGGGAACTCACTATCACTCCAGTCTCAAAAGAGATTTCGTAACTCATTAAAAGTTAACGAATAAAAGAGCTAAGGTCCAAGACCAAAAGTCACTCACTGTCTCTTACTTGATGGATGGGAACTTACTATCACTATCTTCTCCCAAACCGTCACGGTTCAATAGAAGTGAGTGATTTAGTAAAAGCTATGGTCCAAAGACCAAAAGTCACTGTCTCCTACTTGATGAACGGGAACTCACTGTCACTCTCGTCTCCCGAGCCGTCGTAGCTCGAAGGTGGCGTGTCAAGCTGCGGCAGGCCTAAGTCCAGGTACTCCTGGTTGGCGGTGACGGTGAGGATCTTGTCCAGATCCTCGACCAGTTCCGTGAAGGACGGCCGGTCTCCAGGGGAGAAGGACCAGCATTCTCTCATGAGCATGTAGCTAGAAGGAAATGGTAAATATGTGGTCAGTAAATTCTTAAGAACATGTCTGAGTAGAGACCACGGACACAAAATAAATAGAATCTAAGACATTATTACACTGATATCAAAGAGTTAGACCTACGTGCTAGGCAGCATGTCGTATCGTGTCGCTTCCTCACACTTTCTATACACCTAACCATGAACCGAACCTTGCCAAAATCACTGTACATGTACAAGCTAAGGTCTCAGTGGACTGTTCATAATGTCATCCATAGAACCGACAACCGTCGGGAAAATATTCAGTACAAGAAAAAAGTCACTTACATCTCCAGACTACAGCACGGCGGCTTCTCCATGCGGTGTCCAGCACTGAGGTGCTGATACATGTACTGGCCGGGCACCGTGGGGTACGGCGTGCCGCCCAGCGTCATGATCTCCCACAGCAGTACTCCAAACGACCAGCTACAACAGACATAGGACAAAACATCATCGTCATGACAATCAGGCTGTTGGTGTTCCAAATAAAATTAAATTAAAACTTCAGCTGTTGTTAGGTGCTGGCACTGCTGGTTATGTTATAGGAACTTCAAGAGGTGAGGGTACTCCTTGCCGTAATTCTGATAACGTATCATGATCAGCGACTCTTCCGATCTCGCTTATGTTCATGGGTGGGGGTGATCACTCACCTCTAGCATAAAAAAATCTTCCTCTTAGCACATTATCCCGATTATTTTTTTGTTAAAGATTTTTATTTTTTATTTTTATCTATGTATTTTTCAAAAAAAACATACATACTGGTCAGAAAAATTACTTAACACACATTCCAACACATTTAACAACAAAGTTTCCACAGCTAAAGATGGTAGACAAGCTGATGAATTACCTGATGGTAATCATTGCCGTCACCTATGTACACCCATTAACGAAGGTTTTGTGTGCGGCCATGGCAAAACTCCAGAACCTGCTCATTTGTGCCAAAGAGTGGCTCTCCCATATACAAGGTATTCAATACGAGACATTTTTTACTATGATCGAGGATTTGGCAAGTCTAGTATTGAAGCGATTGTTGGGAGATGAGGTGAGTTTTACTCAAGCTAATCTAGTAAGCAGTCAGGAGTTCTGCCCCCTGAAGATAAAATGGCTATCCCATCAGAATATTACTTACACATCAGTCTGCGTCGTGAAGACCTTATGGTACAGCGACTCCGGCGCCATCCACCGCACGGGGAGGCGGCCTTCCGTCTTCTTGCGGTAGTAGTCGTTGCTGTGCACGTCCTTCGCCAGGCCGAAGTCTGCAATCTTGAGCACGCAGTCGTCTGACACAAGCACGTTGCGCGCAGCTAAGTCTCGGTGGATGCACTGGAAGGGAAAGGAAATAGCTTAAGTACTTGGGTTTCGGATCTCTATGTGTCTTTTACCGCCTTTCCCATTTGGAGGAGTTGTTTGAGTTAATGCCCGCTGCTGAATTTCACCACCGTACTACACGCCGTAAACTAGGATTCCATCCGTACCAGATGGATGGGTGGAGGTCCACCATCGTGCGCTTTACAAGTCATTTTTTGCCACACACCTCCTTATTGTGGAATCGACTTCCCGCAGCGGTATTTCCGAACCGGTACGACATTGAGATCTTCAAGAAACGAGCCTATACCTTCCTAAAAGGCCGGCAACGCTTCTCCACTCCCTCTGGTGTGGCTGATGACCATGGGCGTCGTTGATCACTTACCATCAGGTGACTCGCTTGCTCGTTTGCCTCGTTTTCTCATAAAAAAAAGATAAGAGGAGACACAAATATAAAACGTGAATAAATACATCAATCTACGTTTGGTCTTGGTTCTTCACTGTTGATATTACACCTAGACACTGAACCACAAGTGTTCATTATACTATGTAATATGTATGAAGCAGGATCACTACCAAATACGTCATACGTCAGTATGCTAAAGTTTCTTTATCTTTCTCTCTCACCTTAATGTCAAAAACTAAGAAGGTGATTATCGAAATTACTATTTGCCAGATTTGTGGTAAGTTAAAGTAAAGTAACGCATTGATTGTAGAGAGTATATCAACAAAACGAAGGAAGTAGGAAAAAAGGGGAGGTGAAGTCAAAAACTTAAAATTTAAAGATGTATATCTGTCTCATGTCGCATATCATACATTGGTCATAATCTGACAGTAACCCGGAATTTAAGAATTCAAATATTTTGACAAAAATCTAAGAATAGTAGGATGAAGAACTTACTCGTCGAGATGCCAAATACTCCATGCCTCTCGCAACTTGATATGAGAAAGACACCAGGTCTTTCTGTGTGAGCGTCTTCTTCTCTTTCAGAGGCTCGTTGTCTGATTCATACCTGGAAATTAAAAAATATAAACATTATGAGTTATATTGAAGCAAAGGCAGCAACTTTTTTTTTATAGATAAAACTTTGAAAATCAAATGGATGGTGGTGATAGGTATACCTAGGAGCTATGATAGCTCAGTGGATAAGAAAGCGCGCCCTTCAAATGGGTGGTCATAGATTCGAACCCAAGCATGCACCCCTGAATTTTTCAACCTTAGCTGGCTTGAAAAAAACATCATGAGAAAACTTACGTTTCGGATTCTTTTATCTCAATTATTGCACTTGGTGAGGTTGGACCTTGTTGACCACTTGATTCGTTGGTAATGGTGCATGCAACAGGTAACTTATTATTTGTTCCTTTCTGTCTTATTGTTAACATATTGTTGTAATTTTTTTTTTTTTTTTTTTAGATATTAGGATAATTTGTTGTTGTAATTGTATTCGTGTTTGTGGTCAATAAATGTTTTACTTACTTACAATTATTTAGTTTCTCAAGGGTTGCGAAGGTCAGTCACTTAATGGAAATTATCAGAGTTCAAACAAAGAATGATTTTGAGGATGATAAAGATAATGATAGTGATGTATATAGTAATGTCTTACCTATTCCCAGGCCGATGGTTCCTCAGGAACTCCCTCAGGTTGCCATTCGGCGCATACTCCACGATGACATACAGCGGCCCGTCCTGCGTGCAGCAGCCGAGCAGGTTGATGATGTTGACGTGCTTGCCGATCATCTTCATCATCTCCATCTCGGAGACCAACGCCATCATCTCCGCGTCTGTGTGGCCCTCTGCGGAGAAATGGAATTACTATTAAACTTCTTGTGTTTTACGGCGAGTTGATCCATTAGACAATTCCAAAATGTGTTTGGTTTTCAATACTTTACATCAAAATATGTCTATTTAGGATTAAAGAACTGAGATAGGTGAAGATTATTATTTTCAGAGAAAAGTTTTTGCAATTCAATATTATAGTCAAGTCCATAAATTAATTTTTGCAATCCGGACATACAGACTCCAGGAGATATTATTATAGCTGGTAATACTGATGTTAATCTTACCTTTCAACATTTTTACAGCAACCACAGAATTGACTCCTTGTTTTAAAATTCCAACACATTCAGCTTTAACAACCTTTCCAAATTCACCTTCACCAAGCACCTAATAAACAAAGTGTGAGGTTTAAAATTCCAGTAACAAAAATTTTACCAAATAAATTTAAATTTGGTAACTATACTGTTTGAATGGGTAAGTATCTATATATTTCTTACTTTTCCAATGTTCAGTGAGTCTCTGGCTACCTCCCAGTCGATATCGACTGGCAGCTCGTATTCTGACATCATCATCGAATCGGTTGTGTTCCCGTGAACTTGAGACAGTTTCTGCTTCTCGATCTTCACTACAGGCATAAGCTGGAAAAATTGTAAATTTTATTGTAAAAGCTCGAACTACCTACCTAACGGTAAAACCTACTTGTGTTGGTAAATGGTGAAAAAAAAATCTGATTTGAACTTCGAATGATTGCGGATCATTCTAAGTTCAAATCAGATTTTTTGATCCGGAAACCTTTTCGGATATTTGGTTACCGTAGATATTATTAAATCTTAGGTATTACCGGTACATCTTAAGATTTATTGATTTAGTTCGGGATGTTACTGCTCATCATACATTTTTGCATGTGTCTTATGGCCACGTCTATATTATTTCCATCACTGAAGATCACGTGACTTTTCTGACACGAGTATTCGATATTAGTGTGAAAAAAAGGATAAGAATTCTTACCAAACCATCACCCGTATTATTAGGCGAGCCATTGATCTGGGGCTTCTCCACTGTAACTTTCTTCGTCCAGTGCGTTACAATCACCGCTCGTGCCGTCTCTATCGCCAGCTGCTTCTTTATCTTCTCTCGCTTTAGCTTCTTGAAGATCATCACCACAATGATGGCTGCTACGAAGAACATAGCTCCTAGCACAGCTGTCAGGATGTTGATGAGGAGCGTGTGCTTTCCATGGTCGAGAGGCTCTTTGTCGGGTAAGGCTAAAAAACAGGAAATGAAAATTTAAATAAAACTTTTTGAGGAGTTTAATAAAAACGGTTTGAACTCAAGAACAACAGCCACTTCATTCATGGTTAGATTTGGTGTAGGGTATTGAAAAGAAGAGCTTATACATATCCTCGATCCTGCAGGGTTTATACTGTTAAGAGAAGACTAAGATTTATTTAAGAATTGAACAAATATTTTTGGAGAGTAATGATAAAGTATTAATTTCTCTTTTTGGAATTGGTTTTCTTGTACTCTAATATTTTTCTATTCCTCGATATATGGAATTGAAACTTACATTCAAGAATATTAATTTTTATTTAAAAATACTACACTTACATTCAAGTACAGTAAGATATCCTTTCGCCGTGGTATTTCCCAAGCTATTGAGAGCTACGCAGACATACCAGCCTTCGTCGTCTTTCGTTACGTTGTATATTGTTAGTTGTTCGGGTTTATCTGATGAATTATCGCTCTAAAATAACATAAAAAGATGTCAGTGTGGAATACTGATGCTAACTTAAAGAAAAAACACTTCATACTCACTCGCACACACATACTCATTGAAAAAAAAGTCAAGGCGAAGATAATATTCGTGAATTTCGACAAGTCTTAGTTAAATATATGACATGCAATAAAAAAAAGCAAATTTAAAGTACATGTTGGTTTCATACTTTCACATCTAAACATTTCTCCAAGCTTTATTAATATAAGTAAAGTATAAAAGACTTCTCATTGATTAGTTTTAGATTACTTATCTCACAGATAAACTTAGACATTATCCGTCATAGAAAATGATTGTGTCAATAATGTATCTGTGAGATATGCTGTCCAAGAGTTGGTAGTCCTTAGAATAAAGAGAAAAAACATAACACACAATAATACATTTTAGAAAATACTTAATTCCAAACATGCAACAAATACTCGTACATCATGCATCAAGCATAGCATGGCATACAAGCCCACACAATAAATATCCTAAATAAGATAATCCATTGGCAAGATATACTGTCACTACCACCACCAAATAACTTCCATATAACCATAACCTTATAAAACTGTCTATTTGGTCAGAGGCTTATATGAATTCAGTGGAATATCTTATTCAGAACATATTGCAACTGTTATCTACAACCCTCACCCCAATAATCTTGCTTTCATTGTGACTGACAATCTCTTGCATTGAATCGACGTTCTCATATAGATCGTCGTCTTTGCTCGAGAACATCCAATAGACATAGTGTTGCATGTCGGTGAGGAACTCGCAACTGAAGCGTGCGGTTTCGCCGATCAACTTAGTTTGGTTCTCGGCGCCTTGAGTGAGCACGGGCTTGGCGTAAAGACGCTCTAGAGGACCAAAATTGACGACTGTTAATTACCTTTCACATACTTCAAACACATGAGTAAATACTACACAGAATACAACAGGAACAGGAATAAGTGTTATTCGTTAAAAACATTGTTTCTATATAACTCTGTCTACTATTTGCTCATGGGCTTTGTCCGAAGTTTTAATACCAAAAACATTAAAATTATTGTTAGTCACATTGTAAATAATTTGTACTTCATGTTATTAAGTAAGTTTTTGAAACAGGTTCTGTCACATTTAAATAATTTTCAGCATGGTCGACCTCCACCACGATATTATCAACAATTTCAGTACCATTACCATCACCTATTACTTGATATTTAGTTTATGTTTAAGTATAATCAGCTACCACATATATTTTTAACTTATTACCAACCATATTATGCTTGCATGATAATTTTAATACATCTTGCTATTATATTTTTCACGTACGTGTATGATTCTTTTTTATTTTGTTAGTGACTACATTAGGTAACTTTTTTTTTTATTATGTGAATGTAAAGAAGTATCAGGACTATGATTTTATGAGAATTACTATCAGGAAATAAGCTACTTTGTTGCCAAGCCACCAAACTGGACCCATAAAAATATTTTCCTTGTAGTCTCTATTTTCATTGCAATTTTCTTTGCATTCACATTCTCTGTTTACATTTATCAGTTTATATTAATGCGACCAATTCTAAGTACCCTAACCCTATCTTGTCTCCATTAGTCACGATCCTCCACCAAATCTGAACGTATTGAGACCTGTATACGTTTTTCGACAAGCACAGTACTGTTCAGCGGTCTCCCCTCCTCGTCCACTGCCGTTTGGTTCGAAGACCGCATCCAGTAGACGTGGGGTTCCAGGTCTGAGATGGGGGGGCAGGATAACTGGACGGTGTCATTCACCAGGACGGTGATGTTGCCAGGGTACCCCTCTTTTATGTACGGTTTCGATGGGTAGCGTTCTACAATGGCCAGTAAAATTAAAGGCTAACTTATCACTAAAACTTGACGGCATCCAAGAATTTCGAAAGGTTAGCATTGGTTAAATATGAAACTTAGTTATATTTTGTAAAAAAATATTGATTTTGAACGATGATTCAGTCGTTAAATTATTATTTAGATAGATTACAAGAACGACTTTGTTTCAGCGTTAAGTGCTATATTTTGCGGAAATCAGTAGATATAAAGAAGAAAATAAGGAGGTTCGTAATTTTGTACATATGTATGTATAGGACCTATATTACACTGTGGATGACTACAATTAGGTAATCGAATTTCCTTAAATTGATATTGGACAAGTATGGTTGATTGATTTTTTTTTACTGATTTAGCATATGACTGTTTGTACTAAAATATAGTCATCTATCTACGCAATTAAACACTTTCCGCCTTATTACAAATCATGATCTAAAGTTATTACCTTACTAAAGTGCATGTCGTCCCGTTCCAACACGCAATGTTAAAACAGGCTAGCATGAGTTTTGCTCCGGGACTGTCTTTAGTTTGCGATTTGTAATAAGGGGGTTAATGTTTATACTCCGGTTCAAACTAAAATTTATTAAGAATAACCAAGAGAATAACCTAAAAATCAAATGAGCTTAAAAAATTAAATGTATCAAAAAGCCTTACCTTGCACTTGCAGAGTGATAGTATGGTTGATGCAACCTAACTCGTTGCACACGATGCAGGTATAGTTCCCGTTGTCAGTCTTTGTCAGCTCATCGAGAGCCATCGACCACTTTCCAAAGGACGGCTGGAAGAACCTCCTTGAGACTTCCCCGCCGTTTTTTCTCCATGTTATATTTGGAGTTGGGTTTCCTGCAATTAATTTTTCACTTTTAAGATCAATTTTAGATATGCACCTACATACATACATACATATTTCACAACATCACATACATTGATCTGACTCCGAGATAGGTAGCTCAAGCACCTGTGTTACGGATATCAAAATCAACAGAGGGATTACAAATACATACATTTAATACTTTTCTTTTTGTAAATATATAGGTACTTATAATAGATAGAAAACACCCAGATCTATACAAACAGACATGTTCATGTACACAAATGTTTGTACTGTGCGGGGATCGAATCCGCAACCCTTGCACTAGAGGCAGCGTTTACCAACACTTTTCCAAACGTGTTTCCCGTCATGACATACGGAGCCGAAACGTGGACACTTACGGTACGGCTGGTCCACAAGTTAAAGGTCGCTCAGCGGGCTATGGAACGAGCAATGCTCGGCGTCTCACTCCGAGATCGAATCCGAAATGAGGTGATCCGGCAGAGAACCAAAGTTATCGACATTGCTCACCGGATTAGCAAGCTTAAGTGGCAGTGGGCTGGCCATATTAGCCGCAGAACCGACAACCGATGGGGTAAACGAGTTCTGGAGTGGAGACCGCGTCTTGGCAAACGTAATGTAGGGCGCCCTCTGGCTAGGTGGGGAGACGATCTGCGCAGGATGGCTGGCAAGAGCTGGATGCGAGAAGCCATGGATAGATCACAGTGGCGAACAATTGGAGAGGCCTACGTCCAGCAGTGGACTACGATGGGCTGATGATGATGATGATGATGATGATGATTTCCAAACGTTTCGTCAAAATACAAGGGAATACACAAGCTAATATGACTACTAGGTCTTAGCATACTTAAATCCAAAATAATTTTGAAAAGTAAACTATATAAATAGATCTTACCAAAAATCGAAACAATGATAATTCCTTTTTTTAAATGTTTGTGGAAGTCCAAGGAATGGTCTTACGGAAAAAAAATATTAAGAAATCTCTGAGAAATATTGAAAAGTATACAGTTTAATTTTCATATTTTAAAAACGGCGCGTTACGTATGTCAACGTCATTCACAGCCCTAGACTATATTAAAGACATCGTTTGTTTTCTGGAAAAACGTGGTAAGGTTGACAGCTTCATCATAATCGAGTTTTGGTAACTTTTGGTGACTACAATATATTACATTTGTTTATACAGAAAATATATGAATTGCCCGGGTTAACCACCGTCATAATCTGCAATTAAAAACATCCGGATCAGTAATTATTATGTTACGGACATAAACCAGCCACGTGCTGTGTAATGGCACCGGCTTGGCGGGGAAGAAATTATTGAAACACGTCATCGAAGCGCACAATTTTTTGAAAGGGAAGTACAAAGGCGAAAGATGTTTTTAAATCCCACGCATCCCTATTATACCGAACGATATGCCATGTCAGCTTAAGCGTTACAGTTTCAGTGCGGCTTGCATTTGCAATGTCAATAAGATAAATCACAAGGTGCAGTCCGCTTAAGTGTATGTGGCATCAATCTAGAAAATCAATGTTTTTTCACTAATATGGCCAATTATACTGTTGCCTTTTCCGTGTCGGAAAACCATCAGCATTATTTATTTACGCGCCAGGAACATAAAACTAAAATATAGTGTACCAAGCATTAGATTAAAGAAACAGCAGCATTAGATAGAGGAGAAACAGTGAAGGGTTATAGAGGCTATTAGTTGTTTTCTAGGGAAAAAAAAAAAAAAAAGCGGGGGGGGCCCGCGTGGTGTTAGCTCAGTATTTACTTTCAAATGCCAAGTTGTTCATAGCGATTTGTAAAATATAAGTGGAATTTTGCATCATATGGAATAGAACACATTATGGAATATATATATTTTGTTGTTGTATTAATAAAATTAAGGTCCTTTTCAGATATGGCGAGACCTAAAAATAAAAATAAATGATTTTAAATTCTTCGTAATGAAGATATGCAGCTTTATAACTGAATCTTTATTACAAATTGCTTTCTTATTTAGAAACTTAAGCGATGAAACTTGTAATTAAGATACACACTCCCAATCAAGATTAAGCTGAAAGTAATAAAATAGTCGAACCCAAGATAGATTGAGACTTATCTGAAGAGATAGAAGCAATACCTAAAGCAATAGATCAGGCAGGCGTTTACGACGCCGTAAAAATGCTTTTAGTCATAACCGTCGGGCAAATAGCCGTAACATCACCACAGGCGTTATTGCTAACAATAATGGACAAGGTGCGGATAATTTAAGAAACAGATAAATCAACTATTGCAAAAGTATTCCACATTATGAAGACTACTAAGACATTACTTTAAAGTACCTACACCTATTTAGATCTTGGAAACTGAATCACCTGATCGTCTAAAAGATCATTTTGGTCTTGAAAGAAAATGTTATGCTATCTGATTTTGTCAATGATAATGATAAAAGTCATCGTTACAAAATGAAAAAGAGTAAAGGTAGGTAATAACTGGAAGAATATGGCATAAAAAAGTCTTAAAACCCAATAGCTTCATGATTTATAATGAAAATAGAAAAACTATTTAACTAAGATCATAAAGAGCTAGCTACCAATGAAGAGATAGATTCTCGTATTTCCGTATTTACCTTCAGCAGCACATTTGAGTCTGATAGAATTGCCAGCTGGCTTCATCTCCATCGCGTACATTCTTGAAGGATGTTTGAACCTTGGCGCGAATTTCTTTATGCTATTATCCACGTGGCCATAACTTGGATGATCTTTCTCATTCTTTTCATCAGTGTCTTCGTCTCTGTAGCCTTTGTCAGAGTTCCTGGTCTCACTGGAGTTGGCTTCGTCTATAGTGTTGTTGTCGACTAGGGAACTGCTGTGTTGGGACAGGATTTCCGGCATTGGTCTGTCCACGTCGATGTCAGCTTGGTATTCTGGAATAGGATAGATATTTTTTATTTGGTACTGTAGAACTTGGTTGTATTTTTTTTTGTGACAGGTGGCAGACAAGCAGTTTTGATAAGTAATCATTGTTTAAATAATAATAATTCAAAGTTACAACATGATCTGTAATAAATTATAAATTTAAATTTTTTCAAATTATAAAACAATGTCTAAAAAGGTTTTCCCTTTCCTATGGAAATCATGAACATCGAAAGTACAATGAACATCCAAGACAAATATCTGTTTCATCAACAAACATTTGAGTTGTTGCGGGAATCGAACCCGACGACCCTTGCATCTCAACCGGCGCTAAACGGGTTGTAATAATGCTACTGCGTTTTTTTCGACTGCGTTATTGTTTTGAAATAAATACTGCGCGTAAATGGTAAAATCACTATGAATATCATTGAATAAATAAAATCACAGTGGGTAAATTCTTCAAAAACCACGGGAATATTTTATATCATGTTTTTGCAATATTTATCGCTTGAGCTGACCTTTGCAACTCTTTAACAGGGGAACAAAGTTTTCCTGTATAAATCAGAATCAAGCAAAACCTTTGCCAAAACGCGATGTTCTTTATTAAGTGCATACAAATTCTAGACACTCTTTTTGGCAAACGAACTGACATATATTTCGGTAGGTACATGGTCGCGAAAATACTGATTACTCTGTTTAATTTATCGGTAAAATACAGGAGAAAATTTTAGATGGCACAAATGAGGAGCAAATATTACGACTCTTTTTTAATTTGTTCTGGTAAAAATGATTCAAATAATACAATTTCGTGTTTCATATCTGTATTAACTATATTTTATGTATCAACATATATGTGGGAAACGGAACGTAGGTAAGAATGAGATGGATGATAGAAATACTAACGTGTGAAAGGTATAGAAAGAATGACGTAGATGAGTGAGTGAGTAAGGTGATCAGAAAGTATGATGTATGAAAGAGATAGAAAACGTCACCGGTGTGACGTAGGAAGATGGCGAGTTCTGTAGAGGCGGTGAAAACGAGTGTACGCAAAAGTTTAAAATAAAGCAGTAATTGAAGAAAAGTAAATGGTTTTATTTTGCTCACAATCCCACAAATATATGTACTAACATGTAAATTTTACATAAGTACTTGTAAATAGTTTTAAATTTACTCAAATTTATGACGATTTGTAAGTGCTCTGTACAAGCATATGAAGAATTATTAGAATTTGAATTGAATAATCTCGAAACATATGAATACTGAGTACAGGGCACCTGCCCTAATGAATACTGAGTACAGGGCACCTGCACAATAATGAGGACAGGGACGTGTGGTCCCCGGCAAAGTAGAATTGGCCACCCTCACTCTTACCGAGGTGTCGTAAAAGGCGACTAAGGTAAAGCTGCTGGCATGATCATCAGCACCCAGAGAAGGAAAACTCTGCATTTATATATAACCCTCGCCAACCCGTCTGCCAAGCGTGGTGAGTATGGCAATTACCCCTCATGTAATTGAGGGAGGCCCGTGCCCCAGCAGTGGGGACTTATATGGGCTGATGATGATGATGATGACATGAATACAGCCATCTGTGACTATGAGTATGTTTTAGTAATAGCATCGATGTAAAATATCACTACTATACGTAAAGACTCCCGGCTGTCATCCGTGGTGTTTCCGAATAGATACGACCTGGTGACCTTCGAGAAAAGGATTTATTCCTTTCTTAAGAGCCGATAACGCTTAAGTGATACCTCAGGTGTTGCAGATGTCCATGGGCGGCGGTGATCACTTTCCATTATTTGTGCCGTCTGCTCGTTTGTCCGCTATAATGTAAAAAAAAGATAAGTTATGTCCTTCAGAATCAAGATACCGACTAGGACGAGTCTTTGGCTCGTAGTTCTTTGACAGTTAGTTCCTTTTAAACCTACTGACCATTTGAACAACTCATCATCATCATCATCATCAACCTATCGCAGTCCACTGCTGGACGTAGGCCTCTCCAATTGTTCGCCACCGTAATCTATCCATGGCTTCTCGCATCCAGCCCTTGCCGGCCATCCTGCGCAGATCGTCCCCCCACCCTACATTACGTTTGCCAAGACGCGATCTCCACTCTAGAACTGTAGTTGAGATGTTTTAACAACTCAACTGTATTAAATTATTCATTATTTATTAATTAATACCATACCTTGCGTTTACAAGTTTAGTATCTATTCGGTACTTTTGTTGTAGACACACTTGTCCTGGCTTTGTCAGGGTCACCCTAATTTTTTTATTATTTTAAGAACACCCCGATGAGATCCAAAAATAATTTCACACGGGAAGTTGTTTTGATTGCCATCCCGGTACAGCGTGTCCTCCAAAAATATGGTGGATTGGAAAACCTCACATGAATGCAATATTGCGATCAGGCCAAATATGCGTTGGCAGTGTTTACACATCTGGGCTGTAAAGATGTCGGTAGAATGATATCGGAAATAGCCCTGTATCATAAGCATCCATGTTTCATTGCCTTGTGAAGTAACGAATAATAATGTAGTAGAATTGAAATGTTTTATTAACATTATAGGTGCCTACATGTACGCCGTTGTGAAATGTATTTTGAACGTGAGAGAGCCACGCGTCAACATGTATGGGCTGGCTCGACTGGAGTGATACCACGGCCTTACAGAAAACCGGGGTGATGCAGCACTGTGCTGTGATTCGCTGCATGAGTGAGGGTACCGAAAGCCCAATCCGAGGCAAAGGGGGGTTTACAGGTTGGCAATGCACGTGCGGCTCTACTAGTGTCGCGGGCGTCCATGGGCGGCGGCAATCGCTTACCGTCAGGTGATACGTCTGCTCGTCTGCAACCTATCACTTAAAAAGGCAAAAGAAAGGTATAAAGATCTTCCTATAGTTACACTTTTATAAAGGAAGTACTATATCCACGAATTACGAAGACGATAAAGCTACTCAACATGTCGTTTACCCGACTTAGCTTGATGTCCCGAAAAAATTGTCGAATGATTTTTTTTTAGATTTTCGCGTTGCATTATAACTATAATGTATCAATACGGGGATTAAGACGATATTTAATACTATGAGTTACGACTAATACTATGAGTACGCTCGTGACCACGGCTGCTGTAACGTAGCCGAAACGTCGAGCCAAATATGTGAGTACACAATGTTGTTTCACATAATAAATATCGTGTTAATCCCCGTATTGATACATTATTGTCGAATATGTTTTGACTGTTAATATCTACCTATTTACAACCTTAACCTTTACAGCATACACTTTTGTGTGCTTTTCAATGCTATTTATCTATAGGCACTCCCATTCTATTATTATGAGGATATGTCTTTAAGACAGGAATTAATTTATGGCACATGTCTTTTTCGAATAACCAGACAATACATTGATTAATCAATAAATTTGACGGCGCAACTACAAAAATAGTGAAATGACTATTTACAACCATAAATTCAGAGTTATAGAAGCTCTAGCAAAGCGTTGCGTCTGTGGAAGCGGGGCGGCAATCTGGTAATGTCAAATTTTGTCTAAAGCGTAACGAATTGCTTAGGATTTTGTTATTTTAAATCGTTATTGTTTGACTTCAAACACAATACTACCTTAATTACAACGTTGTCTTTGTTCCGAAAAATTTTTACAAGAGTTTGTGGAAGATTGCTCAGATCATACTTTGAATCATTGAATTTACACGCCCTTTGTACTACTTTGGATGTCGGATTAGAAGAAAACGGACATTTCTGATAAAAGTCTGCCCTAAGCGCTATTAAATTAATTGGCTACAATCTGACAGTAAGTGATAATATAGCCGAGGTTCTTTCATCATCAAAATCTCCTCATCTTTAATCACCTTTATATATCCTATGGTTGACAAATATAAAGTCACCTCTTTTACCTCCTAGGGCATCGTCGCCTTCATCCGTTTTTTGCTTGATGGTGATCCTCAGTTCTTTGCTCGTGTCGTTGATGCTCTGACATGAGTATTCTCCAGCGTCTTGCAGTTTGAAGTCTCTTATTCGAAACCTATAAATAATTGAAAAAAAAGATAAAAATGTATTTATTGCACTGAAAAAAAAACCACAAAGTTACACACATAACATTAAAATTTTAGTGCACTACACATATTATTCCACAAACATTGAACCGGAGCCTCCAAACTAGGCAATGCCTGTATCTTGGACGGCCAGAAATCATCTAGTATATTATGATTATGTAGTGTCAGTAAAAGAAAGAAAACCAAAAAACAAATATTAACAATGAAACGTACAAATTAAATGATTGAATACAATTTAGAATTATTCGCATCAAACAAACTTCCTTTGTTTCCTTTAGTATCTTAAAGTATCTTTATAAGTATATTTTCTAATATATCCAATGTGGGGTTCTTGCATCAAAAAAGATAAGTACAAAAAATAAGAAAGAAACGTCTTTTTGTAGCTTATTTGTAAGTTATACCCATAGAAAACTATTTCACCAAGTTTAATCGAAGTACTTTAAAAGGATTTATCTATATTAATGCATGTGATGTTGTGAAATATTTATTAATTTTATAGTCTAGTCTATATTTTATATTTATAGTCTAGACATTATCCCAAAAACATAAATGAAGTTGTTTTAAATCAAAACCACCCAACTATTACGAAGCAATATAAAAAAGTGAAATACCACAAGTTTAAACAGAAAAACTAAAATGCAAACTAAACCGTACGCCTAAAGAAATAAATATATTACCGCGAAAGGCTAATTCAGTCAGCTAAATTGAGACTTGAAGCAGACCAGAGGGGCGCGGGGGACTTGCACCAATATTTACGCGCGTCTATCCATGGCCGCTAAAACAGGCGATCACTCATATGCAAGTCCCGTATTTTAGTAGCCAGGGTTGTCCCTCTTGTTACCTCTTGTTGCATTTTGGCTTATCTTATTACCTATTCTATTCTATCCTTTCCAAACCTACTTACGAAAGATTTTTCTCAACATTGTCAATATGTCTTTCTAGCCAAAGAGTCCCATCAACATTATGAGGTTTTTATGGTATCCATCTTCTATTTAAAAGCAACTGCAGAGTACTGCAGTGTAGTAAATGTTACATTTATCAGCATTTCATTCGTTACACAGTGCCACGTTCATTGCATTTACGACGTTCTTCTTCTTTCTTCGTCTGATCAGACGTGACTATTGAGTAAGCATAAGTTATTATGATATGTTTGCTGGTGACACAACTGACTGTTTTTAGGTTTAGACTCTTTTTTCCTGTCCAACTTCTTTAATATCACTTTATTGATTCACTATTGGCCCGTCCTTACTTCTTTACGGGACATTAGTTCCACTTAATACTAATAGATGGCGCTAGGTGTCGATTACATTGCGCAAGCGTTTCGTGTTTTCGGATTACCTAAAAGCATTGCCTCTATATGTAGGATTTACATCTTTATAAATAGTAAAGATTTAAAACGTTATTGCACAAAACGATACAATAGGCGAACACTATCAGACAGACTTTGGGTCATGCAGAAATATGTATTGCCACCAAAGATCACTTAAATTACCATCAAAAGACCTGCTTGTAATTATTAGTTTTGCTTCTCTAGGATAAAATAAATAAATATATATGTATGCAACCCTACAATGCAGTTCTATTCAGAGCATTTGATAACAAACGGCCCGTCAGCCAACGTATCAAATCAATCAGAATCTGTATGGGAAAACATGCGTAGACGCTGAGGGAAATTGAAATCTATTTCAATATGTTGGCAATGCCAAGTTATGATGTTATTGGCACAAAACTTTGCATGCTTACGTATTAAGAATTTGCTTTGCGGATTGTTCCAAAGAAGACTGGTTTCTCTGCATAATCCAAAATTTGACAGACTGTCTCTTAGACTCCCTTTTTGTATCTTTTTAACTAACTTTATAATATGGATGTCAGCTAGAGATGGCTCTCTAAGAATCTAAACTAACAATTTAAACGACTGGCGTCGTTTGTATCTATTTATTGATATTGCCAGATTTAGTGATCATTTGTCCAAAATGGCTTGCAAGAGTTGGATGTAATAGACGGGGTTCTATCAAAGTGGCGTTCTAAAATATTGGAAAGGCTTGATGATAAACTTACATTTAGTGTTGCGGAACTATCGATAGTTCCCCTGTCGATAGTTTACCTCGAAAATCATTCAGACTATCGATAGTACTATCAATAGTAGTGCTATTGGTCAAAAATATCGATACGATCGATGGTTGAATTTGATCAATCTTATGATATCGCCAATACTATGGATACTATCGAATGTTTAATGCCCGATACTATCAATAGTATTGTGTTTCCTAACAAAAATAATCAAAAACTATCAATACCATGGATAGTTTTGTACTATCGATAGTCAGCTATGTTTCGATACTATTGCTGCCTAATTAAATGTGTCCTATACGGTGGATACTATCAATTGAATCGGATATTATACAATCGATAGTATCGATAGTAGATAGATAGATATACTTAATTGCTCAATTAATAATTACACAACTTAAGTACTAGGCATTACAGAAATTTTGTGTACAATTTCAATAATACAATAATTTGTAGTATTAGCGTTCTCAATAGTATTGATCTAATTTTACCATCGATAGTATCGATACTATTGACAACCAGCAATACTATCGATACTATTGATTTTACTTTTACTGTCGATAGTGGACTATCGATAAGCAACACTACTTACATTTGCTTAGTGCTCTGTACCAGCTGTCCATCCTTGTACCAGTGGACCGGCACCTTCCGCCCCATGCCGCACAGCAGCCTCAACTGCTCGCCTTCCTCCACATCCACCATAGTGTGTGTGCCACCTGGAACAATTGACAAAATGCAATGAACAAAAGTACAGTACCGTGTTTTCCTCTAAAATTTAAGTGCATGGGTATTTGCTTCTTTGAGTTTATGTTATCTTTTACGATCTTAGATATAATTTCATCAACTTCAACTCCAAGAGCATTTATTGTACTTGAACTTTGAACTTAGGCGCCACATCCAGCCAGGACACATTGCCTGATTCCGGTCAAACCAGGACACCAGGGGGCGCAGATATTAAGAAAGAAAGAAAATACATTTATTGACCGTCACAACACGTAAAAAGTAAATACAATAGGCATAACACAACACGACACAGCTGTGCACAGTTACAAAGAGGAGAGGCGAAATAAGAAGAGATGGTGTGGTTGTGTTTGATCAATCAGGTCCCGACCTCAGCATTTCCTGCACGGCATTATCTGCAGTGCCGCAGCAGTGCTGGTATTAAGGAGTTAAGCGGCTAGCCGCAACTAGCCCGGTGTACAACACTGCAACCAGTATAATGCATATATTAATAAAAAAGCGTGTGAGACTCTTTGGAATGAATGCGTCAGCAGCCTCACAGACAATATATATGAAGCGGCGTCTGTGCTGTTTCGTCGAGTGTTTGACGGTACCGGAGCTGGGAAACGTCACCTGCACTGACGATATTAATTTTCCTTCACCGCCAAGCTAGAGGTAGAAATACGCAAATTGATCTTATTTTTTTTTTAGCTCAAATAGTCCCACTGCTGGGCAAATGCCTCCCTTAATAGCCTTCACTGCTCCCTATTCGTGTACTCGTGACAACATCGTTCCATAACTCTTGACTTAAAAATAGGATGCCAAATCGGGTTCTATTATAAATTTGTGTATACATAAAAGCGTCTGTATATTTTAATGATTTCATCTCGAAATATTTATTACGGGAATCATGTCAGATAGTGGTTCGTAAAATAAAGAGATATCCTGTTGCAGCGGCTGTGCCAATTGGACGGTTGCCGGTTCCGTTCCCAGAAGAGCCACCTCCGGAACCCGATACAATCGCAGAATGCGTAAATCTGACGAAAATAACAAGAAATATCACAACTGCCAATGAATTAAAATGTACTTATTTACTCGCAAAGAGCAGAGACATGTCAGGAAACAAAATGCTATTCAGATGAAAACCTATAATTTTATAATAAATGATATTAAACATGGGCAGCGGCAACCGATTACCATCAGGTGATCCGCCTGCCATCTATCACATACACAAAAAAATTGAGTTCACAAAAGTCATCAATATCAAATCAAAAGAAACCCATAAGTATAAAAAATAAGTGTACCTAATGGAACATTGTTTTATGAAATCAACGTATTTATTTTTTTCAATTAAAGAAACTGACGTGAAAAGATTAAACATAATCCTATTCATGTAATAAATTCTTAAATAAAATGCAGCACTTTCTTATAGGTATTCGCAGTTTCTTCGAATAACTCATTAATAACTTCACTAGCACATAAATACTTCATTCAATAAAGATTACGTCGCATATTCATACACTTAATAGTATTTCATTCAGTCAATTAATACACGCCAAGCTTTAACACAATATAAAGAAGCGGTCCCAATGAACTCCCTGAGGCACGCCAATATTCTCAACGATTACTCAAGCAAAAGCGATCGCGGAATCTTTCAATAAATTACGCCTTGCGCATAAACCAATCAATATTAAAATTACTTTTCACTTAGGGTTGTCATTCCCAAGCCATAAAGATGGTTGGACCAGTAATGAATACTAAGTAAGATTTTTATATGGGGACTTGGTAGTTGCGTTTCCTACAGGATAGGCAAGCATGTGTATGAGCGTGTATGATGTGTGGCACCTGTGAGAAAGTTGGCTACGTAAGGCTTCGGTCACAGTTGCGTCTTATGGTATTTTGTTTCAAATCCCAGTACAAATAAAAAAAATACATTTATTAATGTGTCCAAATTAATAAATGGAAGAAAATATTTATAACAATAGAACTCTGCTGAAATTATTATGCCGTATTGCCGTGGTCGTGGTCGTGGTGTTAATCCCCGTATTGATACATTATAGTTATTATGCAACGCGAAAATCTAAAAATCGAATTTGATCTTGTTTTTGTTTGAAAGGTGAATCAAGCGAAAACATTTTCATAAGCTATGTTTTTACATACATTTGTAATAAATTTTTATCTAATACTTATTTGTCTTTTGGTCTAGTGGTTTAAGTACCGGGCCGTGATCTTGGTGTCGAGCGAAAAGTATGTTTCGAATTTTTGAACATAGCTCGGGTTTGTGATCGCCAATCCGCATTTGGCAACCCATTATTGTAGCGATGACTTCATTTCTATGGGTCCTGCAGGGACAATTTATAGGCTGATACTTTACTGTTTTCCCTAGTGGATCCATAAAATAGTTAATCAATCAAAATTAATACTTATACCTGGTATAAAACAATAAGTAAAGGTTATAAATGGTATTCGGTGAGTGTGACCGTGGTGTTATGACAATCAGTCACGATGAAGATCGTGGCGACCAGTGGGGTCTATTTTATGGTCGTTGGAATATAATAAATGCACATAATGTCCTTAAAGGCTGTGTGATTGTTGACTGCTTCAAGTCTTTAATGTTTACACCTATTCCACCTACCTATACCTGGGCGGCGAGAATCGTTTACCATCAGGTGATCAGTCTGCTCATCTGCCACCTAATGAATTGTATTTGTAAAAAGTGTGTTTATGAAAATTTCATGGCATTAAAATTGATAACAGTAAAATTTCCGATGATGGAAATAGACCGAGAAGGATTTTCTATTAGTTTATTTAAACCGACATAAAGTAATGGGCGCCGGTAATCACTTACCATCAGGCGAGTCGTCTGCTCGTTTGTCCGCCATAAAAACTTAGATTCGGATGATGATTTAATTGAACTTTACTATCTGAACTCACCTAAACGTAATGAAAAAATTCGTTGTTTTAATTTTGAGTTTCACCAAATGAACACACAATATGTGTCCAGTCTTTCTTAACTAGTTGATGAATAACCTCTACTTGTCTACATGTATCAGATAGGAAAACAGAAATGTGTTTGTTTTATGAAGTTGAAACTTATATATAAAACTAAGATTAAAATCTTCTCATAATAGCTTATATCTGGAGCCCAATTCTCGTGCTCGTGACATTTTGAAAACATGGCGGATATCACCTGAAAACCATACAAAAAAAACTATGTTTTAGTTAATATGTCGTATGAAAATAAATGTCAGGAGCACGAGAATTGGGCCCCTGATCGTTTGCCCCCTTTTATATTATATACTAAGAGTATATTTACTGCATATTTTAAGATACATAATGCAGCTTTAATTGTAATAATAGAAATATTTCTTTTTTATTTTAAAAAATCAGCACTTAATTTTTTCTTAAATTAAATTATCCTCACAAGTCTTGTTAAGTCGTTTAAAACAAACAGACAAACTGGACAAAATCACTGTGCTTTGTCTCTACGCCAAGTTTAACGGCAAGCAAGATTTGTAGCCCGAGGGACGATAGGGACGCGACGTGACGTATCGATGTCGATAGCGTCAGGAATTTTGTCGATAAATAACTCGTAAGAATTGTCGGTACAATAGCAGATATTTCTGTTGTTGCACCGTAAATTATGGCTGTCGATTAAAACGTGAATTGAAATATTATATCGTTTTATTGTATGGTGAATAATTTTATTTCTTTCGTGATTTTAGTTGCATGGAAATTTTCATATTTAACACTCAGTGCAGTTCTTGGAGCACTGCAAAGTGACGTGAAGATTTTATTAAAATTGCTGGCCTTTAAGAAATTTGATAGACATATGACACAATCAGAAAGAAAAAGAGGTGACGAGAAAAGAGGTCGTTCAAGTTTTTTGAAGGCAAAAAAGTTTTTAATATAATAAAAAAAGACAGAAAGAAAGGAATATTTCTTATTCTAGACATCACAACATGAAATAAACATGTTGTGAATTATTTATTTTTGTTGATACATTATTTTCCTCGAAATATTTATTATTATGAAACAAATGAAATTGCTTGTCATGATAATGTTGACTTAAAATAGGTATGTACATTAATTTAAATGTGAATTTATTTTATCGATATTTATAGATGGCCCAGCTAGGCTGTTTTTGCTAACTCGTCAAAGGTTGGTTTATGGTTGCACATGCGCGCCAGATGCACCGCCGCACAAAAACCGAGCCGTTTCTGACATTTCTCAGCTTTTGTTACAAATAGAACATTTGCTTGCGGAATTTTGCATTTCTAAATTGGCATTACCTTGCCTAGCTTATTATTGCTCCGTATTTATATTTTCTTTTTTTTTATGGTGTTATCCCGCGCACGGTTACGGCCGCGCGTGTGATTCCGCCAATGTCAAGTGTGGTTTATATTTTCCATTTATTATTAATTTTCATTTTGACATGTCAACATATTTTGAAATTTTGACTTAATTAATGCGTTGACATTTCTCTTTTGACACTTTAATAGTAATTTTAGACCATATAATTAGGATGATAAGATTAGGAGAACAATAAAAAAGACACTCACAAGTTTTTTTTATTAAATAAAATGAAAAATGTGAATCAAATAACACAAAATACTTTGCGTTTAAAGGGGTTTGGGGGGTGGCTAAATCTTTTTTTCGCCGCGCAGCCCATAGACACCAGTGGAGTTACAAGTGCGCTGCCAACGCTTATTCAGGCAGGGTAACAGCACAAACACTACTTTACGCCGGCCTATTTTCTGTGAGGCCGTGGTATCACTCCGGTCAGGCCGTCTATAAATGCCGAAGCATGGCTCTCCCACGGTAAACAGAAACCGAAACATTATTTATTTGTATAATACACATTTGATACAAAAAGTATCAGAGTCAGCCAACGGTATTCAGCCTGCCAGCAGGCGCGCAAATGGTGTTGGTATGACAAAAATCTGTAGTCTTAAAAGATTACATTGATAAATCTAAAATTAACAAGATTCATATAAAAAAAACACTTTATATGAAAAATTATATTGGTCTGGGTGTTTTCCATATATTATAAATATGTATTTACAAAAGAAAAGTATTTTATGTAGGTATATATTTGTAATACCACTGTGATTCTGATATCCGTAACACAGGTGCTTGAGCTGCCTATCTCGGAGTCAGATCAATGTATGTGATGTTGTGAAATATTTATTATTAAATCTAAAATTAACAAAAAATATTTAAATATAAATCAAAACTTGATATTATTAAAATGGCGTACAAAAAGGTGAGTCAGGCTCCTAAGCAAAACTGTCAATCTACTCGTACTTTAAACTTGTGCCATTTTCTACTCCAAGTCATATTGATAATTCTACATTTGCAACAACACTGAATTATTTATGACATGTTTGGGAATCTCCCCCTCCCCCCACAAAATCGCTTCAACCTTATAATTTTTGAATTGTCAATTGGATAATGTTGTATTGTCCCAGGGACAGTTAATTTGGGCCCACCAAAGAGGATCAGATGGGATTAGTGTTCATTGTGTTATTGTGTTGGGTTCGATTCCGCATTCAATGGGATGAGCGAGATTACACGTTAGGGATAAATTGTGATGACGCGATGACGCTATCTCTGTTTATTTTTATTTTTCAGGTTTTTTGTTATTTTGAGCTAAAGATTATACTGAGTGATTCGTATTGGAAATACGAATCACTCAGTTCTTAAATATCTCAAGAATGTCCTAGACAACAGTGGAGACTGCATGATAAAAGCACACATAGATGTCCGTTTCATTACACAGAACATTTAGAGCTTAATAGTAACTTAATTACTAGATATACCTACGACTGCCTCGTTGGCGCAGTGCAGTCTCTTTTGACATGTATAATCTATGCAGTGCAGTGTAAAGCGACGGCTGCGCTTGCAGTCTCGGGTTAGATCCCCAGGTCGGGCCAAAATTTGTACCCGAGTTTTTCTGTTAAGGAATTCTCAGCGGCAGCCCGGAGTCTGGAAGTTGGCGATCTTGTACCCCCGTGCCTCGGAAAGCACGTTCAGTTGTTGGTTCTGCGCCCGATCCCTCGCCGGTCGTGTCACACTGGTTTCCCATCAGATTAGAGAGTGCACATGTGTTTGCGTACACACTTGAGCACTATAATATATCCTGCGTAAGTGGCTGATCGTTGAGATTGGCCGCCTTAGCCGGAATCGGTTGGAGGATATTATTATACTTACGACTTACCCTGATTTGATCGGAGTCAGATCAATATATGTGATGTTGTGAAATATTTATTCATTCACCTACTTGACTGAAGAAAAGTGTAAGTTCCCTTTTTTTTTCTAGTTTTTTTTTTTTGTATTAAAACGATGTGGTGTTGATTATAATTTTATTCATATCATACATTTGCATCAACAATGTAAACTATGACGAAATTTTTATAAGACAGTGATGAAATAAAGCAATTTTTTCCTTTTTACCTCTCCACTATAAATATCGAACATGAAAGCAAATCCGTAATTATTCTGTTACAAATAAATGTGAAAGTATGGTAGGTAAATGGATTCTTGAACGCCACAAAAGATACAAATTGCACATACACAAGCATTACCGCTGTAATTTTAGTAATTTGTCGTAATTGACCCTGGCTCAGATTAGCTTAAACCTAAGATAGTGTCTGTTAGCTACGCCTAGAGAGAACTGCCACAGTAGAAACCATTCTAGTAGCAAAACTCGGAAAAATCAAATAGATAATGGCTTTTCGTGCGCTCGACATTGAACATTGAAGCCGAATTAGAGATCTGTATGGACGAATGTAGGACATCTCTGAATTCGACTTTAATTTCGAGTGCACGAAAATTGCGCCCTCAGCTCAATCGTCGACAGAATATGATACCAATTAGGATCAATCGACGAAAGCTGAATTTTTCATGTTCATGATTCATCATCATCATCATCAGCCCATTTAAGTCCCCACTGCTGGGGCACGGGCCTCCCTCAATCACATGAGGGGTAATTGCCATACTCACCACGCTTGGCAGACGGGTTGGCGAGGGTTTTGAACTAAATGCTGAGTTTTCCTTCTCTGGGTGCTGATGATCATGCCAGCAGCTTTTCCTTAGTCGCCTTTTACGACACCTCGGTAAGAGTGAGGGTGGCCTATTCTACTCTGCCGGGGACCACACGGCCAATGATGATGATGATGATGTCCATGATTGATTCCTTCAAAATAGTTACGCACATTCCTCATCTTAGCGTGTATTTTTTATTGTTTAAAATAGGCATGATGATAAACGGTTATTCCCGGTTGGATCCAAAGCAGTCGCTACAGAGCTCGCGGCACGCAAAGACCTAGATTCAGGATTTGGGGAATCTGGCATTCAAAATGAAGCGACAGCCATCTGACCTTCGCAACCATTTAACAAGGGAATCAGACCAACTCAATCATAGTTACACGTTGCAGGAACTATCCGAAACGTTCAGGTTTCCTCATGATGTTATCCCTTACCGCCGAACGAAGGTAAGCATACGCATATATTCGTAGAATTTAAATCCAGAGTTGCATAGGTACTGAATTCCAACCTACAGTCTCTCTTATGGAAGGCGCGTTCTTATTTACTGAGCTAACATAGGTCCTCGTGGCACTCATCAAACTGTTTTAGGAGCACGGTATTGGTTGTTCGCCATAGCCTGAAGGTATGCCACAGGAGAGCACATGTACAACGGACACGATGTCAAGGCATCACTTCCATTGGCACTGCCATACTGGTCCGCGAGATGCTTCTTCACACTTAGATTTATATTGTCTTTCTTCCTGTTGTATATATGTGTGCACATATGTCGCCCAAGGCTCCGCCTGAAAACCAGCGCTGCAGCGGCTTTCGCCACTGCTGCCACTGAAATGCTGAGGTTGGGCCTTCTTGGCTACAGAATTTTTCCAATTTGTGTATTTATGTCTCTCGTGGGAGAGCCACGCTTCGGCATGAATGGGCTTACTCGACCGGAGTGATACCACGGCCTCACAAAAAAACCGGCGTGAAACAGTACTGTGCTGTGTTTCACTACGTGAGGTACCCTCAACCTGAGGCCCAATCCGGGGGAAAGGGGTCTATAGGTTGGCAGCGCACTTGTGAATCTTCTGGTGTCTATGGGCGGCGGCAATCGCTTACTAACAGGCGATCCGTCTGGTCTGCCACCAATAACATAAAAAAAACTCGTTTTTAAATTTGTGTTCTGTGGCCAATAAAGAAATCTTTATCTTTATATTATGCTACTGGGATTTTTATGCTGTGAGTGTAAAAAGCTATTGAACCTACGGCATTACGCTCGTAAACCGTTTTGCTTTCACGATAATATCAGTTAGCTAAGGTTTCTGTAAGTGCGTATAGTGCGTAAATATTCGTGGTAATCCTATAAATGTGAATTACTCCACCAGTTCTGTGTAAGAATAAACTTCTGTACCATTTTGACCCATTTTATTAATAACTAGCGGAGCTCAGCTCACGTGAAGTTTGGTTTGCAATAAAAAAAAAACATAATAATTATATACTCTATTTTGTCGCTATCGCTGTACAACGAAATTTTTTTTTTATGTCATTGGTGGCAGACGAGCAGACGGGTCACCTGATGGTAAGCGATTGCCGCTGCCCATGGACACCCGCGACACCAGCGCGATAAATGCGAAAGGGTGATGATAGATCAGTGGATAAGAACGCGCCTTATATACCTACGGGAGGTCGTGATTCGAATCCGGCCATGCACTTCTGGCTTTTCATCCATTAAATCCTTTAATAATAGTTTATTACGGGATTGCTACCATGTACAGTCACGAGCTTTAATTTGGGACCCACCCAAGGTTGAATGGCGTGTGGCAAAGTTTCGCTATTGAGAGCTAATATTTTAACGTGTCAAAGTCAAAATATTTACCATCGACAACTTTACTTTTATAGGGGCAAGTGCAAAAAAGTCAACTTGAGCGAGGGCATATGATAATTACCGATGTTTTCCGAGTAATTGTTACGTAGGTAATACATTTTTGGCCCTGTGTTCTATCTTTATAGCAAAATCGTTTTTATTTGTGACACTGATACGAGTGACACAACATTATGTTCGTAATTAGAAAACCGTAATGATAGCTTTTTACAAAGAGGTTATCGTTCCAAGGGTCGATCAGAATAAAACATTTTATTTCTTAACTTGACATTCAACATTATTGTACTAAAGTTTCGACCTTATTGCTTTATGAATATTCTAACGAGATTTAACGGAAATGGGTCCCAAATGAAAGCTCGCGACTGTACCTTTAGATTTTTTGTTATAATTTTTTGTAAGTAGAAAAAATACTTTTTTTATGTGATAGGTGGCAGACGAGCAGACAGATCCCCTGATCGTAAGCAATTTCAAAAATAATTGGAGTCATAATTGCGGTCTCAACTTGTATTGTGTAACCTTTTTTTTCATGAGAAATAGAGGCAAACGAGCAAGTAGGTCACCTGATGGTAATTTCTTGTTTTAAAAGCATTTTTACGTCTAATTACTAGAAGCAAGTTTATAATTCTTCAAAGTCGTCCAAAAATTAGTGAGCAGATAAAACATCGCAAACGATCTCGTGTGAAACACAAAACTGCCGTAATTCAGTTCAGCATGGGATTTTGATTGCTTGGATTTATTCCAAGAAAAATATTTACAGAGTGCGACTCGAATTGATGCCTTAAATTGCAATGGGCGGGGCATATTGGGAGGAGATCAGACGGCCGATATAGGGCAGAGAGAACCTCAAGTGGAGGCAGTATATAAGAGCTCGAAGCCGTGCCAGGCCCCTCAAAAGGTAGACCGACAGGAAGTTCGCGGGAATCCCTTGGACGCGGGCTTGGATCTGTGGGTAAATCAAAGGGGGAGTCCTATGTCCAGTAGTGGACGTTTATTAATTGAAATGATGATGATGACGATGATGAGGGTATGGGCACTAGACAGGAGAAAAGCTGCATGATCACAAAAAAGTGTGAATTAGTATAATTTCTGTCGCCAGAAATATTTAAGCATACATACAATTTGTGAGACCTGAAAGCTTAATTAGCTGAAGTTAATGAAACAAATGACAAAATACATGCAGCATTCAAAAACAAGAGAAATACAGCGCGTGTGAAAAAAACGGGATAAAGATTCGGTTGTAAAATAAGCTTCATTATAGAGCCTCTCAAAAACAAATGGCTACCTAGAGTTCGCGCCACAAAAGTTCTGACGAAAATCACAAAACTACAATTTCAGATTCCTTGTGTCTATAGCCATTAAGCTTAAATAATGTTGATGGCGAATGAAGCGCGCAGACTATTATTATCTTACTATTATTTGTTGGCGCGGACTCTATTTTGCGATTAGATCAATGTATATGATGTTTTCTGATATTTCATTGAGTGCTAGTCGTGCCGTATAGTGTAAAAGCGCACAATTTTCAGCGTGGGAGTGTTTTCAAGCCGCTTGTCTTTTGATGGCTGATTTCACTCCCCGTTTTTGGGTCGTTTACTTTTAACACGTCTTAAATGCATTTGTGCCCGATATAAGATCCCGCCTGTTGCAAATTGTGGTTTATGTACCTAGTACATTTTTATGATAAAATACATCTGATGATTAATGACAAGAGTGTTTTAAATCCCACTACAAAACGATTTATGATAAGTGCCATTAATGTTAATTGAGTTCGATCCCCAATCTGGACAAACATTCGTGGGATCAAAGATGCAAGAGCAAGAAATGACGCTTTCTACCGTTAAAGAAGAACTATCTTCAATTCTCGTTTAAAACCTAACCTTTAAGGTGTTGAATTTCCATCATTAGCTGAGCCACATAAAATTATTACAATCAGGTGCAAATACTGGTGTAGCTTTTAAAAATAACACAAAAATATTACATGTGACTATAAAATTTGAGGGTTACCCTCGATTTCTCTAAGGATCCCTTCATCAGATCGTGACATACTTGACAACGGGACCACCTGGGAGCCATATTTAGATAATCGAGGAATATACACAAAAGATCCCGACGAATTGAGAACATCCTCTTTTTTTGGAAGTAGGACATGGTCATAGTGATAAAATCAATTGGCAAGAAAAATAACTTGAAATTTTTGTAAGAACTAGATTTTTAAACAAAAAACAAGACACAAGAAGAAACAACACAACATGAGTTCCTTCCAAATTACAAATATCAAAACGAAGGATTGATCATCACGCCCCTCCTACGAAAGAAAGTAAAGAACATTATAAATACAAAGACAACATCGTCAAAGACGAGCCTGTGAATATGTTAATGAGAATGACCTGTGGAAATTGATCGATGGATGCATAAATTCTCAAATATGAATCCGGAGCTTACGTCCCACATCCGAGCATCGTTTTTCACTACAATCACGCCATTTGTCTCCCTGAGTTGCATTTATAAGCGTGTCAACAAGCATTCATAACTTGTTTGTTATAAAGGTTATAAATTTTTCATACATACATCATTCTTAAATTTTTTTGGGATATATTGCAAAGAGTTTGAAAAGAGTTCTTCTTTCACGGCAGGTAGTGGCATGACTGTGCTCCGGCATTGTTGATGTCTATTGAGCGGCGGTTTACCATCATGATGGGCCGCATGCTTGTCTGCCTATTTTTCCATAAATACATCTACCACTGTATCAAGATATCCTTCTACAGATTCCGTAAACTTAATTTTGCTTTATTGTGAATAATTAATAATCATTTAGAAAACTTTATTTCTTGTCAACGGTCATTTTAACTTTTCTTCACATTTTTTATACATTAAGTGAAGTTATTTGTTTCTGTCTGAGCTCTATTTACAACACAAGCTGTTACATCTAATTTTGGCGAATACAATTGTTATGAAATATAATAAATTTAAAACAGGAAATCACTGTAGGTTTATTGTAGAACGAATGTACTAAAACGAAGTGTGGGTGGGTCATTAGTCACACATAAAATTAATACGCCAGACAGTACAACTGACACCTAATGAATCTTCTACTCATCAATGATGATGGATGATAGATGCATATACTAAATACGTCCATTATTTACCTTTCACTTTAATTAGATAATGAACACATCTTTCTGTTTCAATTCAACATTTACCTCAGTTCTGGTAAATAGTCAAGAAAGATGTGCGGACGCATACAATGGGCCTAGATAGAATGTGATTCACCGTTTAGCAGGAAACTTCACTGATTTAGATTATTTCAGAATCCCACACGAATCCGCATTACAAAAGAGTTTAGTGAATACTTTTAACTTTTGCAATTGAAGACGGAAATTCATTGTTTTTTTTTTGTTGAATAGGCTAACACTTGACCACAATCGCACCTGATGGAAAGCGACGATAAGGTTTAGGATGATACGCGTTTGCCTAAAGGATGCCTATTCACTCTTGCCTTAAAGATATCCAGATTTTTGTGGTCAGGAAAACAGACCTCGACAGGGAGTACCATTCCTTAGCCATCCGCATTATAAATGTGCTTCGTGCGGGTAAGGGGTAGTTCTACCACATAAGGATGAAAGCTCTCGCTGCGCCTTGTCGTCCGGTGATAGAATGGGCTGGGGAAGATCAAATTATGTAGAACCTCCGCACACTCCCCGAAATGAATCCGGTAGAAGACCGAGAGGCATGCCACACGTCGACGGTGGTCCAGGCTATGAAGGCCAGCTGTGGTTTTAACATTTAGCAATTTAACTAACAATAACTTTCAGCTTAGCATGTTACCCATCAGTGACTCCTCTGATTATGCAGATTTTCATGGGTGTCGGTGACTATCTAATCAATTGCCTTACCTAGCATAAAAAAGGTAAAACACTTTTTAACTTCAAAAGGTAATGGGCCAATCAGTAACCGAGTAACTCTAAGTAGTGTGGAATTACCGCCACCAAGAACAGCTCACTGTAACCACGATAATACGTAAAAGAACAAAGCAACAGAAAACAGAAGCATGAATACTAATTAAATAAACCAAACATGGTCGAGTATGAATGAATGAATCAAAAAGAACATACTCGTAAAGACGAAGCACTTGACTCAAAACAAAAAGCCTACAAATAACATTAATTGAAGAAGACGTTGATTCCATCAGGAAACGCTCAGTTTATCCACTTAAGCGTAGGTACGTCTTGGTAGTGATGGACTCATAAGTCACTTACGTAAGTTAAAAATTTAAGTAAAAAGGATTGTCTTGATCACTCGGGCTATATGTAAGTCGATTGATCTCAAGCCGAAAATTTTAGCCATTGTATCGTCACATCAGCCTTTCATCATCAGCCCATTTAAGTCCCCACTGCTGGGGCACAGGCTTCCCTCAATCACATGAGGGGTAATTGCCATACTCACCACGCTTGGCAGACGGGTTGGCGAGGGTTTTGATATAAATGCAGAGTTTTCCTTCTCTGGGTGCTGATGATCATGCCAGCAGCTTTACCTTAGTCGCCTTTTACGACACCTCGGTAAGAGTGAGGGTGGCCTATTCTACTCTGCCGGGGACCACACGGCCAACATCAGCCTTTAGTGGTGTTTAAATGTTCTAAATTCTGCTGAACATGACATTCATAAAATCCCCCGTCATCTTTAAAAACACTTTTATATGAGATAGGAGACAAAGATTACTAACACCAATTGCCGCCATCATGGACACCCGTAATACCAGTGGAGTCATTAGTAGGTTATAGGTACGCTTTGACCACGAAAGTTTGAAGGTCACATAAGACCGAAAATAATTATATATAACGATAGTTCATTCCACAATTTTGTCGTGTAAGGAAGACAGTTATTGAAAACATTTCTGATTATAATAATGCCGGAGTGAATTTTTGAAATGACATAACTCTGATTTAGCTTGAGTCGCAACACTACACCTCGGCCTCTTATTATGCAAGGCGGGTTCATAAGATCCCTTAAACCAAACGTACTCGTATGGTGCGGAAGACACCCGAACGATCTGAATTCAAGATGAGGAACCAACGGTTTTAGTTACATCTCCAATAGATAATGTTGATTTTTTCAAATATGTGTCTGCTATAATTAATCAAAACGGGATTTAACACGATATTTATTATGTGATATAACATTGTGTACTCACATTTTTTTCTCGACGTTTCGTGTCTGCTGTTTTCGTGTCTGATGTGTCTGCTGTTGAAACCTTGGGATTAAACATTGTAATGATTTTACAATAAAATGTTAAACATTACTGAAGAATTGATTGACAAAAACAACACCACACAAACTTAGAATCGGTATTCAAAATTTTAATTACATCTGTCTCATGTTCGTTCTTTGATTCAGATGACTAGTGTTTAAACACAATTTTATTCAGTAAGATAAATACAAATTGCACCAATAAATTATAGTAAATAAATCTTTATTGCAAACAAAGTTTTACAAACATTATGGTATATGGCAGGTACCTAAAATATATAAATGTCGTTTACATCATCAATTTCATGTAGCAATTATTGCTGAACTGGGTCCTTTATTTATTATAACTCGTTATTATTTAGCAAACATCTCGTGTTGTCACATTTTCAAAATACAAGGACGATACATAAATAACCATTTATTTTTATTTACTCATATTTGCCGAACGGCTAGCAATAGAAATTGCATTCAATGGAACTTATGTCGCGCTGCCTAGGTCAGAGGGGAGCAGGACAGAAAATAAAATCCCGTTTACAACAACAATATGTTTATTGCAAACGTGAAACTGTAGAGGTAGGTAATTCTCGCTTTGGTGATCAATGTCGTGTAAGAGGGAAACTTAGCTGTAGAGCTGCTAATGATGAACGGGTAGAACCAACTAATAACAAAATCTCCTTGAAATGTAGAGTCCGGAACTGTTGTTACAAAAACAAATAGAGATAATTATGCTATTCCAAAACAGCTCATTCTCTGTGTAGCGATAGAAAATCACTTCGCAGGAAACGCTATTTCCAACCGTCATAGAACGAAACGCGACGTGACTTATGTCACTTGATATCCACCACTGCTCCACTGTCACTGCGCAGATACTAATCTATATTGACACTCGAGTAAAACTCAAAATTGCGTGACACTCGTTTTGACAGCTGCAAGAATATTTTTGAGTTCGCGGTATCGTTTTTAGAAGCGATATGGATACTCGATGCCTCGTTTCACGGTTTTTTATGGTGCACATTTTGAGTGCATGTTTTAGGTGATTTTAATGAGCGGTGAAGAATAAGGGTGGAAAAAATGAGCTAAGAGCGTTTCTTAAGCAGATGCCGGTTTTTTATTACCAAGCAACTATAAATATCTCTTTTTGCAACATAATAATGGGCAGATCGTTTGACACACACATCTGTTTTTATCTCAAGATTTATAAACAAAGAAAATGGATTTAACATTTTTCATTTTAAAAGTCTGCAGAATTTTATATCAATTTTTAGGGAAGTTGAACTTCTAAGAGCAAAAAATATAAATCAACAAAACTAACTCACCGTATTAGACGCAGATACACTAAAAAACTGGATACATCAAACGGTAGAAGATAGGAAGTTATTATACCGCAGAGATTTGTCGCCGAACATGAAAAGATTATTTTTAATCCTAACCTAGACGCGGGCATATAAAAAATAGAAGATGGCGCCGCGTATCCGCTTCCTCTTAGAGTTGAACAACGAACACGCGCGTTTTCACAAACGAACGCGCGGGTCGGGAGTTCATGCTCTACGATGTTGTTTAACATAAAATGCAATGTTTATTCCCTAGTTGAGTGGTGTCAATGACACTAGCCTACTTGTGTGGCAAAGAAAAAGGATACTGTTTTGTTATAAAAGCTGGATAACTTTTCATTCATGATTGAATCATGACTTGATCAAATAGCAAAACATGAAGTACAAATACAAATACAAATACAAATAGTTTATTTTAGCCATCCATTACAACACAATACATCTTAGAATACTACTACTCTAAGCCATACTAATACGTCAATAAACAGTGCAGTATAACTCGACTCGTATTGACTTATACTTATAAATAATTAAACTAAACTTACTAAGATATACTAAGATGACAATTAAAGTTTAACATATTTCCGAGTTTAATGAGGGTGGCATAATATATCGAATCCGTAGAAGTATTCAACGATGGTGAATATGATGAATAAGTGAAGTCATGATGAGTAAGGTGAAGTATGATTCCAAGAATATGTAGGTAAAACACTATCGCACAATGACACAAACTAGCAGAAAACCTTAAAAATAATTGATAGGTTTAATAGGAATTGTACGAATTAAAAGCGGTCGTTTCTCTTTAAAAAAAGGAATAATAATTGTATTGACAGATTTACCATAGTATATTTTTACGTGCCTAATCATTTTGACCACTTAAAAAATGGAAACATAAATGGGATTTTTCTTTTAATTTATTATCTCATGTTAACATATAACTTAGACTTCAAATTATTTGCCGCCTCCTTCCAATTCTAAGTCCAAATACCTATGTCTATTATTTTGTATTTTCAGGAACAGGTTTACACTGTTATTTTCAGAGATAGGAAATTGGTGATATTTCCTGACTTGTCGACTTAGTAACTCGATATTTTGTTTCCGCTATTACTTGGATGTGAATTTGAGATATGGAATTTCGCATTCCTCAATAAATGAGGTTTCCTCAGATTTGCTTGCTTTATTTAGATTATTCGATTTGTGGTGAGGGAATATTTTTCACGTACGAGTAAGTTGTCTATTACTTTTAGAAGTTAATATCCTGAAATAGAGTGAAGGCAGGCTACTACATGGTTAGTAAAACAAAAGCAGACTCAAAATGGTTGATTTCAATATACCTAAGATCATAGTTGAGTTAAGATTTTGAAACTGTTCGGCATATAGTTAATATGAACAAAGTACGACGAACAGTTAAAGTCGGAATTCGTTATTTTTATTATTCCACAATTATTTATATTTCTGAGAAAAATATTCAAAATACTTAATGCAATTTATAGGTCCCTAATTTAAACATAGAATTTTTTGCGTGTTCATATTACGAGTTTAATAAAATTATCCGGCTCATACAAACCAAATGTTCAACAAAAGCATGTCCATAATTAGAAATATTCCAAATGTCTGGTGCTACAACCGACTCAATCTCAGGACATATTTCAAAATCCCCTGTCAGAGGATGTCCTAATTGGCAATGAATGAAAATATCATCAGAATGTGAAGCAGATTGCGGGAACGCGCCTGCGCATATCTGCTAATGGTTACCTTAGGGGGGACTTTTTGAACATATGTCTTTTAGGGTTACCTTTTTAGTAGTAGCAACAGAAAAATTTATGTTTTATTATAACTTTTTTTAAATACTCCTTTATATTTTTTCAAAGTATAAAAAATATTCAAGCTTTTTTTGAACTGGCATCAAAACTTTTTTTTCTTGTAGTATCTGTTCGTCTCCTTCAAAAATGCTATTTCAATTCTCTATATGTATGTCTCTGTTGTCAGTACTATCATCTATTATGACTTTTTTACCCTTGTTCATTATGGCAAAATATGTTGGCCATTGTATTATGTGCACCCTAAGACCATTTAAAGGAATAATATTATCTTATCTATATTATTTTGTGAAACCATTAGTGTCGATCTATCTATCTTAATATCGATACTGAACCCCAGCGCACATGCGTGACGTTTTTCCTCCGTTTAACTTTTTGCCGGGAGGGGGCACGCGCGGCGTATTTATAGTTGCGCACGCGCTCCTTCAATTACTTTTGATTTGTGAGAAATCGATTTCACGGAACTATGAGGCGTGGTGTTGATTTTCTAATTAATTTTCGGTAAGAACTATTTTTAGCGTCTATTTTAGTACATTCAAACTTTCACGTTGAATTGCAAGTAGTAATGGCTCTAATAATAAAAATGTAATGCATATGTAAAGTTACGTCTAAATTTTTCTTCATTAATGTTTTTTTCCTTAAACTTTTAATCTTTTTGCAAAAAGCAGCATTGTCTAAGTTTAGTTGGATCTCGCTTCGGGTTTTTGACAAGTAACCATTGTTAATTTTCAAGCCTAGATAACGTTTCTTCTCAAAGTTTCTAAAACACGTTTGGCCTTTTTTACTTTTATAAACTTATGAACTTGTGTATTACATAACATACCTATAGTATATTTCTTTTCCAGTAGTTTCATTGAAAATAAGTTAATAATTTTGGAAACTAGTGATGATGTGTTAAAAGTGAGTCTTAACTTGATTACGAAAAGGCGATGATGGAAAGCCGCTGGAGTTTCAGTCTATAGATTATGTTGCTGGGACTTGCATTTCTCACAGATAAAATCCAGACATAACCCGGCTTGCATATTGACAACCGGGTTTGCTAAGACTAGCACCCTGCACTGTACCACTTAGGAGACTCCAGCAAAACCAAATTGAAAGGGCCATAAGTAACACCATCCTATATATAGGATAACAGCCAAACAGTATGTTTTCACGCACCAGTGTGAAAAATTCGTCAGTCAACTAGTGGCGTAAATACTCGTATAGCCAACGAGTAAAATTAATGATCGTGCGTGCGTGTGTGTGCAGTTTTACATTAACAAAGAAAATTCTAAATAATTCAAAGCAATACTTAAATATGCCAAATTATCTACACCTTCGATCGTGATTATTATAAATCGATTATCTACCCCGATTTAGTCGTAACTAGGGCTTTTTTCTTGCTATTCGACTGGTGTCGCGGGTGTCCTAGGGCATAAAAAAATGTGTCTGCAAGTTGACGAGACCAAACTGGATCGTTCTGAATCATTATCCCAACAATTTGAAACTCAAGCCCGTGACATACATATTTTTGCACTATTTTAGTGTAAAAATTAATGTTGTTTACGTTTATTATGAGTTCCTTTGTAGATTAATGACATGAAAAATCTCCCAAACTTTTCATATCTAGGTATTCTGTTTGATGTTAGCCACGAATTTATCCTCTAGTAAATCTCAGTAAAAGTATATTAAGTTACCATCTAACGAATGCGCGTACGACGATATCCGGGAGGAAGTGAGGTGACTAATGGCTTCCCTCAATTCGTTCGGCAACCGTTTTGGCTACCGGGATCTATGGTATAAAGAGTTATGTGGATTAAAAATAACATTGCTAATGGTAGCAGTCCTATTAACTGTGAGAGAATCACGCTTCGGCATGAATGGACCGACTCAACCGGTTTCCACGGCCTCACATAAAATCGGCATAGAGCAGCGCCTGTGCTGTATTTCGTCAGTGAGGGTACCGCAGGCCCAAGGGAAAGGTTGGCAGCGACTTGTGATTTCACTGGGTGTAGTTGTCCATGGGCAGGGACAACCGCTTATCGTCATGAAAAGACCCGTCTGCTCGTTTCCCACCTATCACACAAAGTCTTTTTGTCGATATAGTCATAAGCCCAACTAGTCTATTACTAGAAATAAGGCTTAGGATGTCCTAAACATACATATATGTATATGTCCTACCTTGGTGACGTAAGCATAGTGGAAAGTGCTTTAAAGCTGCGCTTGTGTTTCTGGGTTAGATGTATACGTGAATTGGGCCAAAGTTCCTGAGCATTATGGTTAAAAAATCAACGTATCAGCTCAAAGACCCTGGCTTGTCGGTGGGGGTTTTGCCAGAGCTTCGTCTGTGACCCAATGGCGACCGACAGATCGAAGCCGACTACCAGAAAAAAAATAGTGTGTATCCGAGATTTGCTAGAAAGGGAATAACAGAGAAACTTGGAGGAAGCCTCAGTCTTAACAAACCATTAACCTAACTTTGTTAACCAAATACACTATCAGGAACGTGTCCTTAATACTTGAATATCTATATGCACCCAAGACTGTCTCGGTGGCGAAGTGTTTAGTGAAGAGTTCGATCCCCGTGTCGGGCCATACATTTGCACCTAAGTTTTCTGTAACCCCGTGTCTCGGAAAGTACGTTAAGCCATTGATCCTGCACTCGATCCCATTCCGGTCGTGTCACACTAGGAGAATGAGAGTAAGGGAATGCACTTGTGTTTGCGCACACACTTGACCACTATAATATATCCTGCGTACGTGGTTGATCGCTGAGCTAGGCTGCCGTAGTCGGATAGTAAGCACTCAAGAAAGGGTTAATGTCAGTCCATGATCGACATTTACAAGACTCGTATAGATAGTGTCTAGTGGTAGAAAGCGACCTCTGTTCGAATACGCGGTCCCGTTTATCAAAATAATTTATTGTCATCCCGGGGCATAGATCAATATTGTTTATAGACTGCTATTATTATAGACTGAATTTCTAATTCACAATAGCGTCTCAAGAAATGCTTCTAAAGTTGGAACAGCTTATGATTGGGCTAAATCAATTTCTATACTGAGTAATTGAGTTCAATAAGTAGAATATAATAAGTCATAAAAAAAGTATAGTTTGTGTATAGACCGAGCTAATGGAAAGTGGCTCAACGCGATGGTCAGATCAGATCAGTACTACGCTAAGCACTTCAGTGTGCGATGCCATTCACGCCGCTGAAGATTAGGACAAGCTTGCAAAAAAAAATCCCAGAAAAAGTGATTCTTCGAGGTCAAGACTCCTCAGCAATGAGGTCAATATACACATGGAGGAGGAGGTGCCCAGACCATCCAAACATAGAGTATTTTCTGTAGGCACTCATGAGAAAAATATGAAAACCCCACTCACTAGTCCCAGTTAGCTTCATCAAGTTTTGAATTTACAACCACCCAACAATATGAACTACGAAACAATACTGTTGACTATTTAACCATTTGTTTAGTAGCGAACTAACAATGCCAGGTTTATGGGGCCCATACAACTCCAGTTTGTATGAAACCTGATCCTGGTTCCAGCAGACACGCACCACCGCTACCCAATCTACCGTAGGATTATAATAGTACTGCCACAGTAGAACACGCTCACGCACAGTAGATGCTCTGAGAAATTGTTCGGACTGATTCTGCCGCTTCATTCCGTCATCATTTGACTCATCAACAGTCCCATGCCCACTCTTTAGATGGTTGGCAGTCTTCAATTGTGTTTTTCAAGAAACTTTGGTAACAAAACTGTGGACTAAACTATCGCCTGCGGTGTTTCCGGACCGGTACGTAACGTGTGCGGGAAAGACACGATACGGTATACTTGAGGACCCGTTTGGAACAATGGTAGTGAACGCTGCCTTTGTTCCAAGGTTGCGGGTTCGCTCCCCGGACAGTACAAACATTTGTGTGCATGAACATGTCTGTTTGTATTTACAAAAGAAAAGTATTATATGTATATATTTGTAATTTCGCTGTTGATTCTAATATCCGTAACACAGGTACTTGAGCTACCTATCTCCGAGTCAGATCAATGTATGTGATGTTGTGAAATGTTTATTTATTTATTTATTTACTGTCTAGCGACAAGCTCTCCAAAAAAGCTAGAACCGACTTTCTGTGTCTTGTAGCTTCGATCTTTACTCAACGTACACCTTAAGGCGTATACATATGTCGAACCACTGTTTTAATCAATGTTGTGGTATATCTGCTTATAGTAATTGCTTCTTTTATGGCGTGGTGGTTAAGTGGCCGTAAAAATTACTGTTAATTTAAGTACATACGTTTGTTTAATTTTGCCATAAGCTTTTGTTTTAAGCATCAAATCATGATCTGTCACTTATTGCAGTGATTGATTTTTTATATGTGATAAGTGGCAGACGAGCAGACGAATTATCTGATGGTAACAGATTGCCGCCTCCTGTGGACACCCGCAACTCCAGTCCAGTGGAGTCACAAGTGCGCTGTCAAGCTTTGAATCCTCCTTTTCCCCGGATTAGGCCTCCGGTACACTCACTCACGCAGTGAAACACAACAGAAACTGCTTCACGCCGGTTTTCTGTGAGGCCGTGGTATCACTCCAGTCGAGCCGGCCCATTCATGACGAGGCGTGGCTCTCCCATGGCTAAAAAAATAATGAGGAAAGCCGAGCATCGACTTTTTTGTTTAACATTAAAGAGGACGAACGAATTATTTATTATTGTACCGTATCAGGAAAGATTCCCGCGAATCCGTTGCGCACGCGCCGCTTACGTCAAGCGCCGGGAACAATGAGGGCTTATTATAATCTGTGCTAGATACGTCAATGTCAGTTCATGATAATATATTTAAAGGTACGTATTACTAACTCCTACAAAGGAACACTACTTTAGAAAACATATAATTTTCAATAAATTAATAAGTTAAGGTAAAATTCAATAAAAACCAATTTTGTGGAAGTGACAACGCTGATTGTTAGTTAATGAACTACATAGATTTTTAAAATCATTTACTTTGTGGCCATAGCTTGTAACAGTGACAAAATATCAGATTCTCTAAAATAAGTTTTGTAAAGTGACCATCATCATTTCAGCCAATAGACGTCCACTGCTGGACATAAGCCTCCCCCAATGTTCTCCACACAGATAGATAGATATATAGATAGATAATACGTTTATTCTGCTGCACAAAATTATACAGTTATATAATCAAGTTGTACAGATCGGTCCTGTGCCGCCCGCGTCCAATGGATTCCCGCGATGTTTACCATATCGTCGGTCCACACTGCTGGGGCACGGGCCTCCCTCAATCACATGAGGGGTAATTGCCATACTCACCACGCTTTGGCGTTTGACGGGTTGGCGAGGGTTTTGATATATATAAAAGGCCTCTCCGATTTCGCGAATGTTCATGGGCGGCGATTATTACTTTCCATCAGGTGACTCGCTTGCTCGTTTGTCCGCCTCTAGCGTAAAAAAAAATGCAGAGTTTTCCTTTTCTGGGTGCTGATGATCATGCCAGCAGCTTTACCTTAGTCGCCTTTTACGACACCTCGGTAAGATTGAGGGTGGCCTATTCTACTCTGCCGGGGACCACACGGCTAAGTCACCATAGTTAAAATAATTAACAGTAGTTTGATTTCCTTGCATACAAGTGTATTCCTACAAAGTAGCTCATCACGCCAAGTCTATGACGATATATAACTGTACACAATACGAGTAAGTATGTTCGCATACCATACGATACCTACGTATAATTAGTATTCTAGGCGGTATGTATCCTTAGAAGGCGCGGCCTCGCTGCAGGCAGTGCATCTAGGATTAATGCGGTGCTAATCAGTACAGTTCTTTTCCTGATGTACTGAAGGGGAAACCGAGCAGAAAATATAGATAGATATATTTTACTATATTGCACAAAACAACTTAACTTACTAGGCGTTACAGAAACTTTGTGTACAATTTCGGCGGTCTTATCGCTAAATGCAATTTCTACCAGACAACCTTCGGGTAAAGGACATTTAATATTAGTAGAGGGGTAGGTGGTGCAATATTGAATAAGGAAAAAAAAAACTTTTTTCTTATATACGACCACCATTCATAGTTGAGGAATCGACTTGCGTGGTCGTATGGGGAATTAAGAAAGCAGCGGGAGAACCAAGGTCCCAGGTATAGCCCAACCAATGAATTGCATGCCTCAAATGGGCAGGGCACAATGCGAGGAGATCAGCCGTTTGGCGAAAAGGTCCTCGTGTTGAGGCTTCGTACCGGGAGTCATCCCAGCCGTGGCAGTCCCCCCACATGTTTTTTTGTTCTTTATGTCAGCTACAAACGAGCAGATGGTAAGCGATAGCCGCCGCCCATAGACACCCGCTACACCAATGGAGTCACAAGTATGCTGCAAACCTTCAAACACCCCTTTCCCCCGGATTGGGCATCCGGTACCCTCACTCACGCAGCGAAACACAGCACAGTGCTGCTTCATGCTGGTTTTCTGTGAGGCCGTGATATCACTCCGGTCGAGCCGGCCCATTCATGCCAAAGCGTGGCTCCCACACGGTAAAACGGTCCCAGGTATAACCCAAAGAATCGCTTGCTTCTAGTGGCAATGGGCTTTGCACTCGAGGAGAAACGGTCCTCGTGTGGAGGCCGCGTATCAGGAGTAATCGCAGCCGTGGCAGGCCCCCACATGGTGGATGGACGACGCGGAAAGGTCTCAGGAATTCCTTGGATGCAGGCAGGCTTGGCAGAGTCGATGAAATTATAATGACAAATAATAATGACATTCAAGGTAAACCAGTGATTATGTTTTTTTTGTTTGGTTGAAGACGCCATGAAATTTTTAAGTGCGTTATTTATTTTAGAATAAATTGCAAAAAATTGCTATCGCAAAAAATACCTTTGGTTTTGTAAAGTATATAAACAAATCAACAACTAAAATTATCCTGATTGATCCTCCCATCTGCAGTCTGCAATGTGCAACATCCATCTTTAATATCAAAGCGCAACCACGCACTTTGCCAAAGTGAAAACGTGTCTCTATCATGAGGCGTTAACTTTACAACTTAGCCCCATTATCTGTTCCTACGGAAGCCGTGTGTAACAAACATTCCATTGGATAGGTTAAGCATATGTGAATATGTACATGGGAGAAACATGTCGAGGGTTGTCTACGTAAACGGTAATTAGCAATTTAAAATTACGCCTGGAAATTTCATCATCATCATCTCCTTTCCTTTACGCCAATGTACTCGGCCTTGGCCGTGTGGTCCCCGGCAGAGTAGAATAGGCCACCCTCACTCTTACCGAGGTGTCGTAAAAGGCGACTAAGGTAAAGCTGCTGTCATGATCATTAGCACCCAGAGAAGTAAAACTCTGCATTTATATCAAAACCCTCGCCAACCCGTCTGCCAAGCGTGGTGAGTATGGCAATTACCCCTCATGTGATTGAGGGAGGCCCGTGCCCCAGCAATTGGGACTTAATTGGGCTGATGATGATGAATTTTGTACAACTTTTGTAATTTAGTTTAACTTAGTGGAGATTTGCAGGTCACCTGGCAAGCCGCAAAGATAATATGTGGACTATAAAACTTACCGAATGGCAGCCAAGAATGGGGACGTCCTGTGGGTAGACCACCTGCTCGATGGTCCGACAATAATGTAACGGCAGTGGGGAAACAATGGATAAGGCTGACAGGGGACAGAAGGGAGTGGCGTGATACAGAAGAGGCTTATACTCAGCAGGGGGATGATGTGGGCTGATATGATGATGATGAATTTTGAACAGTATGTGCAGTGGTTGAGGTAGATCAATGGTGGACGTCGGCGATATTAGGTTCACGAGGCCTCCTTGATTACCAGTCAATCATTGGCGAAGCTAGGGATTTTTCCTAGAGGAAGCCATGCCCCAACGGCTGATCATTTGCTACGAAGGTTCGCCGCTTGCTCATCATTTGCTACGAGGGGTCCTCACCAGCGGTTATTAGCGAGGCCCCCTCAAGCGCGGTCTTGTACCCCCGTGCCTCGAAAAGCACGTTGAGCCCTTGGTCCTGCGCCTAATCCCTTTTCGGTCGTGTCACACGGGTGTCTCATCGAAATAAGAGGGTAAGAGAATAGAGTGATCTTGTTTCTGCGCAAACACAACACCAAAATATGTCCTGGGTCAATGGCTAATCGCCGAGATTATCCGCCATGACCGAACTGTCGGTTTGGAGGACATCATCAACAAGCATCGCTGAAATTCGGCTACACATTTTCGCTACAAACCGGTTCCGATCAGCCCTAAGTCCCACACGTGGCAAGAAGCCGCTAAAGTAGCAAAGATGAGGTATTTCCGCCACTCCTGCGCACTTGCATAGCGGAGCGCTGAATCACCGCAATTATTGATATCGCCATTCCAGGATGCGCGAAATAAAAGAAAGCTTCTGTTTAATGGACTTGTTAACTTGCAAATAAAAACAAAAATTGACAAAAGAAAACGGACGTTAATCAACGCCTGCTCGGTTCCGCTAACTGAGGGTACCGGCGGCCCATCCGAGAAAAGGGGGTGTTTAAGGTTGGCAGTGTAGTCGTGACTCCACTGGTGTTGCGGGAGTCCATTGGCGGCGGTAATCCCTTTCTTTCAAGTGATTCAGCTCCTCGCCTGCCTATCATATAAAAAAACACCCTTACCCTAAGGTAAGTAACTCAAGGTGACTCCGTGACGATATTAGCGCCATCTAGTACGTAGATACCTATGCTATCACTATGTTGTCCGCTTGTCAAGACCCTTTTTCTGAGAAGCGCTATGAGAGTATAACTATAGTCAGATTTTTAATTCCAAAAGCTAAAATATCTGCAAACCACACATGTAAGTAATTTTATGTTATGTACCAATATGTTGTAAATGTATGTGAATAAATGATTATGATTATGAATTAAACAAAGTGATTTGACAGTTGCTACTGTCAAATCCCCATACATGGACATCTGTCAGTTTACTACGTCTAATTAAAAAATCGACTTTAGAATACTCTGCGAACCTACAACTACAACCAAATGGAATTCGATCTGAATATTTACCCCAATTCCTTTCGCACACGCTATGTATGCATGCGACAGGTATATTCTGCCGCAGAAAGCCGATGATCGAACATTTTAGAACTTATGAGTTGGGTCATAACAGCTCTTTACAACATTTTTTAAATACGGATAAATCTCTTGAAGCAGTCATCATGGAACACCATTCTAGCCACGACCATGCGTGCTTCACCTTGAACAAGTAATTTGCAGTAAAATGCATTACGCGTTGAAACATCAAGTGCATCTTAAAAACCGATTAGGTACATTAAAGTTAATTGTTATTGACACTACGACCTTAGGCCGTTGGTACAGGGTAAAAAATAGCAGTGAGCAATCTTTTGAAGATTTAAGAGAGATTATTAATAAAAAATGCTAATTAACAGAAATATGTAATACGTGTGATAAATAATGTATTATTGTACCCCAAAATGGCAGGTTACAGTGATACAATATTATTGTAAACCCTTGAATGAGATCTTGGATGTAACCTATTGTCGAGGACTAAAACCTCGATGTGTGAAGCCTCTTTTGTTCATTTTTATGGCGCGAAGAAAACTTTATTCTTTATTTAAATATCGGCGCTCATTTGTTTTTATATGTCACTAATTTTCTACTCTTTGGACAATGAGCGTACGTTTGTAATGTTTACGCATTAAATAATTATTTTTATACAATTTTACATTGTCCATTATTTACGAATACCGCATATACGTTCCCGAATCCCGCCGGCAGAGGCCTGCCGGTACACCTATAATAAAGCAATAAATGATAAAGTTGGATGTCATACATATTGCGCAAGAGCATTGAGATGGTAACACCACTAGAATCGAAATTATGATTCGCTGCGTCCAACCTTTTCTCCCCGATTGGGCCACCGGTAACCGGCAAAAGCAGGCGCTGCTTTACGGTGCGCTGTTCTGTGAAGCTGTGTTATCACTCCGGACGAGCTGCCCCTTTCATGCCGAAGCATTGATCTTCCATGATTTTAGATATTCTCACGGTTTTTGAAGTTTTCTGTAGAAATGTGTCAGCATCAATACTAATTCATGCCAACGGTAAATCAGACTATTCATAACAAGGGGATTGGTTATTTTTTAAGATAACATAGATAGATAGACATTCTTTATGCTTCTTAATTATTTTTTTTTATATTTTGTTGTCCGCAACTTTTATGCTCTGTATCGTTTTCATTTCTTTTTTGTTTAATAAGGTGTGGTCAGTAAATGGTTTCTTTCTTATTCTTCTTGTGCAGTGTAGCACAGAAACAAAATACAGGTATAGTGAATTCCAACAAAAGACAGACAGATATTTTTTTAGATTTTTGCCTTGCATTATAACTATAATTTATGAAGACGGGAATTAACACGATATTTATTATGTGATACAACATTGTGTACTCACATATTTTGCAGAGTCCACTCGTGACCACGGCTGCTGTAACGTAGCCGAAACGTCGAGCAAAATATGTGAGTACACAATTTTGTATCACATAATAAATATCGTGTTAATTCCCGTCTTGATAAATTATAGTTAAAAGACAGACAGTACAATAAGGCGGTCTTATCGACTGTAGCGATTTATACCAAACAATTTTTAAGTAGAGGAAAGAGACAATGAGATAGGAATTATTTTTATGCAGTAACTACATTAAGAAGCTTCACTGCTGTTTTATTTACTGTCACAAAGACACTTCCTAACAAGGATCTAGCGTAGATCTCGGGCATTGTCCGCCTGTCTGTCTGTCTATCCCCGCTCCTGACAACTGTAATAAGATGTCTAGACGAAGTACAGGCGGACACAGAAGACAGATTAAGACGTATAAAGATTATTATTGATTTCGGATCATACCCTTTATAGTCACTATGGGGCAAGCAGGATAAATAAAAATAACTTATTTCACAACATCACGTACATTGATCAGACTTCCAGATAGGTAGCTCAAGCACCTGTGGTACGGATATCTGAACCGACAGTGGAATTACAAATATATAAATATAATACTTTTCTTTTGTAAATAAATTCTAATAATAGGATGTAATCATTGTAGTTAATTTTATTTATATCGTTAAAATCTAACTAAAGTTTAACCATTACATGGGTCATGGTTGTATCACATAAGCTATCTGAGACAAATTCATAAATAGTTAAACTGGGCATCCACCAAAGTAACCATAGAAAAAAATCCATAAAAAGGTTATCACAATTTGTAAATTAAAGACGTAATAATATCCTCCAACCGATTACGGCTACGGTGGCCAATCTCAACGATCACCCACGTACGCAGGATATATTATAGTGCTCAAGTGTGTACGCAAACATAAGTGCACTCTCTATTCCCTTACTCATATTCCGATGGGACACTACTGTGACACGACCGGAGAGAGATTAGGCGCAGGACCAACAGCTTAACGTGCTTAACGTGCAAGACCGCCAACTTACAGACTCCCGGCTGCCACTAAGAATTTCTTACCGAAAACTTAGACACACATTTTTGGCCCTTACTTAAAGACGTAGATGTGGACCTACGACCTGGTAAAGATCGTAGCAATCCATTGGCTACAAGAAAGAAAGAAAGAAACATTTTATTGACCATCACAATAAATCACATAGGACCACATTGTTTGGAAATCTATTTTGCGTTTCTTTGCTGAAATTATGATGATTATGAAAAACTTAAATCTTTTTAACGTGACTTTTTTTTAAATAGATAAAATCAACAATCAATATTGTCCTTATTGATTCTGTAAAATCTGTAGGAACCACTTCTAAACATCCATGTCATTGAATATTAAGACCTATCGATTAAATTAGAAAGCACAAAATCCTCAATCCACTTTCACACGATTGAGTCACCCGGCCTTGAGACGAGACGAGACGCCGAGACGGTCCCGAGACAACACTGAGTAACGAACTACTTAGTCATCATCGCATGTGCACATAGTTCGATGTGATGATGGAAATAGAATTAAGTGGAACAAATCGAACGGCTAGCGAGGCCCTTGGATCTTAGAAAGGGATAGCTAAAGAGATTCGGTCCTTTTTAACCCCCGACGCAAAAACAACGGGGTGTTATAAGTTTCACGTGTCTGTGTGTGTCTGTGTGTCTGTCTATGGCATCGTAACTCCCAAAAAATTAACCGATTTTGATTTTGTTTATTTTTTGTTTGAAAGATCAATAAGGGAGCTACAACATACCTACTTACTTGTATAAGACAAGAGAAAACAGTGTGAACATTGCTTTTGACCAATCATGATGCGTGAGACTGGCAAACCACTTCATTAGGTACTCTAAGAAAGCCATTATACTTATGGGTGTAACCACTGCACATATTACCAACGCGTCTCCCACAAATTACTCAAACCGAACAAATTTACCCATCACTTAGCTTTTAGCTTTGTTTATTGTCATGTGCATGAGAAGTACCATTCATCGGTCGAGTTGCACGAGTAGAGTGATTACACATCAACTACTATTGGTGAATTTTGGAAGCGTATTTATGATTTTTTTATGTGATAGGTGGCAGAAGAGCAGACGAATCGCCTGATAGTAAGCGATTTCCGCCACCCAAAGACACCAGTGGAGTCACAAGTGCGCTGCCAACCTTTAAGCCCTCCCTTTCCAACGGATTGGGCCTTCAGTACCCTCACTTACGCAAGAGAAACACAGCACAGTGCTGCTTCATGCCGGTAATCTGTGAGGCCGTGATATCACTGTGGCGTGGTATGTGTCAAATGACAGGTGAGCAGACGTATCACTTGATTAGGTAGGTAGGATAACACCTGTGGAGTCACAAGTGCGCACACACTGGTGTCCCATCGAAATATGAGGGAGGAAATGGAGAGTGCACTTGTGTCTGCGCAAATACTTGTGCACTATAGATGTAAACGTCAACGGCTGATCGCTGATATTGACCGCCATTACCGAACTATCGGTTTGGAGGACATGCTTATAGTGTCCTAACTCACCGGGCCAGCATTCGCTTCCACATTTTGTAATGTTAATTAGCTAAGGAATCTCCTTGCCTAGTTCTGTTTTTTCAGACCACTACAATTTGGACATTTGTAAGGCAAAAGTGATCGTTTAGGCAAACGAGTTACATCCAAGACCTCATCGTCACTTTCTATCAGTTGAGATTGTGGTCAAGCTTTAATCTATAGTTCGTAAAAAAATAAGTACACATAATATCGATAAGTTTTTTTTTATGTGATAGGTAGCAGACGAGCAGACGGATAACCTGATGGTAAGTGATCGCCGCTGCCCATGGACACCCGCGGCACCAGTGGAGTCACCCCCGGATTGGACCTCCGGTCACCTCACTGACGCAGCGAAACACAGCACAATGCTGCTTTACGCCGGTTGTCCATATAAATGTCGATATTTTTATCGACATCAAAATAACATCCCTGCACTATAACCCGACTTCAGTAGCAGCCAGACAAACGAAATGGACAGCAAGGCAAACATCGTTATGATTATTCTGTGGTGTTTGAGTGGTGCTCTTTCTACCTCTCAAGTCGGCAGACGAGGCAATTACTTAGGATGACTTTTGAGAGCTTGTTAAGTTAAAAGTATAAGTTTTTGTTAAATTTTGTTAAGCAAATGGTGATATTTAATATTAATTACGAGCATAGGAAAAAAGGTAACTCACATTGTTTTGGGACATTAATTCTACTTTATATTAATAGATGTCGCTAGGTGTCGATTACCTCGCGCAAACGTTTCGTGTTTTCGGATGACCTATTAATGTTGCCGTTTCCTCTTTTTAAAGATTATAGATTTAATTTGCTACACCATGTCGAAGAGTAAGAAGTATAAAAACATATTATTGATGTGCAACAGCTCTCAAGATTAGTAAACTCTAGCTTAAATTACCTAAAGATGAGTTATGTAACTTTGGCCCGATGGTAACATATGCACTAATTTTATGTATTTTGCGGGACAGTATGGCAGTCCCAACGGAAGTGTTGCCTTGAAATCGCTTCCGTTGTAATTGCAACGTCGGCTCTTCTCTTGCTTACCATCAGGCTGAGGAGCCAATATACAAATTGATCCGGCAAAAAATTTGGGAACTGATTTACATAATAAGGAAATAATGAATAAACTTACACACAGAAACATCGATAATAATGATGAAACAAAAAATAAAGATTCAAAAAGACACAAATTATCTTTTGCAGATACGATTTTGTGCGGTTTAAAAAATTGTACCAGTAATGTCCCTTTAACCAAATTTTTACGTTTCTACTATAGTGTTAGTGTAAATCTTATAAATATGACTTTAAATATGAATCTGGCTCTAGAAATAAAGACAGTTATGACTTTATCGAAAGCACAGTTGTCAAAAACATTAGCTTTGATAAGTTCTACAAAATCCACAAAAGATTCCAACTGCCCAGCAACAGAACACCTTCCACTACCGCTTATCCCGAAACAGTTCCTCGCGATATAAATACTGGCGTTTATTTCCATCGGTCTCCCTCGGGTTCAAGGGCGGCTCTGTTTACTTGACGACCCCTGGCTTATTGAAAACAGGCGAAAAGGTGAGCTGACTAATTTAAACAGATCTGGTTAATGGTACTGAGGAATTTTATTTTAGACGGCTCGTGCGATGGTTAAACAAACGTAAACCGATGTTTTGATACAGCTCTTGAGCATTACACATTAGACCTTTACACAATAGATTTAATATCATCGCCTCAACGATTCATCGTTTCTGGTTGGCATAAACATCATAATCTAAGCGCTATTGGTTGCTTTGTTATACTTCACTATTAGTAATGTACACTATCATCATCATCATCAGCCCATTTAAATCCCCACTGCTGGGGCACGGGCCTCCCTCAATCATGAGGGGTAATTGCCATACTCACCACGCTTGGCAGACGGGTTGGCGAGGGTTTTGATATTACTGCAGAGTTTTCCTTCTCTGGGTGCTGATGATCATGCCAGCAGCTTTACTTAGTCTTTACTTAGTCTCAACTTTAGCTTAGTCGCCTTTTACGACATCTCGGTAAGAGTGAGGATGGCCTATTCTACTCTGCCGGGGACCACACGGCGTACACTGTACACTATGGAAGCAATAAAAAATTGAGTTCCACTCTACTGGTGTCAGCTGAAAATCAGTGATTTGCTCGTGCAATATCGAGCAAACAACTACTGAGCTGCAGCCATTCTGTATCGCTGCTGCACACATGAGCTTGTATTGTTTTGCATTGTTAATGTGGTCTTACTCTACCTACATTTTTTTTTATCATTTTTAAATGTAATACATGTGTGTCCTTTGATGCAAACAAATGTATTATCTATCTGTCTATTTTGAGTATTAGGTTATTCCCGTCCTTAGGTGGCTCTTTGGAACCCGTGGTCTGCTATCCTGCTATACCTCCTCCATTTTGCATGTTCTTTATCATCCATAATAGTAAATGTATTAAATTAGGTATCATTCATGGCTGCATTCAAACAAATCCCTGTAGCGACAGTCCAGTGCTGATGGTGGTAATAAAAATAACACGCAAAATACTCACACTATTTATGTATGACTGCATGCTCGGAGGTCAACAAGTATCCAACACCAATGTCTGTAATGCTAAGTTCTTACTTAAGTCTTATAAAGGACTTAAGTGATGAACAGGACATAAGCAATGACAGACATGTTAATTTTTATTGCATAAAAACAGTTTTTATGCAAAGTATCTATGTTTACGAATCCTTATCATTTAGCTTGATAATCTTGTACATCTTAATAGCATTTTGTCACTGAACAGGTTCCAATATGAGAATTCATTTTATCAGAAACTTATATGAAATTTAAATAAATGTTGTAATAATAATAGTGTAATAGAATAGCAAGCTAAACTAATCACAGAATCTAAATAAACCAAATTCAAAAAATCTTATCGTTTATAATCACAAAGATGGACGGACTATTCACAATAGTAATAGCGAATAAAATTAACGATTGTAATGACGGGAAATAAACATACACACATTTCTCATTAATCACAAACGCATCACATCAAATTGCGAGCCAACTGTACTTTAACACCTATTTGTACTAATGACGTTAGAATTATGGTCAGCGATGATAATGATGATTATAGGCAATGGGAATACATGGGAAATGACTATACGAAAAAAACCTGATGTTCTGAGGGTTTGAAAAAAAAATACAATTTCCAATGAAATCTCGTTTTATATGAGGAAAGAGGAGGCTATCTAGTAGGCAGGGTACCTAGCGGGCGGTGATGATCACATTCCATCATTATGTAACGGATGCTTTACCAGAAAATGCAAATACATTGGTAGTATTCTAAGAAGATGAAGGTCCGATTCTCAAAAGTCGTACCAACTTGGACTCTGATACAATCTGACACAATGTGGTAATTAATACTGACGTGTGTTTAATGAGCAAAAATTGGAAACCTACATTTATTTCATGAAGCACAAAAAAGTCACTTTGTAATCCCATTCATGGCTATTCTTATTCAAGCCAAAACGTCTAAATCACTTCTAAATACAACTCTAAAGTTGACCATTACAAATTCAAACCCCCGATTTTATAATTCATCAAAATTACCAGACTCATTTGAATCGTTTTTATCAGAAGCACTAATACTACAATTAACTGCAAAAAGATAACTATTACAGGACCATAAAGTTCATGTTAAGTGCAAATAATGATCACTGGATCCAATTACGATTTTAATGGCAGGAGTAATGTATCGTAACGAGTTAGGTATGTGCAGGCTCCTTCGCTTGAGATTGCCTTGCATTAAATTGAGGGCACCTATACAAGTAATAGCACAAAATCAGAGAATTAAATAGAAAAGGCATTGATAGAATATTATGATCAAAGAGAAAATGAGTCAGATATGCGTTCACGTACTTTACAGGGTCTTCGCTGAGGCAGATATATAAGTGCGCGTGTAACAGAGTTGATAGGCTTGTAGAAAACGCTAGACGCCCGACCACAAAATAAACAGGCGCAGAAAGTCGGCTCTAGCTAAAATTGATATCAAAAAGTGATAAAATTAGAGAAAAACACTGTTGAAGATTGAAATGTTTACTTGTCATCAAGATGAAAGGAAGGAAGAAATGACAATAGAAAAGTAAAAGTCTAGATACAAAATAGTAAATGGAATATCAATTAAACTAATAGAAATATAGCCAGTACCTATTTAACATAGAGGCTACATTACAACACCAGCCCTTAATTGAGATTCCATAGTTGACTAAATAACCTAACTATGTCAAGTGCACAACCCTAAACCGACAGTACATTTGGAATGCGCAACCCTACCTAACGGCTTTGTCAGCATATCGGCACACATGTCACTAGTTGGTACATATTCAATTAAAATAGTGCCTTCAGCGACTTTTTCCCTTATGAAGTGAAAACGGGTATCGATATGCTTAGTCCTGTTGTGATGAATAGGATTAAGTACAATCTTATGTGCACTCTGACTGTCATTGTGCACGGTAACCGGAGTCAGAGAGGTGCCACTTACCTCCTGAATCAACCTCTGTAAGAAGGTGGCTTCCTTAGCCGCTGAAGTTAGGGCCATATACTCTGCTTCCGTTGATGACAATGCAACGGTGGGCTGTTTTTTCGATTCCCAGCTAATTGCTCCACCGGATAAGCTGAAATAGAAACCCGTATAGGACTTTCTGTCAGTGGGATCATTTGCCCAATCACTGTCTGCATACCCAGTCAGACTGAAATCTGGAACCCTCTTGTAAGTTATGCAGTAATCTACTGTTCCTTTCAGGTACTGCAACACCCTTTTTGCAGCCAACCAGTGTTGTTTATCAAACTTTGCAAGAAATTGGCTAAGATAGCTAGTTGCATAGGCAATGTCAGGGCGAGTATTCACAGATATAAACATTAAACTACCAATGAGTGATTGATATGGATACGGATGCAACTCACCGCTCTTATTTGGTTCCAACTTCACCTTTTGTAAGGGAGTAGGGGCAGATTTACAGTCTGCCATATTAAACTTCTTAAGAACATTTAAAATGAACGTTTTTTGATTAATTTTTACACAGTTCTTTGTTTGGGAAACATTTAAACCAAGATAATAGTTTAAAAGTCCCAAATCCTTAATACCAAAATATTTTTGCAAATCACATTTGACAGCGTCTGCCAATTTGTCATCTTTATGACAAACAATTATGTCGTCAACATAAACTGCCAGTATGACAAGTTCCTTTCCAAATAGTTTGGTATAAATACATGGTTCTGAAGGAGCCCGTTTAAAACCTAACGCAGAAAGGGTTTCATTTAGCTTTGTGTTCCAAGCACGAGGCGCTTGTTTCAGCCCGTACAAAGCTTTCTTGAGTAGGCAAACTTTATTCTGTTGGCTTGGTTTCTCAAAACCTTGCGGTTGTACCATATATACATCCTCCTCCAATTCTCCGTTTAGGAACGCTGTGTCCACGTCTAAATGTCGCATCTTGAGGCCTAATTTTGCTGCAAGTGCAAACATCATACGTAACGAAGAATTGCGAATTACTGGCGCAAAGGTTTCTGTATAATCCACACCAGCGGTTTGGCTATAGCCTTTGGCTACTAGCCGGGCTTTATATTTCGCAACTGCACCTTCTGCATCCTTCTTTACCTTATATACCCACTTGCATGGTATTATCTTTTGACCATCAGGTTTATCAACCAAAATCCATGTTTTATTATTAATGAGGGATCTATATTCATCTCTCATAGCACCCATCCATTTGTCTCTATCTTCTGATTGAATAGCTTGATTGAAGGTTTCAGGCTCATCAAAACTATAGCTTGCTGACACAAAACCTTTATCTTTCGCTAATCGATTCCTTAGGGGATACCTTCCTTGGAAAGTAGGTTCATCAGTAGAAACCTGTTCTTCGAGAATATCCTCCTCATCGTGGGGAATTTCTTCATCAGAAATAGGGTCTTCTGGATCAGGATCGATTTGTGCAACTTCTACGTTCACCTTAGTAGAAGTGCCAGAGCTACCAGCAATGGGATTTTGAACTTCCGCTTCATTCCTGTTTGAGAATACCATCACTGCAGGGGGATCAACAGGAAACTGGCCTGCAGGATTATCACCTTTCAAATCAGAGAAAGCATCTTCGAAGAACACAACATCCCTAGCTTTTAAGAGTCTTCTCGGATAGCTCGCATCTCGGAAGTAATAATTACCTGGATCTTCCGAATATCCAACAAAAGTGTACTGTTTAGCCTTCACATCCAACTTTTTCCTTTGACAATCTGGAATGTGTACTAGTGCTCTACAGCCAAACACTCGTAAGTGACTCAAATCGGGTTTTGAGCCGAACCATATCTCATAAGGAGTAAGGCGATCTAGAGCTCTATGCGGGGATCGATTCTTCAGGTACGTTGCCACTTCTATAGCATCCTGCCAATAGGCTTTGCTAAGAAAACCACCAGCTAACATACACCGCGCTTTTTCCACAATCGTTCTATTTGAACGCTCCGATACTCCATTTTGTTGCGGACTGTGTGGAACTGTGGTTTGATGCACAATACCATTAGAACGTAAATAACTAGAGAACTGTTCATTAACATACTCTGTTCCGCAGTCTGTTCTTAATGCCTTAATTTTAGCTCCTGTTTGGCGCTCGACTAAAGACTGAAAAGCGATAAATTTGCTTTTACTTCCGTCTTAGAAGCCAAGAAATAAACAAAAGTAAGTCGAGAAAAGTCATCAATGAAGAATAACGCATATTTCTTACCTTGAAATGAATTTTCCGACATAGGTCCACAAATATCGCTGTGGATCAATTCCAATAACGAATTTGTACTCTTAGGCTTATCCACACTTACCGTGAAGGGTTTTCTTGCTTGTTTCCCTTCAACACATGGTATACATGGCTCCTTATCCACTGCTGAGTAATCCATTCCAACTGCACGTCCATTCCTTAGGAGATTCATGTCAAACCTGCAAAGATGACCTAACCGCTTGTGCCACAGCTGAAATTGAGACGGACGGTTAGTGCGTACATCAACAGCCTGAACTTGAGAATCTGCAGAATGACAGTCAGAATTCACATCAAGAGCTACATTTTTGTTAATATTAACATCTAATGTATAAAGCCCGCCATGTACTGAACCGTGTAAAACAGGATTACCTTTATAAGAGAAATAATCTCTATCAAAAAAATTACAGCCAGTATTATCAAAAAGTACACATAAACCTTTATCGACTGCTTTCTTAACCGAAATTAAATTAGTGTTCAATTTAGGTACAAGTACAACTTCACTACTCCATAGATAATATTGTACACTAATCTTGTCGATACTACTATTAGTACTGATTGAAACTGTTCCGATTCCCACGGAATCTATCGCTTCTCCGCTAGCGACGGTCACCTTGCCAGAATGCAGCGGTTTGAGTTCTGTCAGCCAATCAGACCTTGAAGTCATATGAGAAGTAGCTCCAGAGTCGATGTACCACGTATCTTTATTACCATTTACTCCCAAAGCAGTTATTGATGTTGAATCATGCTTATTCTTCAACTTATTGGGGCAATTGTATTTAGTATGACCTCGTACGTGACAATCAAAACATACAACCTCCTTCTTCTTCTTCGTCTTGGTACTATGTTGAATAATTTGACCTTTCTTCGAACGCAACGCAGACTCACAATCATAAGGCTTGGTTTTCGACATCTCATTCAACAGTTTGCCTTTACCATGACCGTGGTAACCTCAACATTACAATTTTCTAAAGCCATGACCAAGGGATCGAAGTTATGCGTTAGACCTCCCAATAGTATCGCAGCCAAAGAAGAATCCTCGATTTTCTTACCAATATCAGCGAGATCTTGAGCGGTACTTATAACGGCATTTATATACTCTTCGATAGTATTAAACTCTTCAAGACAATATCGGTAAAGCTTACGTTCTAAAGCTAACCTTCTGCCCATGCCCTTATCTTCATAGGCGTTTTGCAACGACGTCCAAGCGGCCTTAGCACTCTCCGCACTCCTCACATGAGTGATGGCTCCTCCATCTAAAGTCATGCAGATTTTGGCTAGTGCTAATTCATCCTTACGCTTTCTCGTTGACTCTGGGGTTTCATCTCCATCAGGATAACCCACAACAGCTTCCCACAGCTGCTCATGCAGTAAGTAAAATCGCATCTTAAACTTCCATGCACTGTAGCCTTCCCGTCCGGAAAGCATACGGATCGCTCCCATTCCCATTGCATTGCTGCTTGTGCCTGGGGACACTCTATCCCCGCTACCTTGCATTTTGCACAATGACGTAGCACAATTTTTTTTTTTTCGAGATTCAACGAACTATATTTTCGTGAAAATCATAGTACAACAACACAACTAATATTATATTTATCAGCTAGCTCGCTTGTAAAGCCTCGTGCTGATAACGTGATAAAATTAGAGAAAAACACTGTTGAAGATTGAAATGTTTACTTGTCATCAAGATGAAAGGAAGGAAGAAATGACAATAGAAAAGTAAAAGTCTAGATACAAAATAGTAAATGGAATATCAATTAAACTAATAGAAATATAGCCAGTACCTATTTAACATAGAGGCTACATTACAACAAAAAGTTCGCTAACCAACGCGCTAAATCTCACCCGCAAACGCCGAACCACGCCAAGGTGTACTGTATCTTTTGTTTTTATATATTAAATGGGTTTGCACTTGACCTCATATCACCAGATGGAAAGTGACAATAAGGTCTAAGATGTAGCGTGCTTACCCAGAAGAAGCCTATTCACTCTCGACTTAAAGACACCCAAATTGTAGCCCTCTGGGAATACAGAAGCCGGCAAGTGGTTCCATTCCTTAGCATTTCTCGTACCGTAATCGTTCGTACGTAAAAAAGAAGCGAAACGCTAAGTACGAGCTGGTGGAACTTCCACAGTGTAAGGGTGGATTCCTGTCGTCTTCCGCAATGTCCGGTGGTAGAAAGGAGAAGGTGGTATCAGGTCGTGAAGCTCATTCGAACACTCTCCAAAATGCATCCTATATAAACCGATATACAGGCCACTCTACGTCGGTGAGCGAGGCTTTGGGCTTTACCCGGCACTAATTCTGCGTCACCGACTAACTTCATGACTCGACGCTCAATCGAGTCGAGGGCAGCCAGCTGATACTTGGCAGAGCCATCCCATAGGTGACTGCAATACTCCATGCACGACCGAACTATCTATTTTGTGTCAGTGGTGATTGATTAAACTTAATAATATTATCAGCATGTTGCAGTAAAACTTTTGGAGAAGCCTGTCTCCAGTAGTAGACATATGCTACTTCAAAAGTTATATCCTCAACTGCCCTCCAGCTTCTGACAGCCATCTTGCGCAAAGCGTCACTCCACATGAATTAATTATCTTGTAGACTGTATGAACTATAATAGATAAGACTACAATGAAACTATATGACTAATGATCTCACCTCACCCTAATAACCCAGATGCGGAAAAAAAGAATAAAGATATTCCAAAAGGTCAATAAACTATAAAGTCGGAAGTAAATTTTACTAAAGTATGGTACATAGAAAAAAAATAGACTCCACGCTTTAGTCTCACCAAGGTTTTATCGCTTTTAATGTTACAATTGCAATTATGATTGCTTTTTACCCGTCTGGAGTTTTTGTCCGTCTGCATTTGCAGTAAGGTCACCTGCATCAGAGCAAAAAATCTGTCGACATTATGTTAGAAGTGCTCAGCCATTTTTTGCTTATAAATCTCCGGATGTAAACAGATTTTTGGCAGTTTGAATCTCAGAGGATTTTTTGAACAGTTTTATAAGACTAACCAGATAATTTTATGATATTAAAGTTTCTGAATTTTATGTGTGATTATACTTTAACTAGTTGATGTATAATTTTTTTGCAAATAATTTAGTAGTTAGAAAGATCACTGTAACGAGAGATTGTAAAAATACTAAAATGAATGTAAAGTTATACATAATTATCATCCCTTTTAGCTAAAATAAGTATTTCACAACAGCACATACATTGATCTGACTCCTAGATAGCTGCAGCACCTGTGTTATGGATATCAAAACCAACAGCGGAATAACAAATATATAAATTTAATTATTTTATTTTGTAAATACATACTTAAAATACATAGAAAAACACCCAGACCAATACAAATAGACATGTTCATGAACACAAATGTTTGTACCGTGCGGGGATCGAACCCGCAACTCTTGCACCAGACGCAGCTTTCAGTACCACTGATCCAAATGGGTTGTCAAAGAATAAGCTATAGAATTTGAAATCGCAATTCATCTATTTTTAATAACCAGAATACAAATATGCACTTAGTAGTGACCCTGCCTTCTTATAAGCCAAATATCGTGGGTTCGGGTTCATCCCCAACCTTAGACAAACATTCATGTGATGAATATTTGTTTTTGTTTACCGTCTAGGTGTAATGAAAGTATTTAAGTACTGTACATTTTTCTTTGTTGTCTCATGTCCGTATAACAAGTGCTTTAGCTATTTAGTTCGGAATCAGGTCAATGTATACGATGTTGTATTGTGGCTCGGCTACGTCTAAAGGATGGTATCAGATAGGGATGCCAAGAAGGCCTATCCCGCACAACCTACTGGTCGTAGGCCAGTTGGCGTCCACGCTGCCGCTGGCGGGATGTAGTGATCGCAGACCTGCAAGAATTGGAGGCAGGAGATTGTCATCAAGACCGAGATAAATGGCGACATCTCATATCGGAGGCCAAGATTAATTTTGGGTCGCTGAGCCATTGGAGTAAGTAAGTATGAATTCATCATTATTAACCTACAGCTAGCAACAAAGAACAATAAATTACATAACCAAATCCATTAGTCCATCCAACAACAGAACTGTCTAATAAAATGTATCCATTCTACAACATTCCACGTAAATTCGTTACACGGTGTTGTTCTAGTAAAACGAGACGGTAACTCGAAGCTATGTTGTGTTTCACAACAGAGGTTCCTGTAAATGTCCGTTCGTGACGACATGTTGTTCCTGTGGGGATTCTGTCTTTGCTGTGACTTCGTCGTGTCTGTGGCAGCTTATTGAAACTGATATTGAGGTTAGCGGTTTTCCAATCATCGTGTCATCATTTTAATTTGCTTTCTTTTCAGATCTCGAGCCAAGCGAAAGCTAGGCTTCCTTTTCTCGAAATATTTTGCCATATTTTTGAACTCCCATTATTGAAACACTGTTTTGTAGCAACTGTTTTTATTGCTAATTTAAAAGTAGAAGTAAAAAAGTAGAAGAAAGTTCAAATATACAAGAATAAGTCGTAACATTTGTAACGACGTTGCTGATGGTGATCAGCGACATAACTAATGCATAACTTTAATTGTTAGTTTTGAATTTACCAAAATCTGTTACCAGTACTTAGTTACGTACAATAAATTTATTACGTTTGCATAATCTTATAACTGACCGACCAAAACTAATTCAACATAACATTCACCTTTTTTAATAAAAGGAGGGCCAAAATAAGATGTTAGCTTTCCAGAAATACATAAAAAGCTACATTTCAGAGTTCGCCAAAATTTGTTCCCACCGTGAAGCTTGTTACGCTGTTTTTTGCGCAACTTGACACGACGTCTTTTTAAAACCAAACAAATAAAGGCAAAGCTATAAATCTGCAGGTCGAAAATTATGACAAGAACTGTGGAGAGTGCGGAGTCGCCATGTGGGGGAATTTTATGTGAAATATAAAATGTTGATTAATCAAGCTGCTTATTAACATTATGATGTATTTTTTGAAGATTTTCCTTCCACTTCTAAAAGTACAGTGTAGGTGCCCAATAAACAAACTTGGGTATTGACTCCGCAGGCTCAGTGACCCGCACCGAATCTTGTCCTCCAAAACAGAAGATTGTCACTTTAGTCGATCCTGCATTTCTGTGCCTGGATTATGAAAAGAAAATGTATTAGAAATTAATTTACACAAAAAATACGTTAAATGATTTAGTTTTGAAATTAAATCATTATGACCGGTGATCTTTTGAAGTAGGTATAGACACACCATAACGCAATTTTCAAAAAACAATTCTTTTCCACAATTCTACGTCTAAAATTGTACGTATGTAGAATGATAACAGCAATATCCTTATTTTCAATGCAAGAATCGATATTTAGAATTCCAAATACCGACCTCATAGATCCTTAGGCCGCACATGTGTTCGTGAGAAAAATCCCAATATGCACAAGTTGTGTCTTTGTCCGCGCCGCCCGCTGCGCCCGCGCTGGCTCTGCGTCTAGGGGTGCCAGCGACCATTCGAATAAAACTGGACCCAGACAGAAACTTGGCTCTCCCACAGACTACAGTATTGTCTTTGTCGACTTTTATTGATTGTTGTAATCGGCCAAATAGAGATTACAAACTCTTTATACCTGTTTTTATGGACACTTTTCGTATGTTATCTGCTGCTGTTTATGTATATGTAAAGAAACCTGGATCGTGAAATATTGTAATTTTAATGTCTTTTGAATAAAATACAGTTGAGGATTATTTTTATGGTTAATATTTTTATGGCCTTCTTTTAATGAATTGGTTTTGGTATAGCCTTCCAGTAAAGGGTTTTTTGTTTTTTTAGCACTTATATTTATATTTACCTGGTACTATTAGACTGGCGGACTATTCAATTTAAACACCTAGATCTCAAACAGCTGTCAGCCCTATCTGTGGTAGTTCATTGGCTATTACTGCAACTCGTAAATACAGTTTTTCAACCATAACCTTAATTTAAAAATGCAATATACGGATTTGCGAGGAATCTTGAATAATTGTAATTGTTGTATGAGTGTAAACGTATGGATCAAGATACTCATTGTTTATTATTATTGCTTCAGATATTTTAAGTTCATTTTTTATTGTGTGTTTTACTTTCTCGGTTATTATAAATGGTTTTTATTATTTTTGCGGTGGATGATGGTCTTATTTACTGCAGTTAAATTATTAACATCTGCCACCATAGATGTAATTTTCTATTTGTAGTTAATTTATTAACAAAACATTTGATTTAGTGTCCTTGCTTAAAAGGATATAAGGATTAGTTTCTAACAGGAGGAGTAATCCAGTAATGGGAGTATATATACATATCCGTATATATTTCCGTCCGAATATATACATATCCGTACATACTGGCGAATGTACGGATACCTATCAATGTACACAAATGTCTAAAAAAGTCTTCCATCGATTATTTTCTTTTAAAAAAGTTGGTGCTATTCGACAGTTAGTAGTAACTTAATGTGTATATTATATTATTAATCTTTTTCCGATAGTAAATCTATAGTATATTCCAATACTAAATCTATATTCTATACAAATCTGACGCTATATTATAGATTTATCCACGGACATGGATAAAGATTGGTCGAATCTGGCCTAAGTAGCTTATTTTTGTGTTTCTTAAATATTTCAGTACTGGTGCAAGCACGCAATTGTTTTCGTTATAGGAAATCATTCCAGATGATAACTTCAGTCCTTAAAATATACTAAAACAGATCATAGCCAGATCCTACTCCCGTTTTGGAGTCAATCATATTAAGATGTTGTGATTAACTTAGCTGAGAAATTTTTATCACGAAACAAAGCTGGAAAGACGGCAGAGATAGTTTATCAACGACTGCCTTGACAAACATCAGGTTAGCCACTGGCCTCATCGAGATATGATCTTTCCCATTCCTATCCGATCCCCGTCCTCGTCATCAGCAGACAAATTTGACGTGCCATTAATTAAAGCTCTCGGTCCCAAAGCAACGCAATAAATCTACGCCGTTTGACGCGATTTGCCGGCTTTCTCTTTTTACTGTAATAAATTTAATTATGAGGATAAAAAAATATCTTCTCAAGTCTCAAAGATGAGTTTTTTATAGGTTGAGGAAGTGAGGGGTTAATAAGCAGTGTTAGAAATATTTTTTAGTAAATCCAGTAGAACTCTGAAATCCGACGCAAGAGAAAAGCCCCGTTGCAATTACAACGGACGCTGTTCTTTTCCTCTACCCAAATGTTTTTATTACCTTATTTTAAATTGTAATCTTGCCTACAAAATAGCCTATGGCACTCTCCATCTGTCTCCCTTCAATTATCTCCACTTAAAAATCACGTCATCACGAAAGAGGGACAAATTAACAGACTTACACTTTCCGATTTATAATATTATTATTAGTCTTACTATGGATACTTCCATATCCTTCTATGTATTCTTATGTTGTTACTTTTGCATGTTATTCATTAGCATATTTCAGATATGTATGACAATTTCCTTTACCAGCGTGATCTCGTAGCACGCGCCTGCGCTTGTCATTGATGTATTTGTGAGCGCGCGCGCATCTGCCGTAAACATTCGCCTGTCTGCTACTGCGACAACAGTTCACTAAATTTAACTTCCAATTCATTCATTAGAACTAAGCGAAATATCGCTAGAAAGAGTAAAATTATCGTGTACAGGGTTATACGGAATTCCAGAAAAAAAACATATTAATAAAATTTATTTCGTACTCTCAACCTAAATACTTCAGAATACTAAGCTTAAACGTATTGTTTTTTAATGATTCTAACTCAATCTCAGTTGGGTGGTCCTAAAGTAATCCTCACTGGCAAATTTTTGATACAGATTCTTATATAAATGATACGTAACAGAGGCATATACTTCTGTTCGTACAACTATTGAGCAATTGATACATTTAACATTTGCTTAATTATTATAAAGAAGTCTCGTTAAAACAATTAATGTAGTTTTAACTGTCTGTCCATCTATTGATACTTAATCAAGTGAACCATGTGAAATATATAACATGGAACAACAACAAACGAGTGAACTATAGTAGGTACAACACTAGCTACATGATGCGGTTCAGTTCATTGCCTCGGTCTATTCGGGAGCATGGTTGGAAATTCTCTATGAACTGTTGATTCTGTTCGCGAAATCCGATTTGCATCCTTGTTTTGCCTGTCAGGGTAATTTATGTCTTTATTAATTGCAGTTTCAGGAGTGGCTACAATGTTATTGAAATAGGAATAGACATCTTTGGCTGTGACTTTGGTAAAGATAAGGACTGAATATGGTTTGGTTCATTCACGTAATTATCCTCTAATTTAAAATTATATTAGCATCATGGTATCATTTATATAATCTTGCTGGGAAAATAGGCTAGTAACTTTATTATATTTCTGTATTTTTTTAAAGAAAGAGTTACTTCTACTAAAGTACGTTACTTTGAAAAGGATTTGCGAGGACTTCTGTCGGATGACTGGCAGGAGATGGCGCAGGACCGACCTTGATGGAGACTATTATCGGAAACCAAGGCTCACTTTGGGTCGTTACGCCAACCTAATTAGTTAATTGCATTGCTTTTAATTTTTTGAACATTGTTTAAGTTCTAATATAAAATCCAGTGAAAGAGTATGTCAAAGTTTAGAAGCACATACCCAATAATTTACAAGTATGAGATATTATTCAAATAAACGCAGAGCAAAGGAACTACCATAAAACGAATTATTAATACACTATACTACACGTACTTACAAAAGGGACATTAAAGACTCAAACGACTTCAGGACTTTTTCCGCTAAAACCTAATTTGGTCCTACTCCCTAAAATGAACATTTGCAAAGGGCAAGACGGAACGTCAACGCTGTCCAGCGCTGATGACAAATTATACTTCATCCTCCGTCCCTACATATCCTATTCCAAAGAATTCAAGATTCAAAATCGTTTGCATTTGAACAGCGAATTCACCATGGCAACTTTGTGTTAACTTTTTGAAGGCACATGGTGTTTCCATATTCATTTTACAGTCTGCTGCTATTCTAGGAATATTTCATATCTGGTGTATTTCCAGCTCAGGTGGCCAGATGTCGATGCGCTCGTCTCGTTTTGCTTAAATTTCATATCCACACAATTTGTCTTCTTATTCTTGCGCGCATATGTCTGGATTTATTAGCATCGTCTCTCCTTTATTTTCTTTCCCCGCTATTTGTGTGAACTTGGTTCCAATTACGGTCTTGTGACTAATTGGTGTTTAACGCAGACTCGATTTCTTTGTGTCAGTGTGTTAGACGAAAGGGAATATTTTGAACTCTCTTTGAGTCTTTCATGTTTTGTAGTTTTGATTTTCATTAATAGTTTAGCTACTATGTGTTTGGTAGAAATGAAGTCTAATAGAAAAAAGTGTATTAAAGATTTAATTTTAATTAGGGAAAAAAAGATTAACTTTATTAAAGACACAATAGTTGATTTGCATTTTTATATTGATTAAGGAAACTGATTAAATTAGTCGTATCTAAGCTACGATGCATATTAAAAATATGTTAGCGTATATCTTTAGTTATTGACAAGTGAATTAATTGAGCACCTGCTCATACAAAATGCAGTACATGTATGACCATCAAAGTACGTAATGACCTTTTCATAATGCAATACTACATGTAGGCAATGCCATCAATAATGTTAAATAACAATTGGCATTTAATCTAGCTTAATGGAGAGAGTCCCACCATTTATTGGTATAGTAACTTTTTGCTTCTTTTAAAATGTTATTATTTAATGTTTGCTATAGATTTGTTTTTTCAAATTATTCTTAAGTAGGTAATATAGAATAGCTAACCGGAATGAAACATTTAAGTGTAGTTTGTAACATCCCTCAACACGCGATGAAACATTTAAGTGTGTATCTTATTTGAAGCATCTAGTTCTCTTTATTCTGTGCATTTCACAATTACCGAGTACTTCGTATAAGTCGCTAATAGCATTTGCCATGTCCTGCCATCCATAGCCATATTTTTCTTTATTGTCTTATATCGGGCTAACTAGCAATATTAGATGTTATTTTGGTTAGAATTATGAACATGTAAATCATTGCCTTGTTTGCATCGTTATAAGGAACCAATAAACTTTAATACACACATTACTAACTAACAACGCACTCAATTCCTAATCATGTTCCATTTATGTACACCTTTAATTTCGTCTGCACTCCAAACTATTTCAGCCTTTATTGTGAACGAGGCAAAGTTTGATTTTGTGTGTTGGTTTAAGTCGTTAGGAGGTAATATAGCATTTATTTATGAAGCAACATTCACATTCGATATTTTATGCGCGATCTGACAAATTTCTGGCGGCTGCTGCAGCCCAGGGTGCCTTTACTTATTTGGCGACAAAATAAATCATATGGACGTCTAATGTATTGTGTAATTTTGCTTACTGATCTTGGTAGTCCAAGATTGATTAATATTGCTAGTACAATGTTTGTTTTCATTATCTGAGATCTGTTACTGCAAAGTTTACAATTTGTAGTTAATTTAACTTTTCTCTGAAATATTTTTTTATTAGGGAGTAGTATACAATCGGTAACATTTCAAAATAAAATCACTTGATTACTTCTATAAAGCTATTTAGCTAGGGATTTTTGTTAAAATATACGGCCCTAAATTAACTAAATTACTAAAATGAAATCTGAATAAAAAAGACTTCAATTAATTTGTAAAAGTGTAGTTTAAAGCTATTATGTCTAAGTACATGGGAAAATCTTATGACAGACTATTCTAATATTAGTGACCATGAAATTTTAAAACTATATAATTATGTCTTAGCTGTAAAATATAAATATTAAATTTAGTTAATGTCATAGATAGAAGACAAAACATGCAGCGTCTTTGTAAAAATTCCAGCAAAACCATGATGCAACCAAACAGAAGTGACGCTCATATTACGCCATAATGTCGGATTCCGATCTATTTTCTCGGTTATAAACATTTTATGGTATCTCCCACGACTGCAACACTGAAAAACTATTTATTTCCTCAAGAACTGTTAAACTTTTACGACTTTTTAAGCATTATCTCCACTTAGAAACTTCATTTCGTGACTTTTAAAACTATGTTGGGGTAGAATCGGGTTTACATTACTTTTATGGTATGTAGAATCAGGTTATGGGTTGATTATCGCCGTTTCTCGGAAAGCTGTGGTAGGTGACAACCATAGAAAGACATATTGTACACTTTTACGTTATTTCTCAATAATGTTGTAGCGAGTGTCGTATGAGGTAATAAATTTCCTTTTTGGGTAATTTTGTAATAACTTAGAAGAATTAAATTTGTCATAATCGTAAACTATTAACCTGGGACTCTTTGAGGCTTGAGTGAAGGCTTTTCTTAGAGAAGCTTGCCCCCCTAAGACCTATCTCTATTGGACTGCAGGAAAATTGATCCCACCAGATTTTGGTCCTTATCAGTCATGCAAAAAAAGCGAAAGACAATGAATTTTATCAACCTTTTATATTTAGTTGAGGGTAACCATCAGGTGTCATTCAGGAGCAAATGTTCGTCGTTGTAACTTAAAGGTAGGTACACAAGAAGAGCCTAACGATAGAAACATTTCATGTCGAGTTTTCTAGATAAACTCTGGCTGGAGTCAATCAACCTGCTTTTTTTTTAATGTGATAGGTGACTGACGAGTAGATGGATCATCTGATGGTAAACGATTGCCGATGCCCATAGTCACTAGTAATATCAAAGAAGTGCACAACTGCGTTGCTAACCTCACAAGCTTTCCCCGATTAAATTCGGATCTTCAGCACCCTCACTCACTCGACAAAATAGCGATGGTTGTAACTTCACGCCGGAGAGTTTCGAAAAAAAATGTATGCACCGTTGCAACGTTTTAAAAAAATCAACAAAAAAGGTATCCCAAAAAATTCTAAGTAAAAGTGCCTTTTTATCTGAATTTGCACAACTATCGTTATCTGTGTTTATTTGTACAGATGACACTCTGTAATCACAATGTTGTTTAAGGTCCTATACTAACAGACGCAGGCGCCGATAACTTGATTTACGACTGTGTTGAATGAAAGAATCACTTGTGAGGATTGTATGAAAAAATACTTGTATAACATGAAGGAGGTTTTTTTTATTTGTCTCCTTAGATAGTATTGTAATTGTATCTCTAGGTTACCACCTAGAGATACAATTACAATTTAAGTCATACTTTGATGAGATTTATGGTTTTGGTAGTTTTGGAAGTTTTTTGCAAAATATTTTAGTACTTTTACAACCAGCATGCAGTTCAATTTTTTCTTTTGATGTTCATTAGCTTGTTAGAGTATCTCCTACAACATCCTGCGATATTGTTAAGAATAATAGTGTTGATGTTTTGATTTACACGACATTTTTTTAATGGTACAACTAAACATCAATGAAAACAAGTCTGTCAAACTTTAATCGAATCTTAAGGTGAGGGGTAGGGCATACTAGCGACGCCAATGGATTTAAATTTTTAGCTAATAAACCAGATCTATTTAAAACAATTTCGGAGTTACAACCTCTCGGCAAACACTTATACTATTTATTAAATAACCATGTACACATGTTGAGTTCGTTTTGGTTCGTGAAAGATTGATTCATGCTAACAGTGGCCGCTTTTCGCGGTAATCAATTTTTCGCGTACGCGTTGGACCCAATATTTATGCATGGTTATTTAATAAATAGTAATAGTATAAGTGTTTGCCGAGAGGTTGTAACACCGAAATTGTTGAAAATAGATCCGGTTTAGTAGCTAAAAATTAAAATCGATTGGCGTCGCTAGTCTGCCCTAACCGTCACCTTAACTTAGTATCAAAGACGTAATCTGGTTTAAAATCAATTGTAGAAGTTTGACAGATTTAAATAACCTGATCTGTGGTCGTTCTTACTTAAAAAATATATAAATTCCCGTAAGGGGCCATTGTAGTGATGAAGAATTATTTGTGGCCTTTGAAGTAATGCAATAAAATGTTTTGTGAGCTGATGAATCAGAAATAAAAAATGTGAATAAACAGTTTTTCAAAACAATAAATCACCTGCCATCACTTAGTCCAGTAAATCATTAGAATATAGCCCCCGCACTTTTATCAGATAATCTTACCACTCTCGCGCATACCGATCGCGGAGGAAGTCGGCGCCTTTGCCGGCTGACGGATGCTTGCGCTTGCGCATCCTTTGCGCTTATGCAGACTATGGGGATTGCTGAGCGGTAGGGCTGAGGAATAAGTACGTTTATTTTCCCAACGGAAGGCAAGTATGGAGTTTTTAAAACTAAGTTGGCGACCCAAAGCCGCAAAGTGAGTCTTGGTAGTTTATAAATAAGAGCTGTCTAATTCGCCCCACTTCCTGCCAGTTATCCGCCAAGAGTTCGCGAAAATCCTTTCGACCTCATCTTTCCAGCTGAGTTAATTAATGAAATAAGATCTTGCTTGCATAAGATGTGCTTTATATATACTCTATAAATATAGAATAGTTGGCCAACTATATTTATACAAAAAATATTTTCCAGACAAGTAGACATTTATTTCATTGGTTTTCAAGCTTATCTCATCTACACAAAGTTTAAAATCTAGAACCAATGCACTCTCCTAAATATGGGTAACTTTTATATGTGAGAGGATAAATTAAACATTATAATAGATGGGGGGCAAAGCTGAGCGCGTCCGTGGGCCTCAGCTCTAGATACCCACACGTGTCCCCTGGGTAGCGCCAAATGCTCAGCACCACTGGTGGTAGGCTTCGGCCGCGGCTGGTAACCACCCACCTAGCAAAACCAAGCCGCCAAACGACTAACATCGTGTTCCGGTTTGATGCTAGGTGATGCCATTCCGGCAGGGGAGTCCGAACAGTTGCGCCACCAAGCGAACCGGGTTCGGAAACGCATGATTGGTGCGCTGGGCGACTGACCGCGGAGGGTAGCGGGATCCTAAGCACGGTTCTCCGCTGGCCGACCGCAGTTAGTAGGGGGCCCAAGTAATAGGATAGCCACTTATGAAAGGCTGCCCCGCCAACTAGCGAAAAATCCCAGGATGCGCCATCGTGCTGGTTGGCGACCAGTTGCGAGGGCCCGATGGACATTCCTGGGGGGGTTAGGGCGTCCCCGCGCGCTCCGGTTCAGTCGCCCGCTTGCGTAGCGTCATAGCTTGACCGCTTGGCAGTAGCTTCGGAACGCCTCGTTCCTCTGTCCTCTGCCCGCCTGTCCACTCTCACATACCTAATGAAAAAGAAAATTAAGAAACTGGTTAAACAGCGGTTGCACTCCCTCGCACTAAAAGTGCACCTCGCCAATATTCGAGGATTGCACTCAAATCTCGAACCGGTCCATCACCACCTGGAAACCGAAAAGCCGCACCTGCTGTTTCTCACGGAGACGCAAATCAGATGTCCCTTAGACGCAGCATACTTACATTACCCAGGGTACACCCTGGAGCACAATTTCAAACAACGCGCTGGCACTTGCGTCTTTGCTCGCGATGACATCTGCTGTCGGCGTCTCCGTAACCTTGAGGATCCCAGTTTCTCAACTATTTGGGTTCTGGTTGACACAGGCATAGAGCAAATCCTCTATTGCTGTGTCTACCGGTCGCATGCCGATAATACGGAGACAACTAGGCTATTTCAGCACCTTAGCGCCTCTACGGAAATGGCACAGCAGAGGTACCCGAGAGCCCAACTGGTGGTTCTGGGGGATTTTAACGCCCACCACCGTGACTGGTTGTTCCCGTTCCAGAACACTGACCACGCCGGGAGATTAGCGCATACATTTTCCTTGTCACTAGGTCTCTCCCAGCTGGTAAATGGCGCTACCCGCGTACCCGATGTTGATGGCCACGCAGCAAACTGCCTAGATCTTCTGCTGACAACCGAACCAGACCGATACCAAGTGGCAATCTCCTCTCCTCTGGGAAGCTCTGACCACTGTCTGGTAAAGTCTGTATCAGTCTACTCTCCACCCGACCTTGATCCTACAGGAACTAGACGAGTATGGCGGTACAAGTCAGCAGATTGGGACGAAATGAGGCACTTCTTTGCGTCCTATCCTTGGCGTCGCACTTGCTTTTCTTCAGACGACCCGACGCGCTGCGCGGACGCTATTTCTGGCGTGATACTTCGGGCTATGGAATACTTTATTCCATACTCCGATGTCTCACAACAGAACAAAGCTCGCCCTTGGTTTAACGCAGACTGTGCCAAAGCCGAAGCGCTTAAGCACTCCGCCTACCAATCCTGGGTAGATGCTCGATCCCGCAAGACGCAGAATGTTCGGAAACTGAAAAAAGCCTATAACAGTGCCGCTAAGACCTGCAAAAGTGCTCTTCGGAAGGCCCGCTTCGACCACATTAGCCGTATAGGTGTCAAATTAGCTTCTCACCCATCTGGGAGTAAAGCTTTTTGGTCTCTGGCCAAGTCGGTCGAAGCCAATTTTTGCCAGTCGTCGCTACCACCGTTGGTGAAATCCGACGGATCACTAGCTCACACCGCCAAGGAGAAAGCAGACTTACTTGCTTCTCTCTTTGCGGGAAACTCACAACTGGATGCAGCTGGCAGAAGTCCTCCAAAGTTACCCCAGTGCACTTCCGAGATGTCTGAGGTTAAAATTCACCAGAAAGAGGTTCTCAAGACACTCTGCGCTCTAGATGTGAATAAGGCTAGCGGTCCTGATGGCATCCCTGCCATTGTCCTCCGAACGTGCGCCCCCGAGCTGTCTCCTATTCTTACTCGCCTGTACCGCTTATCCCTCCGTACCGGACTGGTCCCGAACGCCTGGAAACTAGCGAATGTCCAACCCATTCCAAAAAAAGGTAGCCGTGCTGACCCCTCTAACTACCGCCCAATCGCAATCACCTCCATACTCTGTAAGACTATGGAGCGTGTATTGAACAACCGTCTCCTTTCATATCTAGAGGACAATGATCTTCTCAGTGACCGTCAATTTGGCTTCCGCCGTGGGCGGTCTACTGGGGACCTTCTAGTATATGCAACCCACTTATGGAGCGAAGCCATCGAGAAGCAAGGCGAAGCTCTCGCTGTTTCCCTCGACATCTCTAAGGCATTCGATAGGGTTTGGCACACAAGCCTCATTGGCAAGCTGTCGTCGTACGGTATAACCACTGATCTCTGCACTTGGATTGATGATTTCTTGAGGGGCAGATCAATTCGGGTAGTCATTAATGGCTACTCTTCTGATTACCATAGCATCAATGCCGGTGTTCCTCAGGGATCTGTTCTTTCCGCAACTCTATTTCTGCTGCACATCAACGACTTGCTTTTAACACCCGGAATCTTTGGGTACGCTGATGACAGCACAGTTACGGAAAGATACCTGTCGGATTCGAGGTCCAGTGCAGACATCGGTTCAATGAGGGAAACGATGGTGGAGAGAGTTGATGCAACCCTGAATACTGTTTCCATTTGGGGAGACGCTAACTTGGTTGGTTCAACCCTAATAAACACAGGCCTGTCTGTTTTCGGCGAAGCGGAGTCCATTCCACCTGACTCCGACCTTCCGAAATGTTCCGGTACCTGTGACGGACCACCTAGAGCTCTGGGCTTGGATCTGTCCGCCAGTCTCAATTTCGGTCGCTACGTTGAGTCACATAGCAAAAACAGCTGCAAAAAAACTAGGCATTCTTGGAAGGTCAGACGTACTTTAAGCCTGAGCAGCTCTTACATCTTTATAGAGCCCAGGTTCGCTCCTGCTTGGAGTACTGCTGTCACCTTTGGGATGGATCTGCCCGGTATCAGCTGGATGCTTTGGACTCAATAGAGCACCGTGCGAAGAGACTTATTGGTGATGACGTACTCTCAGGGCTGGCTGCAGAGCCTTGACCACCGCAGACGTGTGCAAGTCTCTCAGTCTTCTACCGGATTCATTTCGGTGAGTGTGCGGAGGTTCTGCATAATTTGATCCCCCCTAGCCCATTCCACCACCGGACAACAAGGCGTGGCGAGGGGTTTCATCCATACGTTGTTGACTTACCCCTATCCGCACGAAGCGATTTGCCTCCACGTTCATAATGCGGACAGCCAAGGAATGGAACTCCTTGCCAAGGTCTGTTTTTCCGGACCACTACAATCTGGACATCTTTAAGGCAAGAGTGAACAGGCATCTCCTAGGCAAACGCGTTACATCCTAGACCTCATCGTCACTTTCCATCAGGTGAGATTGTGGTCAAGCGTTGGCCTACAGTTCATAGTAAAAAAAAAAAAAAAAAAAAAAGCTGTGTGATAGACCTTGGGAGGGCCACGCTTCGGCATTAATGTGCAGGCTCGACCGGAGTGATACCACGTCCTTACAGAAAACCGGCGTAAAGCAGCACTGTGCCGTGTTTCGCTGCGTGAATGAGGGTACCGGAGGCCCAGTCCGGGGGAAAGGCGGGTTTAAAGTTTGGCAGCGAATTTGTTACTCCACTGGTGTCGCCGATGTCTATGAGCGACGGCAATCGCTAACCATCAGGCGATTTATCTGCTTGTCTACTATTTTATCGCACCTATTCTCGACACACAATACTCACAATTTAAACCCATCCTCACAAATTTACTCCGTGACTATGGCGCTTGCAACAGTGCCGAAATATCGGAAACTCAAAAATAAAGTAGTTACCATGAATGTTTAAAACAATTATAACGTATAGGTTTGTCTTGACGTTCCAGCAACCCTGGTTAGTTTATCAAATCGTGATCATCGTGATCCTCGCCTGGGAGTCCACATTGTCATTCAGCTCAAGCTTTCGCCCGTCGCTTGCAAAGTTTCGCTTTTCTTCGCCCGATGGTCGCTGACTTTCGATTTGTGTTGACATTTTCCTATAAGTTAATGCCTCGTAATTTTATATCCATATTAAATCCATAAACAGACAATAAAATTTGTACAAAAACCGTTTGTATACAAAACCATCAATAAATACCTAAATAAAACATATTATTGTACAACAGCAGGAAGACATTACAGTATTAATAAGACCTTAACTGGAAGCGAATTAAACAACATTAAATGTATTTTAGGAGTCAACCCAAAATTTTGACAAATACTAACAGTGGACGTCAATACACTCTCTGCATTTATATAGCCGATTTATGCCAATCCCAAAGAGTTTCGTATTCCGAAACATCGACATTAACAAAAATCCACGATGCGATAGCAGATACGTGGAATTTTAATCGGAACTTCGTACGTGAATACTGATCGTGTCGAAATCGATAGAGTTATCGATGTTTTTGGTCGTCGGAAAAGATTTCGTTTGCCCGTTTGTCATTCATGCCGAATGATGAGAATTGCATTATGAATTAATGACTGACCTACACACACATGTTAGTATCGTATTGTATTTTTAAGGATTGCAACAATCTTTGATGGCATGATGTTACATCATCAACATTTGAAAAGACTGATTTCTTGCCGATGTCTTATCAGTAGAAAAAGTCGTTGATAATATGTGTACCTATGTTGACATTCATAATTCATAAATATGTGTTCTGTGTGGACCTAAATTGAATAAAGATTCTTTTATATTTTATCTTATCTATGCAACATGAGGGGGTCACAAGTGCGCTGCAAAACATTTAACTCCTATCCAGCTGGATTGGGCTTTTGTTATCCAACACACACGAAAGCGCAGCGCAGACACTACTTTACGCCGGTTTTCTGTGAGACCGTGATATTGCTCCGGTCATCATCATCATCTCGAAACTCTCCCACATTTCTTTTTTTTCTGATTTGTATCATGGAACTCCCATTATTAAGCATCGGCAAAGGAATAATTACTGTGGCATAAAAGCTCCCGAGATACCACATTAACAAACATAGCTCTTTTTCCGAGGAAAATTTCTGTTGGTATATAATACGGATGAAAGATACACACGAACAGAAAATAGGTGGTGGATTCATTAGATAAGACGAAACATGCTTTAAACCTAAAAAAATCATTTACGTTAGGGTTTATTTAGGGCAGTTTATTATTTTTATTAGTGTAAATAGCAGATTTATATCCTCCTTTGGCAGACTAGTAAAAAGCATTCAAGACCCCACACATCAAACAGTCTACCTAAAAATCTCTTCACACTAATAAAAAAATTAAATTGCCCTAAATGAACCCTAACAACAAAAATAAATCAACACAGTCACGGGCGAGATACAACTGTTGTTAATTGGCCGCATCCCTAATCGAATAATGCTTGAATCGAGCGAATCAGCTGCGCAGGAGTCTCCGTGAGATTCGACCAGTGTAAATTGAACTGAGTTGTAAGGGATGAGATATTTGATGATTGGCTATTTTAAGAAGTCATTCATGTCGTTCTTTAAAAACTTTACATGAGTCATAAAAGCGAGAGCTAACTGACTGATCTACAGACAGGCCTAAATGTTGCGGCACAGGTGGATTGCGGGCCTTTTTAAAAGAGGAGCGACGACACAGCGAACACGTCGCGGCTGCGCAGGGTTCACGCCGCGGATGCGCATCGGATTTGCCGGCGTTTTTCTGCGTGGCCGCCATAAAAAGTACCTAGTCCTAATATACTTAATCATATAGTCATATGTAATGTAAATAATAATAATAAAAAAACAATGGCGTCCAGACTAATCTCCATCCGTTGCGCATCCGCGGCGTGAACCATAGAGTAACTTATATATACTGAGAAAGAGGCATCAGTCGACTAGCCAGTGCTAGCGCCATCTAGAGGAAAACGACCAATACTCAACGGCTATGTAGTACGGTCAAGAATCAGTCAGGGAGACGATTAATTAAAATATCAATTTCTAAATACCTGCTAGATCTCTGGTTTACTTACCATACTTTTTGAAAGTTGCTAATGTGGGCAGGCGGCTTGAGGTCATTGTTCAGGAAAAACGTTTTGCTAGCGCGATGTAAAAATGCATAGTGACATCTACCGAAACAACGCCGAACCATCTGCTTGATTTCTTTTTAAAGCTACATCTGCATTTTACAAGCCCCATCTAACGAAAACCGCTGAACTATTTTTCCCATACTAAGGAAAAAAGTACTAAGTGAAATGAGCCTGGCATGAACGCTGCGCAGCCGAGACGTGTTCGTTGCGCGTCGCGTTCGAAAACGATCGCAATCCGCCAGCGTGGCAACTTTACCTTAGGGAGAAATTTAAAATCTTTCACAGGGGTTCCTTTTATAACGTCGGGGATGGTACAATAGATATGAACCTGTGCCTTTTGACTCCGAATCGATTAATCTGGATTTAAAAAATCTATCATCATCATCGATGACGACCACTTTGGTGGTAGTGAACGTTGTCTTTAATCTACGCTGCCTCTGGTACAAGGGCTGCGAGTTCAATATAATTGAACATGTCTGTTGGTTTTGGTCTTGGTATTATAAGTATGTATTTACAAAAGAAAAGTATTATGCCAATGGGGGGGAAGGGGAAAAGGTTGGCAGAGCACTTGTGACTCCACTGGTGTTGCGGCGGAATTGCTTAACATCAGGTGATCCGTCTGCTCGTCTGCCACCTCTCATATATATAAAAATATAATATAGGTAATTCAAAAATATCCTTAAAATGTGTACTTTGTCTTATTATAAATCGTGATCTAAAGTTATTACCTTGCTAAAGCTCATGTCATCCCGTTCCAATACGCAATGTTAAAAGGGGCTGGCACGAATTTTCTTCTGGAACTATCATTAGTTCGCGATTTGTGTTAAGGGGGTTCTAGTTCGGGCTAATAGGATTACTCAAATGTAAACACATCCAAAATGGCTTAACCAACAGGGGTTAAAGTATGAAATAGCCGTTTTTTTTCTAGGCACAACAATATTAATAATTCCTATAAAAACCAAAAATGTATTGTGCTTATTATATTTTTATTAAGAACCTAGAAATATGGTGTGTAATGTGCATATAAGATAATATTGTATTCTTGATGCAAAAAAATTTTGAAAGTGATAATGTTTTTGTTAGGCAGAATTGACGCTTTCATTATTTATAACTTTTAAAATAAACAATGTATTTTTCTGAAAACCTATTTTAAATGTATATATACGATGCCGATTAAATCACAGTACGATAAATATGAAACAGTACCATTAATATAAAATTTGTATTGGAAACACAATTTTTCAAAAACTCTCCATACAAATCGAAAATTTCATACATTAACCCCTAATACAATGGATAGTACTCGCAATCATCTTAGAAAGGAAAAGGAAGAGAGATCTCTTTCGACTGGTCGCTCAGTAATTGTCAACCATCCGGCCAGTAATGAGAACCAAATGAGAGGGTTAGGTCTGAATCGATTGTCGCCATGAAACGGCGTGTTTTCCGCCCGTTTTTATAGTTGATGGGCCGGGGTTATGGGTGAGATGCTGAATTGTAAGGATAAACTGTTATAATGTGTAAAGAAGGACCTTATAAAAGTTCCTGAAATGAAAAAGAAATAAAAAGAATAGCCTTAAAAAAAAGTCGCATCTCATAAGTACGAGGTGTTTGAGTCTGGCCAAATAAGTACCGACAGCCTCACATTGTACAATCTGTTTTTACCGACTTAATGAAGGAGAAAAAACTAACCATTGCGCCACCGAGGCACTACGAATACTACGATCATCATCATCATCATCAGCCCATTACAGTCCCCACTGGGGGACGGGCCTCCCTCAATCACATGAGGGGTAATTGCCATACTCACCACGCTTGGCAAGACCGGTTGGCGGTAATGCAGAGTTTTCCTTCTCTGGGTGCTGATGATCATGCCAGCAGCTTTACCTTAGTCGCCTTTTACGACACCTCGGTAAGAGTGAGGGTGGCCTCTGGCGGGGACCACACGGCGAAAACTTCGATGCTGTTATACAATATTAAGTTTATGTAATTAACTCACCAACTACGACGGATCTGGCGGCGGCGCATACGCAGGTGGCTGCCAGCAGAACGAGGGAGACAGCGAACGACATTTCCTTGCGCTTCATGTTTGCGCCGCGCGAATCAACTTCTCTTGTTAGGCTCCATTAGTTTCTGCAACAAGATGATATTGTGGTTTTAAAAATAGGAAAAACGTATTCGTTACACAAGGCTATTTAGTATGGAAGTAAGTCAATGTTATCATAAGTCATTGTCTTAGGAATTTGCCTATCTACTTGTGATGATGATATTGATGGCGCCACTGTCGCTTATGATAATATTGGTTTGACACCCGCGACGCGAATGCCATTTTTTTTGTTATTTTGTTGTTTTTTTTTTGCGTTGTTTTTTTTTAAATATAATTTTAATGTTTTAAAATTGATTATGTATGTATCTTTGTGTTTTTATTTCTTTGTTTTGTATATGTAATTTTACATTTCCTTTTTACTCGTATTTATTGCATGTCAATATTTTATAATATTTTTTTCAATGCAAAGGCGTCACCCAAGGTCCAGCCTGAAAACCAGCGCTGCAGCTGCTGTGTGTGGCAGTTGCAGCATATGCTGAGGCTGAGCCTTGTTGGCCGCAACTCTTTGTCCCTGTATCTTGTTTTCTCTGTTTTGTTCTATGTGTAATGTGTTGTGGTCAATAAATTGTTTCTTATCTTATCGTATCTTATGTAAATAACATGAAATCTTACTTTGACGCACAACAAATTGTCAGATTTTGATCAATTTTACCATTATTTTGAGACGACCCGATTGGAACAGTGGTAGTAAACGCTGCCTCTGATACAAGGGTTGCGGGTTCGATCCTCGCACAGTACAAACATTTGTGTGCATGAACATGTTTGTTTGTATTGGTCTGGGTGTTTGCTATGTATTGTAAGTATGTTTTTACAAAAGAAAAGTATTATACGTATATATGTGTACCTAATCCCACTGTTGATTCTGATATCCGTAACACAGGTGCTTGAGCTACCTATCTCGGAGTCAGATCAATGTATGTGATGTTGTGAAATATTTATTTATTTATTTATTTTAATAATTTCAGAGCCTAAAAATCAGCCTGATTACTTTTCTGTCTCATTTTGTAATAGTAAAGAGTTAGCTAAAAATATATGCTGATGATCTGTCAAGGTTACCCAGATTTACTATAATTTGAGTAATAAATTCTAACCTTAATACATTGAGATTTAATAGACCTACAAAGTTCAACTTTAAGCCTTCTGTCAGCTACTTAAGCAGTAGACCGAAAAGTGTAAAAGAATTGAAAGGTGCATTTACAAAAATATTCGCTAAACCCGTGAACATCTGTATTCGGGGCTAAAAATATCCCTCTCAAACGCACAGCCAATAAAAGTCAGGGCATGCCACAGTGGTAATATAAACAGAAGTTTGACATGTGCCAATCTTAAGATTTTTGAGAGTTAATAGGTAGAATGGCGGGAGACGCGACGGCTCATTCCCGATGTCCAACTCTTTGCTTGTCTACCCTGGGTGGAGACAATGACACCCTTGATATTTAATTACATCAGAACCTTTTTAGGGGCAAAATATTAATGGAAACAAACATTTTTACTCTAAGAACAAAGGGTATGATTTAAAAAAAAAATCTCCTTCCCTTACAATCGCATGAATCAGCTGGTCACTTTTGTAAAGGAAAGTAAGGGTTTTTTAAGATAAGATCTTATGTTCCTTGGGGGGAAATATTTGTGTTCATTACTATAATGCCCTCAAGAAGTTTATAAGGTATATAAAAATCACAGTGTTTCTGTAGATAAATTATGTACCTATGTAGATAGATAGATAGATACTCTTTATAGCATAACATACAAAACTTAAGGCTAGGTGTATACCTAGCCTTTCTCTGTATAGGATACAATGTACAATTTAATATATATTATTATGTACTATATGTTTTTATGTTGTAGGTGGCAGAAGAGCAGACCGATCACCTAATGGCTAGCGATTGCCGCTGCCCATGGAATCCTGCATCAATATCCATTTACGTTTGTTTAAGTACTGGCTATCTTTACACTGTGTACTTGTAAGATCCCTCTCAAACGCACGGTCAATAAAGCTTAAGGCATAATGCGCGCCGAGTTATAATTTCTGAAATACAGGGCGCGTAAAAACTCATAAAAGTCAAAATGCATTTCCTTTAATACCTCTGTCGAGATAGATTTAAAGCTTGAAACAATCTTTGCAATATAGGGTTATCGACTATTCAAAAAAGCCCTTAGTTCATTTGGTCAAGACAAGACTCAACAGTCTGCTACCAAAGAATTCTAAGCTTATCGCTCGCCGTCTACCCGATAACCTTGATAAATTGGTTGTGGTAGGCCAAGTGGAGGAGAAGAGACGGTGGTGTGACCAAGTAACGACGATCACTGGGCTTCCCGTCGTAACCGCCAAAGGACAGGCGAGAACCGAAAGGTTAACACGAAGCTACAAGAAAACTTTCAAGGACACGACCTTCAGAATTGAAGATACCGATCACACACACATGGTTCATTTGTTATTGGTAGGCCTTAGCTCATGCTCCATGTGTGTGAATAGATGTTCATTGTTCTTGGTAGGCCATCAGCTCATGTTCCGTGGGTGATGAATCTCTTATCTACACGAAGTTATTCACTTTCTCCTTTTTAATGTACATAGCTAAGAAATCTAATTCCTTGTCGAAATCTGTATCGCTGGATAGAACAGGTATCTTCTAAGCAAACGTTCGTTCGTACGTATGGTGGACAAATTTGAAGATGGCTCACCTGATCATTATGTGAAATTAAAAGCTCCTCTCATATTGCAGAACCCTTACAGTGTCTATAGTGGTTGCTATTATGTTATTATATCTCCTAACTGGTCGCAATAAAGATATTGAGTATTGAGTAATGGCAAGTGGTTACCGCCGCCCATGGACATCTGCAACATATGAGGTATCGCAAATGATCTAAGTTTGCAGACTATCTTAGTAGTAATAGCTCATTAGGGCCTCGACCAATTTCTTTCTTTATTATCAGGTGGCAGACGAGCAGACGGATCACATGATGGTTAGCAATTCGCCGCCCATGGACACCCGCAACACCAGTGGAGTCAAAAGTGCGCTGCCAACCAGTTCCCCTTCCTCCCCATTGGGCCTCCGGTAACCTCACTCACACGGCGAAACACAGTGCAGGCGCTGCTTCACGCCGGCCCTTAAAAAAAGCCCTTAGTTCATTTGGTCAAGAAAAGACTCAACAGTCTGCTACCAAAGAATTCTAAGCTATTTTAGTCTTATCGCTCGCCGTCTACCCGATAGCCTTGATAAATTGGTTGTGGTGGGCAAAGTGGAGGGGAACCAAGTAACGACGATCACTGGGCTTCCCGTCGTAACCGCCCAAAGGACAGGCGAGAACCGAAAGGTTAACACGAAGCTACAAGAAACTTTCAAGGACACGACCTTCAGAATTGAAGATACCGATCACACACACATGGTTCATTTGTTATTTGGTAGGCCTTAGCTCATGCTCCATGTGTGATGAATCTCTTATCTACACGAATTTATTCACTTTCTCCTTTTTAATGTACATAGCTAAGAAATCTAATTCCTTATCGCCGGATAGAACAGGTATCTTCTAAGCAAACGTTCGTTCGTACGTATGGTGGACAAATGAGAAGATGGTTCACCTGATCATTATGTGAAATTAAAAGCCCCCTCTCATTTTGCAGAGCCCTTACAGGGTCTATAGTGGTTGCTATTATGTTATCACATCTCCTAACTGGTCGCAATAAAGATATTGAGTATTGAGTAATGGCAAGTGGTTACCGCCGCCCATGGACATCTGCAACATATGAGGTATCGCAAATGAGACTAAGTTGCAGACTATCTAAGGTAGTAATAGCTCATTAGGGCCTCGACCAATCTCTTCCTTTTATTTGATAGGTGGCAAACGAGCAGACGGTTCGCCTGATGGTAAGTGATTGAAGACATCAGTGAAGTCGTAAGTGCGCTGCCGACCTTTAAACCATTTCCTCCGGATTGGACCTCCGGCACCCTCACTCACGCAGCGAAACACAGTATAGTGCTGCTTCACGCCGGTTACGTCTTAATCTGATATAACGCTACGAATCGAATGGTATGACATGATTATAGATTTATGACTATAGATTTATTCTAGGTTGAAGATAGGGCGAATCTGGCCTTAAGCATGGTTACTTTCTGGTGTCAACTTGCAACCCTAACCTTCCCCTCCCCCCTCCCCCACGTAAGATGCAAAACGTGACCGAAAGACCGACGCATTTATTTTTGTCCAGGATCCGTTAAAGCTGAAGAAATGATTTGCGTCGCAAACTGAAACCTTGGCGGAACAATAGTTCTAAAATAAAAAAATATGCAGCTGCACATAATAATTTAGACCTTAGGAGAGCCACACTTCGGCATGAATGGGCCGGCTCGACTCGTTTTATCCGTGGGAAGGTTGGCAGCACAATGGACAATACAAAAACATTTTCCGAAATGTAAAATACTATTTCTAGATTAGACTAAAGAAAATAATGACAGATTTTTAAACAGATATTTATGGAGAAAAAAAATTTAATGTTATACTTCTCCTGTGTCGTCATCACTCGGTATGACAAATTAATAACGCTTTTGCTCATGTTGATTTAAAAAAAGAGGTAAAAATCCAATAAATTAAACGTCAAACAATGATAAATAAGCACAAAACATCAACACTGACAGTACAACCTGTGCGGATAAAAAGTGGGATCAGAAATGGCGGCGCATCTATCCACTTCTCGCTCGCACACTATTTGCGTCTATACTCGCACTCGTGGGGTGAATAGATACGCCGCCATTTCTGGTCCCATTCTTTATCCGCACAGGTTGTAAGTAAATTATAATCACCTAAACTGTTTTTATTGAACATATAGTAAATATATCACAATAAGTTGATCCCTAGGACTACGTCACTTAAGGTATATTAATTAGTAATACGGTATTAGACTATTCTTTTTGTAATCAAAAGACCTCTCAATGATAGAAACATCGTTGAAAGAATTACTTGATTCTCATTTAATTCTACCTGAGATATCACAACTTTAAAATCACATTATTTTGGACAAACCCAAAACGCTCCATACAAATGGCTACTGAGATGTGACGTCACAAACTAGTATTGTGTATGCATTTCATTTGAATTTTGTATGGTAGCTATAACAAATTTTCGTTTATGTCAATGGTGCTATTATAAAAGTTGGTGCAAATTGTATGGGTTATTCAATGGTATAATTGTTTTTTGATTATTTCATACTTTTAAAATGGACTTGCCCATGAATCTTTGAATTACCATAAAACCGGCTAGACGTTATATTTTTAATGGAGAATTTTTGCTAGTGGCACATATTTACCTATATTTTGATAAAATATATATTTTTTTTAAATCTCGAGCTTAGTCAAATACCGTATTTAAAAAAATAATATTTTAATAAAACATAATTTTATGATAACTAAAAAATATAGGTCATCTTTTTTTTCATTCTTATTCGAAAAGCGTATTTTTTTGTCGTATTGTCCAGTGTGACTGCTTTGGTGTAGCGGTTAGCGGTAATCGCTTACTATCACACGATTTGTCTGCTCATCTGTCCCCACCACATAAAAATTAAATTAAAAATTAAAAAAAACCCGACGGCGGCTATCTTGGATTTGAAATTTGTCACAATAAATAAATTCTGCTACTCAAGCCATATGACTCAAGGTATATGATACCCATATTGTGGGAGTTGCGTCAAAAAATACAATCCATATCTTTGTGACGGCGGCCATCTTGAATCGGTTTTTATACAACATAGCTAAGAACACTCCCCCCTTATTGATCTTTCAAACAAAAAAAACAAAATCAAAATGGGTTCATTTGTTCGGGAGCTACGATGCCATAGACAGACACACAGACACACACGCACACGCACATGCACACGCACACGCACACGCACACGCACACGCACACGCACACGCACACGAACACGCACACGCACACGCACACGCACACGCACACACATACATAGAGAGAGAGAGACACGTCAAACTTATAACACCCCACCGTTTTTGCATCGGGGGTTAAAAACCAGCTAAATTGACGATTAGTTAATTATCTCCGATATACCTCGTGGAAGCAATTTTTACATCCGTTGCTTTCCCAAAACATTTCTGCATTGCGTTGCATCCGAAATACCTTCAGTGCACGCGGTCGTTGGCACCGCATAAAATTAAACGTAAGATAAACACGCGTATAAAATAACTCGAGCTTGATTCGGGAAGGGTGCTTTCATAAGTAATATCCGTAACGTTTAATGTATGTCGTGTTGGTTAAGGAAAACTAAGTTTAAATATTTGTGGAAATGTTGAAAATGCAATTAATTTAAATCATCACCGTTTTCAGGAAGTAGCAGATTTGTTTGATGACAAAAAGCACTTCCTCATTCTTCGATGCGTCTTCAGTCACCAGGATCCAAATTTCGCCAAATCTGACAAGATTCAGTTACTCTTAAATTATTTAGACGACCCGTTTGGAACAGTGGTAGTGAACGCTGCCATTGGTCCAAGGGTTGCGGGTTCGATCCCCGCACAGTACAAACATTTGTGTGCATGAACATGTCTGTTTGTATTGGTCTGGGTGTTTTCTATGTATTATAAGTATGTATTTACAAAAGAAAAGTAGTATATGTATGTATTTGTAATCCCACTGTTGATTCTGATATACGTAACACAGGTGCTTGAGCTACCTATCTCGGAGTCAGATCAATGTATGTGATGTTGTGAAAAATTTATTTATTTATTTATTTGAATTAACCAGATTCGATTTGATTAATTATAATTATATGCTATTATAATAACATTCGATTCGCAGGGTTTGCACCACATATTATTCTCGGATAAAGATTAGTCGAATTGGGCCTTAAAGCTACTGTTTCACATACTCTTTTAAGTATGCTAAATATGAGCGTGCTTAAGACACTGGCCACATATGCTATCAATAAGCATGCTATTACTCATATTTTAGCATGCTTGAAATAAGCAAACCTGTTTACACGTGCTAAAGCACTCCGCCGCACTGTTCCTTCCACTCGCACTACAGGTAGCATGCTTAAAAATCGACCGGCGTGCGATTTTCGAGCATGCTCAAAATTAGCATGCTAATAAATAGCACGTCCGTCCACGTAACGACTTGGTGTACCTAAACAGTAAAAAAACTCAGGTGGAAATTGGAAAATTCTTTTCAAATACTAAGACGTGGGTTTTTTTGCATCATGCGCGATTCAGACGGGTAGACTAAACACAATACATTTAGATATTTTTAATATTACTGAAGTCAGTTCAGAAAAAAGTACATACCACAACATAAAAGAAACCTTTGTTCTTTATGCTCCTTGATCGCTTCTTTGGGCAGGACAATGAAAAAGTTCATAATTTTCAATTAATTTAATTATAGAATACTAGGTAGTCCCCACTGCTGGGGCACGGGCCTCCCTCAATCACATGAGGGGTAATTGCCATACTCACCACGCTTGGCAGACGGGTTGGCGAGGGTTTTGATATAAATGCAGAGTTTTCCTTCTCTGGGTGCTGATGATCATGCCAGCAGCTTTACCTTAGTCGCCTTTTACGTCACCTCGGTAAGAGTGAGGGTGGCCTATTCTACTCTGCCGGGGACCACACGGCAAAAGTAGGTATTCTTCTTGTATATGAGAATTTTGTGTGTGTTTTGTTATTTTTTTTCTATGGAACTAAGTTGTACAAGTATGAAATATAGATCTAACCGATTTAACTAATTACTAAAACCATAGTAAACTCCGTTGCGTAGCTTAAAAGTGAGATAGAGAAATAATTATTTTATACAGTAGGTATAATGCCCTCAAGAAGTTAAGGGGCCGGCGAACAACGTATTTCCCATACTTTTTTTTTATATATATTAAATGGGTTTACACCTGACCTCATTTCACCCGATGGAAAGTGACAATAAGGTCTAAGATGTAGCGTGCTTACCCAGAAGAAGCCTATTCACTCTCGACTTAAAGACACCCAAATAGTAGCATACAAACGTAATACCAAAATAATTTGAAATTTTAGGATATCTCCACGTTTCCTTCCTGTTACTTGGATTAAGGAAGTGTTTATCTATGTCTCGGTTAACACCTGCTCTTAAAAATATTTACCCATTTAAAAATATATGCGATTAAATTTTGTAAATTCGACGTTAACGACCTATTGTCTGCTTATTTGTTTTATATTATAAACTCAACTATTCATTTGAAAATTTAAAAGAGGCCCAGCTTGTACTGTTTCATTACATTATATCTTAAAGAAAATCAACTTAGTTACTACGCTGGCTTAGTGAACCGAAGTAGATTTTAGCTTCTGATACGAGATTTCGCCATTCCGGTCTGTTTTTGGAAGAAAATCAAAATAAAATCAATTTTAATTCCTCATTTTTGGTATTTGCAAATGCACACAATTTTCTTACTAAATTCAAACAGCTCCCTTGCTGTTTCTACACGCACGGCAAGGGTCGCGATAGCGCGACAGAGATAGCGAGATGTCCGAGGAGCGGCGAAGCTTGCCACGAATTGAATTCGACCGACGCTCCGCCGCACTCTTAATAAAACGCCTACAAAAACAGACGATACGCTTGACTTTAATATTTACATGCCGTTACGTTCACAGTTTATCCCTATCATTATATTTATAGCACCCCGGTATAAAACACCCCATTCAATTATCGTATAAATCGTGAGCGGTGAAAGGGTTATTTTTAACCGCGAGTTAACAATAAAACGCGCGGGTTGATGTATCCATTTTTGAGGTGGCAACCAGGTTAGCCCTTCAGTATGATATATGAGCGGTGGGCACGTGTGAAGCTGGGGATGTAGGGTTGGTGCTAGCAAGTTTTAACTGGGCTGTGTGAGTGAAAGTACCGGAGGCCCAATTCGGGCGAGAGGGGGGCTTAAAGGCTAGCAGCGCTCTTGTGACTCCACTGGTGTCGCGGGTGTCCATGGGCAGCGGCAATCGCTTACCATCAGGTGATCCGTCTGCTCGTCTACCACCTATCACATAAAAAAACTGGGTTAGCTTGGGTGGGCTGGACTACCCTCTAATGGTCTCTAATACTAAGGAGGGTAGCTGTGGTTCAGAAGGCGCTTTTCATACCGTCGTGGTTTGTATCCGAGTATTCTCTGGATTTTTCAAATCTATGTGCGTATTTCTACCATTAGCTCCGCGGTGAGGGAAAACATCATGAGGAAACTTGCACATTTCGCATACCTAGTCACTGAAACTAATTCTCAGTTAAGTTCAAAGCCATTACTTTGGAGCCCGGGGTACGCTTGATGGTCTAAGCGATTCAGGATTTGGGGAGTCTGGTAATTAAAATGCCGTGCGACCTTCGCAAACCTTTAACGGGGGAACCAAAGCAACTGAATCATGGTAACACATTTGAGAAACTATCCGAAACGTGCGGATTTCTTCACGATGTTTTGGCTAACCGCCGAGGTTATGGTAGAAATACGCACATAGATTTTAAGAATCTAAAGGTCCCTCAAAGTCTTAAGTCGAAAGTCATCGACCAGCGCGTTCTTCCGGCTGGACTAGTCCACCGGTTCAAAGTCGCTCAAAGAGGTATGGAAAGGGCTATGCTCGGAGTATCTCTGAAGGACCGCATCAGAAATGATATAATCCGGCAGAGAACCAGAGTCACCGACATAGCCCACCGAATTAGCAAACTGAAGTGGCAGTGGGCTGGTCATATTGGCAGTGGGCTGGTCATATTAGCTGCAGAACTGACAGCCGTTGGAGCCTTAAAGTCCTTGAGTGGAGACCGCGACTCGGTAAGCGTAGTGTAGGACGCCCTGCGACAAGATGGGATGATGACATTCGAAGGCTGGCTGGTGTAGGCTGGATGAGTGGCCGAAAATCGGGAGCAGTGGCATGCATTAGGGGAGACCTATGTCCAGCTGTGGACGAGTGTGGGTTTCTGATGATGATGATGAAAGGTGCATGCTCGAATTCGAACCACGACCCGCGCCGTATGGAAAGCGTGTTCTCAACCACTGAGCTGTTGTCGTGACTGCCAGCCCTATACCCCGGAATTAAAAACTAACACTGAACAGAGCCCGGCTCTGCAATCTCTTTGTACAACGTTCATATTTGTATTAATAGCCTTGTAAATGTTTACGAGTATTCAAAAAAGATTCAAACAGCGTTCAAAAGTTTTCTGAACTACCTTCATCTACCCAAAGGCTGCCTGTAAGAAATCGCTACATCAATCAATCAATCAAATAATTCTTTATTTGCATAGGCTTGTACACAGCACTTACAAATCGTCATACATTTGAATGATTTAAGACTGTTTATAAGTACTTATGTAATAATTTACATGTTAATACATATATATGTTGATACATAAAATATACTAAAAAAAGTAAATAAACATAATGCGATTCTACCACCGGCTCGGAAAGTTGTTTCTGGTCGAGAAGATCCGGCAAGAAACTCGCCTGTTACTCTTTTAATCGCCAACTTTTTTACAATGGTTTATTATCCTCATACCAAGTCATACAGTCTAATGCAACACAAAATAGAATGAAGCCAATTAAAAGCTAAAGAGGTAAACCGAAGCGGACCAGTCCCCAAAGGTGGCACCTGTTCACAAGTATGACGTATGTGTCAGCCATCATTTCACTCAACCATATTAGAGGGAATGTAAAAATGGGAGAGCCATGCTCCAGTATGAATGGACCGGCTTGACCGGAGTGATACCATCTTCTCATAGAAAACCAGCGAAGCAGCGCTTGAGCTGTTTCGCTGAGACAGGTTATTGTAGGCCCAATTGGGAGAACGGTGAAAGGTTGAAAGCGCACTTGTGACTCTACTGATGCTGCGGGTATATGGGGAGTGGCAGTCTGCTCGCCTGCCACCTATCACAAAAAAATCAATATTTGATAGTGTCCAAGTTTATCAAATTACCTAGTTTATAAAAAAATGTCAAACGTATAATATAGTGCATTGTTTAGACTAGCGGTAAACACGCCTCCAAAACAAACACCGTTATATAAGCCCACCAGATGGCGCATAAGTCGCTTACCCGACTTGTAAACATAGCTTTATGGATATCAATAGGGTGATCCTTTTATAGATAAGAACTATTTGACTTATTACCGACTTCAAAATCGGAAGATTTTCTATGTTCGACTGTGTATTTATGCCCACAAAACAATAATGTTTTTTATGATACTCGTAGTACACACAAGCAGACATTTTATTTTATTACAATTACCACGAAACGAAGGAATATTTCCCGACTAAAAGCAGTCGACTTAGGTACCTTCAAGAGAAGATCGTGCTCTTTTTTAAAAAGGCCGGCAACACATTAGCGATCTCTCTGATTTCGCAGATGTTCATGGGCGGAGTTGCTTTCTTTCCAGGTAAGGACAAGGACTCCCTTGCTCGTTTGTCGCCTCTAGTATAAAAAAATATGCTACCAAAGAAAATGTTGTATAGGACGTCCTGTTAGCACGATGGAATGTTGATTTGAGAAAGATGGGACCTTTGATACTGCCCCCCTATGATTTCCTCACGGGTCATGATGTCTCTCGGATTGAAGTGCTTTGGACTCAACTGGGTATTGCACGCATGTTGAAGACGCGTATAACATTATATTTATTAATTTCTTAGTATATTTTTTGTATCGACATATATGTTTAATTACATGTATAATATACATAGCTATTCATGTATGACGATTTGTAAGAGCTGTATATACCATATGCAAATAAAGTACTTTTGAATTTATTTTTTGAAGTTTTGAACAATGTATGTAATTTTAGAATATACTAGGAATATGTACAAACGGCGTCAGATCTAGTTACCCCAGCAGTGAAAAATAGCATGGGACACGTGTGTACACCAGGATATTTAAGGTTCCGCCAAAAGCGGTCACTTTTAGCGTGAATCAATTTTTAGGGTACAAAAACGGACCCAACATTTGTGCATGGTTATTTAATAAATAGTACAAGTGTTTGCCGAGAGGTTGTAGCCCTGAAATTGTTTAAAATAGATCCGGTTTAGTAGCTAAAAATCAAAATGTATTGGCGTCGCTAGTGTGACCTATCCGTCACCTTAAATGAGGGATTGCAAATACACCGTACAATCACAAATATACATACTCCGAGTCCAGCAGATTCCTGCCGATGCCTAGCTCTCCAACAGGTAAAAGTCATATTGGAAAAGCATTCAAAGTTCAGATGTTACACGCCCCCAACAATTCACAATAGCCGGTGTAATTAAATCCAGATTGGATTTGCGACCGTTAGCGCGCATTGTGCGCGTGAGTTTAAAACATCCTGTGGAGGACGCACGCGCACGTGCGCGCTCGCTTCCTGCGCAAGCGCCGGTGGCGGGAACTGCAGGTTCCACTGATTGGTTACTGGGTTGAATGTTCGTTTGTACTTATTTGGAGGTAATAACTTTGATGTGATATGTGGCGGACGAGCAGACGGATGGCCTAATGGTAAGTGATTGCCGCCGCTCATAGACACCGATAGAGTGTCCGGATTGGGCCTACGGTACTCTCACTAACGCAGCGAAACGCATCACAGTGCTGCTTCACGCCGGTTTTCTGTGAGGCCGTGGTGAGACCACGGTCCGGTCCGGTCGAGCCAGCCCATTCATACCGAACCGTGACTCTCCCACGGTCGGACAACTGAAAAAAAATCAGATCAGTTTTTTTTCTCCTACTCCCTGATTTGGGCCAGTACCCTCACTCAGTCAAAATACAGCGCAAGCATCACATCGGTTTTCTGTGAGACCGTGGTATCACTCTGCCCGAGCCGGCCCATTCATGCCGAAGCATGGCTCTCCCACGAGTCCTTAGAGTATTAACTTACGTAATAAATAGTCGTAGGTGGGTACTATGACGGTGGTCCCTTAATGGTCGCTCTTCAGCTATTTGCAGACGCATAATACACTCGACCTAATGGTCTGGGTACTTGTGCACTCGCTCTAGTAGATAGTATCGCGGTGCATCGTTTACTTGTTTTTATTTACTTGTACGAGTACCTTTTTAACAATTAGACATGAAGACAGCTGTTGGTCTTCCGAATAAAATTCAACGAACTCGACAACGAAATCTTTACGAAACAAGCCTACATCTTACAGAAAACCTCTAATCAAGAAAAATATATAATGATTATTGCGCAAAATAGGCAGACGAGCATGCCATGGCCCATCGTCATCGTCAGCCCATTTAAGTCCCCACTGCTGGGACACGGGCCTTCCTCAATCACATGAGGGGTAGTTGCCATACTCACCACGCTTGGCAGACGGGTTGGCGAGGGTTTTGATAAAAATGCAGAGTTTTTTTTCTCTGGGTGCTGATGATTATGCCAGCAGCCTTAGTCGCCTTTTACGACACCTCAGTAAGAGTGAGGGTAGGCCTATTCTACTCTGCCGGGGACCATGCGGCCCATCTGTAGGGTAAATGGTTACCGCCGCTCATAGACATTAACAACGCCGGAGCACAGTCATGCCGCTGCCTACCGTGAAAGAAGAACTCTTTTCAAAATCATTTAATAAAGCAACGGGGAACACCGCGGCTGGAAGCTCATTCCAGAGTTTAGAAAAATAAGCGCTGGAAACAAAGCAATCTGGAAGGGATTGGTTCCAGATAGTACGGGTGGAGTTTATCGTCTAGTCTACTTTTGATTAACCATACCACTATTATACATTCTGTAACCATCTTTTTATTCTTCTTTATCAGCATTCTTTCGCCCACCATTGGGCATATGCCTCTCCGAAGCACCTCCACTCGGTGCGGTAATTAGTTTTCCTGGTCCATGGGATGCCTGCGTGGCTTCGTTGATCATCTGCCCATGTGGCTGTCTACGCTTTTCCTACCTATACGCTCCAGGCTAAAATACAGTAATCCATATTTCGACATAATCAGTGACCATCGTAGACTTGAACGATCCATTAGGTACTCTTAAAATTTTCAGAATTCAAAAAATGTTATAACAACATATTCGCACAAGTTCTTCTTCAAACATGATGATCACGTCAAATCTATAAATTCGCAACAAAATGTCAAAGATACATCACTTTAAATACATTTTAAACACTCGCAAGTACACGCCATATAAACTTCGAACGAGCATTGAATGTAAAAATATAGGAGTATCGAACTGTCGACACGAGTCGGTAAAAATATTTTTAAAGGACGAGTTGAAACCCAAGTACCTATATGTACAGTTTCTGTTGCAAGTTACGTATGAAAATGGAAAGCTTGGCGCATTGGAGGAATGTTTTCCTGATTGATTACACATTATTTTGCTTTCTGAAATCATTGAATATATTGGAAATGAAAGCTCATGGAAAGACAGCGATAAGTAAACGTTCCGCCAATTCTGAACGTAATCAAATAACAGATTTGACATTTCATCGGTCATATAAACGTCAGGACTGATTTACCGACGTCCAAATATCTCGGTTTAATTGACATTGTTTGAAACCGAGTTTATTTTTGTCTGCTCCAACTATATGTATGCTGTTTGTACAGTCTACGTTTCAATGTCTTTCTGTGTCTCTATCTTGTAACATTGTTTTTAAAGTCCATAGATATGAACTACAAAGTTTATTTATATATTTATTTGGGAAATATACAATTACATTTGGCTTAAAGTTAAAACAAATACAAATAACACAGAAATCAGTAAAGTTTCCACAGTTCAGAATTAAAACATAAACTAGTCATAAGTACATGTACAGCACATAATATGAGGCAAGCAAAGTAAAACACATTTGACAAGTAGGTAAGTGACCAAATCAATTAAATAATACAATACTTACTAATAAAGAAATCAAATACCTCGACAAAATTTAGGACTCTAATAGAACAAGTCTAATCTCCTTTTTGTAAGCACAAATCGAGTGTCTGAACATGTCTATTTCGCCAAATTCAAAATTTTCTTTAAATATAAAGTCAGTCAAGAAAATAGAAATTTAGATATGTATGTTTTTATGTGAATGGTGGCAGATAAGCAGACTGATCGCCTGATGGTAAATGATTGCTGCCTCCCATGTATACCTAAAACATCAGTGGACTCACAAGTGCGCTGCCCAAATTAAGCAACGAAAGAAAGTTAAAAAACTTACTTTTGTATTAACAAAACAACTAGGTTTTGATGATCTTACTTGCTAAAAAATTCATGATAATCCAAATGTCAAAATAATCGGTCATGTAATAAGAACAAAAGAGTGATGAGTATAAATGTAAAAGTATGTTTGTGGGTGAAGGAAGAGTGGATGGCCGAAAAGAGGTGGATGGATTGTGGAGAATGATTTGATGGAAAAAGAGGTGGATGATTTGACGACGAATAACAGGGATGTATTGAAGAAGAAGTCATACTCCGTCAACCCCAATTTACCTGGGAACATGTTGAGATCTTGATTCAAATGACAAAGTATTTAAGATTATTAGCAAAATTTTATGATTCAAGTAAAGTAAAGTATCAGCCTATAAACTGTCCCACTGCAGGGCAAAGGCCTCCATCATAGAAATCAAACTATCGCTATCCCATCACAGGGATGCCCATCATAGTAGCGATGTTTCAAGTATAAACTAACAAACGCATTTTTTTATCCTAAAACAATCTCTAATTGCTGCTTACTCATAAATTTTTTAAAAAATTAAGCAGCCAAACTACATATGTAGTTGCCGGTTGTCAGAAACATCCAGACTTAATAAATGTTTATGTGCTCGTTGTTCGACTAAATACGAATGTATGAGTAGTGTGTATGATTGGCGAAGCGAAGACAGCTCTCAGCCTTGACCCGTTTTACGAACTGGACGGTAAATATGATGCTGAGACTTTCTGACTGAAATGTATAATGAACTTAAAAGCATGTCTCTCTTAGAACGGTTCAGAGAGGTCGATATGTCTGTTTACTTGTTCCAAATCTTTTAATGGGCATTAAATCAGTTCCTTTTCGAATGGGAGGTCATAGGTTTGATTTTTAGCATCTCTAAATTTGGCAAATCTATGGGTATATTGGCAATTGGTAGTGACCCTGCCTCTTACGCCAAAGGTCGTGGGTTCGATCCCCACCCTGGACAAACATTCGTGCGATGAACACTTGTGTTTGTTCAGTGTAAGAATAAGAATAAGAATAAGAATTTATTTATTAAGTACCAATAAAACATAACAAAAACATAAGGAAAAGCAATTATAATCAAATTAAATTAGTGTTGGCACTTCAAAAGGTCTCCGCTCAGCATTAGCCACGAAGCCGTGAAGTCTTCGTGGCGCTGGTATTCTGCGGAGGCCTTCCTTGAAAGGCACTCGCGGTACATACACACGGACGGAAAAATTAAACAAAATGTAAAAAAAATAAAATTAAATTAAATGTAAAACAAACAAACAAACAAACAAAATCAAATTAATTATAGGAAGAGAAAAAAAGTGTCTGGGTGTAATATATGTATTTAAGTATATATTTGTGTTCCTCTGTTGTCTGATATCTGTAACACAAGTGCTTAAGCTACTTAGTACGGAATCAGGTTAATGTATGAGATGTTGTGAGAATATATTGTTTTAAACTTTCATGGTCACTAACATTAGAATAGTTATTTACGGGATTGCTACCATGTCGTACCTTATTTTTGAGTATCCGATATTTCGGCGCTGTTGCAAGCGCCATGGTCACGGAGTAACTGAAGATTCTGCGGGTAAGATGTTATTGGCAGACATATCGGTCTACCCTCCTTCTTAGTCTTTTACTGCGTTCACCTCCGGTACCACTGTTTCCTAACTCACTATTTATTCGCACCTGTTCTCGACACACAACACTCACAGTATCTGCCCGCGAAACGACACTTTGTTTAGTTTTACGGTTCCTACACTTACAAATCACTGGATTCCAGACATTTGACAATTTAAACCCATCCTCACGATTGAAATTTATGAATTTCCGGATTTCAATCGCTTCCCTGACCAGTCTCGGTATGTAGTGGCGTTCTGTCGAAATTATCTGAGGGTTATAAAACTCAATCCAGTGATTTGGACCCGATTCCAACAAATGTTCTGCAATTGCTGATTTCTGCTTGTCATTGTTTTTGACCGCTTTTATGTGTTCTTTTAGTAGTAAAAGACTGAGAAGGAGGGTAGACCGATATGTCTGCCAATAACATCTTACCCGCAGAATCTTCAGTTACTCTGTGACCATGGCGCTTGCAACAGCGCCGAAATATCGGATACTCAAAAATAAGGTACGACATGGTAGCAATCCCGTAAATAACTATTCTAATGTTGTGAGAATTATTATTATGTTTGTCAGTTGTTCCATAACCACGGGCAATTATGTCCCGGACTTTTGGAAGGCGTGCGTGGGGCCGAAGCCAACACGTAGAGGCCCGTTCAATTGACAGTTTTACTATAATGTGATGTGACACCAGTTTTATTATTATTATATTTTGGATCAGCGATGAGAGTAGTCATCGCGGGAAACGTTTCGGTAAGTTTCTCAAGCTGTAAAATATGGACTAGACTCTACGCCACCAAAGATGTCCGCCTCCTACATTTAAATTTGAGCTTTATTGATGTTATATACTCATCTCATCAAATCTTGGACTTAGGCTTCGAATCGAAGATGTTGCTCCCAACCGGGAATGAGACGGGAATATAAATTGACCGTGAGAGAGCCTCGCTTCGGCATAAATGTGCTCCACGCACAATCACAGAAAACTGGCGTGAAAAAGAGGTTGTACTGTGTTTCGCTGAGTGAGTCAGGGTACTGGAGGACGGTGACTGACGACGTAATGTCCCAAAAAGAGGCAGCCGAGCTTCTGAGGGAGCAGGACCCTCTCGCGAACTCTCGTAGAAGGGCAAGGAGGGGAAGAAGACGGCGACCAGAGGCGCGTCTTCCTCCTCTCCGAGGAAATGCCTCTGACTCAGCCTGGCAGGGACAGCCCGGCGCTCCCGGCTGTCCCTATCGCCCCCCCCCCCCTCCCCAAGCTTGACTGGGGGAGGCAGTGTCGGGCCCGCAGTGTAAGTGGGCCCTCCGCCTGGGAAGGAACGTGAAGTAAGGTTCTTCAACCCGTACTCATGTCCTCTCCCCACTCTGGCCATGAAAGAGCGTCGCTGGGGTTTAGTCGGTATGCCTCTGGCCGGCATCTCGCTAGGAGACGCCCGACATAGTTATGTCGGGGGGCAGGCGAGTTCGCGTGCCCCCCGGCAGGAGGGTATGCATAAGCAGGCATACTCCAGCGACAAAAAGAAAAAGGGTGCTGGAGGTCAAAACCGGGAGTTGACTACTCACTTGTGACTCTTTTGGTGTTGCAGATGTCGATGGGTGCTCTTGGTGATCCGTTTGTTTGTATGCCAACAATCACATACACTGAGATCTTCGAAATGCGCATCCCACTATTCTCTTAAATCTCTGTCAATCACGATCCCACCGCCTCCAATTTCCCATAAACGGTTAATTATTCAATTTCCATGGGCTCCGCTTAATCAGTAAATAGCCCGGGACAGGATGTGGTACATTACCCCACCATCGCTTATGTATGAGCTAATAATACACTAGGAAGCTCAGGCGTTAATCGTGCAGGGCTTGTACGAGTACTGGGGATGACAAAACAGAAAAGTTAATTTAAAGATAAAAAGATAAAGATTCGTTTATTGGCTACAGTAGGTACACAATTAATGATACATCTGTGTCCAAGCTACATGTACATTAAATAGAGTCTAGTTTACATTAAATAGAGTCTTCTCTGATCTTTATTTAATGTAAACCCTATAATATGGTCATAAATATAGTGATAAAATATTGCACTATGTATTTGTTTTTGGTAAATAAAGATTTTGTTTGTTTAAATAATATTTTATAGTATTACTTTTTTATTCTTTGCTTACACATCTTATTATGTCTAGAAAAAACGACAACTTCATAGGTAAAGAAATACCTATTAATGAGATGATGGAAATAATATTTTCTTATCTACTAAAATAAATTGCTATTTTTACAGCATTGACACAAAGTCATGTGATTTTAACTCAAATAGCGTTTCTCATCCGAACATATTACTTACTGAATAAAATGTCTCATTTATTTCTTACGAATTACGAATTTTTATTTTGTCTTCTTAAAAGCGAATCAAAATAAGATATTTTTTTCTTCGATGAAAGTGCGTGCGTGCGTAGGGCTTAAAATTAAATTATCGAGACAATAAATGATAGTGTTTTGCTTAGTCTAATGTTCTGTCAGCTCTTGTTTTAAAAAAGACAACTGTCAAGTATTAAAATGATACAGGGCTGTCCAAATACAAAAATACACAGTTTATGTATTTATTCTTCCGGAAACAAACAATTACATAAAACTCAAAATAATTAGAAAATAATAAAAAAAATCAGTGAAGTTTTCCACATAAAAAATTATAACAAAAACGTATGCCAAAAAAAAAAGAAGAAAGAGACCGGTCAATCACAAGAATGAAATATGACACTTTAATCACGCGACATTGGCAAAGTTAAATAGTAATACGATAGACGCCATAACAAAAAAAATTAAACCCCTCCTCCTCATCTTAGCGTGTAATCCCAGTTGCGTCCAAAGTTGTCGCTCGAGAGCCAGAGGGACGCTTGGACCATGATTCTTGTTTTGAGCAGGCTGGTAATAACAGTGAAGCGACTGCCGCGTGACCTTCGCAACCCTTTAACAGGGAAATCATGGTTACACGTTACAGAAACTATCCGAGACGTGCAGGTTTCCTCACGATGTTTTCCCTCACCTCCGAGCTAATGCTAGAAATACGTACATAGCAAAAAAAAATGTGATAACTTTGAGAGTCTGTCGAAGTCAGACTCCTTGGGTCTAGTTTAGTTTTTATATATATTTTTAAATATCTTGACAGAGGTTGTCATTTCTGTTTTGTTCATGTCTTGTTGTAAATTTTGCTTGGAAAATGTGCTAATTTGGTTTGTATTTTTTATTTATTTATTTTAATATATTTTTTCACTCCTTTTCGCGCTTTTCTTTCGTCTGCCACAGAGTCCTTCAAACATAATTATATCTCTTTCTACGTCAACTTGGTGACAAAAAAAACATATAGAACCTCTTAAAGTTAATAAGCGTTTGAGTAATCTCACGTTAGCTCAAAAAACCTAGCTGATACTTTGGCGAAAGCGTTTCTGTAAATAGCTACTTCCAGCCAGCCCTGCGGCAAGGGCCGCTGTCGCCCTGGGCCGCGGCCAACTGGCAGACATTCAGTACTAGAGGACAATTTGTCATTTGCCATCGCAGTTAACGGGATTTGGTCTAAAAACTTGTTGACTAGTCGCCTATCGCTCGCATCGCTCAGCTGTAGCCGGGGAAAATAAAGAAAATTAAAAATAAATGAGAACGAAAGAAAAAAAGAGAGTGAGAACAAATTATTGTAATGTTGTATGAATTTATTTTCACACTTATCTATTAGGGGCCATTTTCATGGTCGACCCTAAGGGATCTTTCGTACCTCCCCTATCCTTTGCACTCCTACTCACGAAAGATTCGTTTCATCAGCGTCACGATGTCTTTCGGATTGAAGTGCCTGTAGTCCTCTCCTCTCCTGGTTTGGGAAAAACATTACCTAGACGACACATTCTGCCTCTGGCTAGTGAGGCGCATTCACATCAGCATTTTGTTCGTTGCATAATGCCCTGTTAACGCTCCTATGAGTATCCTCGTCTGTTGTCAAGAAGATGTTGTTTCCATATCTTAGTATTAACTCCTATGAAGGCCTTAGAATGTTTCATTCCTTGTTTTTTCTTCCATTCCTTAATTTGCTCTTCATTTACAATTTGCCGGAATGCCATATTGATGGTGCAGTTCTTTACACTGATTGAAGTGTAATCTGAGTCTCAGATTACAGCATTCCCTGCAGGTGATCGATATACCATTCATTCATTTCATTCATATCCTTCATTCTCATCCTGGTCTCTCCAGCGATACTTGGATAATTCGGGAAGCGCCCAAGGGTGCCAAGCTTATGTTACTTGCTGTCGATAATCGAGAGCTAAGGAACAAGAGAAAAGTAATCATCATCATCATCATCATCAGCCCATTTAAGTCCCCACTGCAGGGGCACGGGCCTCCCTCAATCACATGAGGGGTAATTGCCATACTCACCACGCTTGGCAGACGGGTTGGCGAGGGTTTTGATATAAATGCAGAGTTTTCCTTCTCTGGGTGCTGATGATCATGCCAGCAGCTTTACCTTAGTCGCCTTATACGACATCTCGGTAAGAGTGATGGTGGCCTATTCTATTCTGCCGGGGATCACACGGCCAGAGAAAAGTAATATTTTGTGAAAATTAAAGACTTATTGAATGTATGAATATGTTTAAAGTTACATAGAATTTCTAATATATTATTTCTGAACTGACCCGACCAGAAATTGAATCGAACGTAATGGTTGACGCACTATTTTGAAATGATGTACGGTCTAGGGAGCGGCGTTCATTAAAACTTTGTCTTTCTCTATAGGTAAAACTGCTGTTGAACGCCCTGTTGGTCTAGTGTTTTAAGTACCGGGCCGTGATCTCGGCGTCCTGGGTCCGATTATGAATGAAAACCGGTGTGAAAAAAATGAAAAGTATGCTGCGAATTTTTCGAACATAGCACGGGTTTGTGATTACCAATCCGCATTTGGCAAGCGTGGTGATTAAGCCTAATCCCATCATAGTAGCGATAACTTGAATTCTATGATGGAGGCCTTTGCCCTGCAGTGGGACAGTTTATAGGCTGATGCTAACTACTACTAGCAGGGCGACTACTAATACACTCTTGTTTCTCAAGTTCATGCTAGGCCACAAGTAAATAAGAGTAATAAAGCTCTTACTGGCTATAAATAGCTGCAAGAGAGGGTTGTACTTGACAACAAAGTGTTTTTGTTGGGCGGCACTATTTTTAGACCTTTTAATGTAAGGGAGTCTGTTTACGGTATAACTTGTTTAAAGGTGCTGCATTTTTAATCAGCCTGTTCCTTTCCACGGAATCCATCAAGTGAATCAAATACATTTTGACCGTGGGAGAGCCACGCTTCAGTTCGACCGGGGTGATACCAGTGATACAATGGCCTCGTAGAAAACCGGCGTGAAGCAGCGCCTCTGCTGTATTTTGCTACTGTGAGGGCCCATCCTTGGGAATGAATGAATGATTTCTTTATGAAGTTCAAATGAAATGGGGGTTTAAAAGTTGACAACCATAGAATAATAATAATTCTATGTTGACAGCTTAACCTACTTATGACTCCACTGGTGTTGTGGGTGTTCATGGGCGGCAGCAATCTCTTACCATCAGGTGATACGTCTGTTAGTCTGCCACTTATCACAAAACGTATGCCATATGAAACATAACGGATATATACACGATAGGTAAAACAATAAAATGCTGATGATCTTAATGGGTAAGGCGTTCGAGCATGATTCAGGATTCTTCGGTTTCTTATCGTTGGTTAATTCAAAAAATGAAACTTATTGCATTTCTAATCTTTGAGTGTTGTTCCCGGTTGCGTGCAAAGCTGTCACTTTGGAGTCCGGGGTACGTTTAGGCCATGATTCAGGATTAAAGTCGTATAGCCTCTATTCTCTAGTCGTATAGTCGTATATCCTTTGAAATGTCAAACACAAATAATTCTCTTGTGTCTGCTGTCTAGGCCTTAGGAGGATAAGGAGTGGACTCGTTATTACAATGAAGCGACAGCCGCCTGACCATCGTAACCTTTTAACAATAGAACCAGACCAACTGGATTACGGTTACACATTCAGAATCATTATCTCCAATATAGTAGGTATCGATAATTTTCAGAAACTATCCGAGAGGTTCCAACACTATGTATTCCCCTACCGAGGAACTAATGATAGAAATACGCACGTAGCACGTAGATTTTACTCGAACCACGACCCTATGGAAGACGCGTGCTTATGCACTGAGCTACCATCGCCCCATTATTTGACACTAACGATATCGAATGCGATGCGCTAATTTGCGACATGTGTCCCGAATTCAGTCTTCATATTCCAAGTTCGTTCACACTAAAATAGAACATTTTTACATCAGCGACACCACGCTTGGGGATTTCAAATTGTAAACATCTTGTAGAGGTTGACGACCCATTCTGCACAAGACGTTTCGACAGGATTTTAGACAATAGACAGCTGCTGGAGCGCAAAATATCTACCGAAGACTACATAGAGTGCTAATTCAATTCAAATTCTTTATTCAATTTTACAAATGTGGGAGCAATGGGAAGCATATAGAGGGCTATGCTCTGACTCTCCTTGCGTGATCGTATCAGGAATGAAGAGATCCGCAGGAAAACTAAGGTAACAGATATAGCCTAAAGGATTGCATGCCTCCAGTGACAATGGACATGGCACATAGCAAGGAGAAAAGACGGCTGTTGGGGCGGAAAGGTCCTGGAGTGGAGGCCACGTAAAAGAAGTCGCAGCCGTGGCAGGCCACCAAAAGACCTACCGACAATCTTGTGAAGGTCACAGGAATCCATTGTATGCGGGTTGCACAGGACCAATCTGTGTGGAGAACATTGAGGGAGACAGACGTCTATTGGCATTGGTCTATTGGCTAACCGAAGTGGAACTTGGCCTCCGACACGAGATTTCGCCACTCCGGTCGGTTTTAGGCCACCTATCGCCATTTCGGCCGTTGTACTTACAACCTGGGCAAGATCTTTTTAGACCTGGTCTATCTAGCGATACCTTGGGCATCCCACCGGGTGCTTGCCAGTTGTTCGACCCAGGTATGCTCTCCTCGCAGCTCGATCCGACTCCGTTCTCACCACGGTGGCTGAGCCAGCACAGTCTCGCTGACTTCGTTTGCTAACTTTAGTTCCAATAAATACATTTTTATTTATTTGTTTAGTCTCCTCACACCTGGTATCATAATTCAGAATATAGCACCTGTAAACTGCGCGGACTTCATCGGCCGATACTGTAAACACAGCACGGGAGCTGCGTGTGCGCATGGTTTTTGTCCGTCGGCCGTAGTAACGTGACTGGTATGTCTACCATTAGTTCGGCGGTGAGGGAATACATAGTGAGGAAAACTGCACGTTTCGGATAAGTTTCTGAAAGTGTAACCACGATTCAGTTCTTCAAATTACCCTGTTTAAGGGATGCCAAGACGGCAGTTGCTTCATTGTAACTACCAGAGTCCGCAAAGCCTAAATCATGGTCTAAGCGTACCCCAGGCTTCAAAATCCGGCTTTGGATGCAACCTGATATAACACGATGATCATAAAGACGAAGCCACATACATACATATGTCTGAATGAACTTGACAGACTAATTTTTACTCGAAATATTTTACCAGTCACTGCATCACACGATATAAGTCGCATCACTAGTTAGATCCTGCATGCCACGTGCTCAGGTTATGCTCTTGGCAGAGTCCGCGAGTTCACTGATCGGTTGAATCACTTTCCAAATCGTTTTGTGAAAAATATTTGTTGATAAAATAAATTTTATCAAACAGTAAGTAAGTTTACGAGTATTAATGTCGTAGGTTTAATTAAGACTATTGTAACGCTATAATATTTATTTTATAGATCCAGTAAAGCTATAACCGAGTAGACGTATGCATACCAGTTGAGTCCCAAGTGTGTTGCCAACCTTTGAACCCACCTTTCCCCGGAATGGACCTCCGGTACCCTCTCATTGCAGAGACGCTACTGCAGGCCGGTGTTCTGTGAGGCGTGGTGTAGGGTACTTCGCGATTTCTTCCGTAGTGTTTGAAATACGCACATAAATAGTAAGTATCCCAGTGCATATTCATCCTTATGTAGTAGAACTGACCCTTATCCGCAACAAGCGATTCGCTTCTACATTTATAATGCGGACAGCTAAGGAATGGCGCTCCCTGCCGAGGTCTATTTTTCCTGACCACACTATAATCTGGACATCTTTAAGGCAAGTGAACAGGCATCTTTTAGGCAAACGCGTATCATCCTAAACCTCATCGTCGCTTTCCATCAGGTGCGATTGTGGTCAAGCGTTAGCATAGGTTAATTTATTGAGGTTAACTTTTGGACTATAGGGTCCAAAAATGACTGCCTCGGCGGCGTAGTGGTAAGTGGGTCGCACTATAAAGCGACGGCTGGGCAAGAGATCCTGGGTTTGATCCCCGAAAAAATTGTCAAAGAAATTCTTAGTGTCAGCCCGGAGTCTGGAAGTTGGCGGTCTTGTACCCCCGTGCCTTGGAAAGCACGTTAAGCCATTGGTCCTGCGCCAAATCCCTCTCCGGTCGTGTCACGCTGGGGTTCCATCGGAATATGAGGGTTAGGGAATAGAGAGTGCACTTGTGTTTGTGCACACACATGAGCACAATAATATATCCTGCTTACGTAGTCAATCGTTACGATCGGCCGCATAAGCCGTAATCGGTTGGAGTTTGACATGGTCAAAAAAAAATCTGAACATGACCATGAGACACGACATTCCATGACAGCCGACTACTTAACATTAATTTTTAGGTCAACGGCTTGTCCTAGCCCAAGTAGATTTCAGCGTAATTTTTACTATGGCATATAACGATGCCTCATACCAGTGCAAGGCACGTTCGCGCACTCGTACGCGGCCGTTATGGTGAGCGATGGCCAATTGCGACTCCTGCGCATCTCGTAGAGGTAGGGGCGATGGGCACAAGTTGATGACAATCGAAGTTTGAGATAGAGAGAAGGTTTTATAACAGATATTTCGGCCAATCCTAATTACATATGATTTGTGTCGGTTTAGTAACAATAGTCTTATTACATGAGTGGGGCGTTAACCCACCGCACAACCTCTAATATGCTGGAGGACCACACCCTACTTTGGTCAACGAGTGCAGAATCCAGAATCCAAAGACAGAATGGCGGATTCTCGTGTCGGATGCCAAGATCAACTGCGGGTCGCTGAGCCAGCGCAGAGTGCGCAAATGTAACATAACTGAAGATCCAGTTGGTCAGAGGCCTACTTCGAAAATGAATTCACGACACAGGGATAAACATTTGTCTTTATCATACGAAAGACCGCAAATTCGGTTGCCAAGGTCCGACGACAGTCGCTTCAGTATCACAGGACTAGGTTGAAAAACAAAGGACAAATTTTGGCATGATGGTAATTTAGCGCGTGGAACCCCAAGCGTAGCTGCTTTAAATTAAGTAAGTTAACATTTATTGACCACCTACAACATTTACAGGGATAGGACACGTAATATGAAATATATATTGCACAGTAATACATAGGAAAGAATTTGTCAAACAAAAACAAATAAAATAAGTTAATAAACTAGTGACCAAGGAAGAAAAAAAGGAATAAAGTGAAGTGATCAACAATGTGCACACTCAGCATGTTTTGCAGCGGTTTGGAGCCGCTGCCGCGCTGGATTGGACCTTGAGTAACGAAATCAATTTAGAATGTGACATAATAACAAAGGACAACAAAATGAAAAACAAAAAGAACGAAGATATCAAGAAACAGTATCTTATTACATAACATTTTTGAAAATAAAGTTTAAGATAAAAAATAATTACGATCCAGTGCTCTATCGAGGCAGACATTCTCAGTCATTGAAGGATTTTTATTTCAAAATATATAACTTTGTATCTATGAAGGGCCGTGTGGTTCCCGGCAGAGTAGAATAGGCCACCCTCACTCTTACCGAGGTGTCGTAAAAGGCGACTAAGGTAAAGCTGCTGGCATGATCATCAGCACCCAGAGAAGGAAAACTCTGCATTTATATCTAAACCCTCGCCAACCCGTCTGCCAAGCGTGGTGAGTATGGCAATTACCCCTCATGTGGTTGAGGGAGGCCCGTGCCCCAGCAATGGGGACTTAAATGGGCTGATGATGATGATCTATGAAGTCGGTAAAAATTGAGCTTTTCCATTCTCCAAAACATACCTACTATTTCAATTGATACTTTAATCGATAAATATTTTTATATCGATGGGGTGCATCCCTAGTAGCGGCTACTTATCGTCGATTTACAAATCGCGCCACAATAGGCCCGCTTGGGGCGTCCACGGTTCGGTACATAATAGTTATTAACTATCCATTAAACTTCGTTTTATTGAAAAACATTATTCGTTATTGGTATTTATTGCGTATTAGGGGAGTTATTATAGTCCTGCTGTGATTTTCGGTATGTGGGAAATAAAGTGTGGGGTTTGTGTTTTTTTAACTAAATAACGGTAAGTGGACGTATTAGTAATAATTCACTTGAAACCTTGATTAAAATATTTTGATTTTTTATACAATTGTAGAAATCACGAACCAAGGATAGTCCCGGAAAAAATAAAGAATTTGTATTTGTATTGCAAATAAAGAATTTGTATTTGTATTGCAAATAAAGAATATTTATTTGTATTGCAAAAAAGAATTTGTATTTGTATTTGTAAAAAAAACATGCCAGTCGTTTTAACATCGTGTGTTGGAACGGGATGACATGAACTTTAGTACGGTAATAAGCTTAGATCGCGATTTATAATAAAATGGTACTGGTTTATCTGGTTCCTCTGTCTAAAGATCGTGAGGATCAAACGGTCGTTGCTTCATTATAAAATTACCTACTAAACTTCCAACATTTTTTATGTGATAGGTGGCCTACAAGCAGACGGATCACCTGATCGCAAGTGATTTCACACCCACAAAACTAGTGGGGTTATAAGATTCAACTCAAAAATGAAAAGAAGAAACTCAAGAAAAGAAGCAAAAAGTAGCTTAGTCGGTAAAGCAGTTGCCCGGTTAGCAAAAGATCGTGGGTTTGATTCCCACCCGAAAACTGTTGACATTTTTAAGTGCATTATTTACTTAAGATTTAACTCCCTTATCACTCGGCGAAACACAGCGCAAGCTGTTTCATGTCGTTTTTTTGATACCCTAGTATCAATCGGGTCAAGCCGACCCATTCATGCCGAAGCATAGGTCTCCAATGGTCAACGGTGATAAAGTTAATTCGTTGTTAGTGCTGATGAAAATTGTGGTATAAAAAGCACTCACGCGCAAGGCAATTACGCCTGAGCAGCGGCTATTTATTTCACATTACGTTTTATTTATACCGATTTGCCGATCGACATTGTTTGCGCTGCGTACGCGCATCGCAAGCGAATTTTGCATGATAATTGTAGAGGAATGAGGAGATTTTTCGCATTTTTTGTCATTTAAGATATCTTTTTATTAACAGAACAATGTACTTGGACCTCTATTTTACATTAATATGTACCCGTACCTACGCTTAGTGGATTTTTTATACGCAATCATTATGAATTTTGGTATTTTTATCTTTACTTCTATGAATAGATATTAAAGATTTATTATAGGTAGGTATGTAACAAATAAATTGAAAAACCACTAGACTTATTATTTAAAAACTATAAGGCATACAGGAGCTTGCGCGTAATAGTATTCCTAGATAACTATAACCATAACTATTACTTACTATACCCACACTCCCACAAATAGATTCACAAACGCTACCCAAACCCGAAATGACACGCAAATCCGTCGACACCCCATTAATAAGTGCACGCTAAATTATGCCTTATGTCGACACAATTACGGCTGTGTTTATCTTGCCGTTTAGGTTGTCTCTGAGGTGATAAATTCGATGTGATTTGTCGAAATGAATTTTGAGAGCTTCCTGCCGGAGTGCAGGTAACTCAGCGGTTGGGAAATGCAACAGAAATATAGGGCAAGTAAACAGATGCTTGCAAACAGCAGTATGTAAGTTCCTTGCTATAACGTTTTACTAACCAATGAATTGTAACACCAACTTACTTTATAGTACTCCTCGTGAGATTTATATCTTAGAGTTGATTCTTTGGACATTGTTAAAGGAACGCTCTCTCCCTGTCTGGAGGCGGCGTTAATACCCGTCACAAAAAACTTTCTGCTAATACGGTTGTTATCGTTTGCTAACATTTTGACAAAAAAAAATTAATTCCAATAAATATATTTTTATTTATTTATCTTGAAAATACGTATATTGTATATTGAATATGTATCTCCCTATATTGTTCTGTTTGGACCTAATATTTAATAATGATTTTTTACAACAATTTTACTTATCATACCAAAGTAATCGACATTGCTCACCGAATTAGCAAGCTTGACTGGCAGTGGGCCGGCCATATTAGCCGCAGAACCGACAACCGATGGGGTAAACGAGTTCTGGAGTGGAGACCGCGTCTTGGCAAACGTAATGTAGGGCGCCCTCTGGCTAGGTGGGGGGACGATCTGCGCAGGATGGCTGGCAAGAGCTGGATGCGAGAAGCCATGGATAGATCACAGTGGCGAACAATTGGAGAGGCCTACGTCCAGCAGTGGACTACGATAGGCTGATGACAAATTTTTTATTGTATTTTTGTATTGCAGGTGTCCATGGGCTGCGGTAATCGCTTACCATCAGGTGATCAGTCGGCTCGTCTGCCACCTATATCATAAAAAAAAAACGGTAAAGCTGTTTGTGTTTTTATACCAGCCTCATCTTTAATCTTTTCTATTTATTTGTTTCAGATCTTTTAAATGGGTGTCCACAACTAAGCAAATTACAGCTCTTCCACGCTATTTTCTTGGACTAGAGTAGGAAAATTCATATTCAAAGACGCGTATAATTTTGGCCGACCTGGTCAAGTAGTTCCCTTGTAAACCGACAGCTTGCGTTTCTCATCTCTCAACGCGGGTAATAACAACCATCTCAAATTTAGCCACCGGTGAGGTCAGAACTAAATTGTGCTGTTTTGCACTCCTAAGGAGCTGTACTACACGATTCTGGCTAAATACCCAATTGAACGTAATGATTTGTTCTAAGGAATTGATGATGTATCATCTACCGTTATAGCTATGAAGGAATACAACATAGTGTTTAGGCGCCGCATGCAGTGGTATGTGTGTCTACATATCACATTTTAGAAGCAGACACACGGATCAACAAATCTCGTGATGTTTATTAATCATGAAAGTAAGACCAGAGAAGACAATACTAAAATTGAGGAAAAAACAATTGTTAGAGGAATAAACAAAATCAGTCTTGATAATATTATATTAGAAAATCAAGATGCATTTGCAAATGTCTGTTTAAACAAAACTTCAATTAAAAGAAGAAGACTACGTTACTGTAATGTTCAACTACACAAACATCAAAATAAACAAAATTACAAAAACGCAGTGAAACCATAATAGCAGTTAAATAGTTCAAGGAATCAAATGCAAATATAACAATTTGTGATGTTTGTAAACAAGACCTCAGCTAACAGCCCTGTTTGTTTCCCTTCACATCCAATTTCCAACGATTTTCTATAAATACCGCCGACAGCATACGAAACGACCTTCAAGCCGCTATCAAATAAAGTGGTGAACTTCATTTTAATATCGCAATTCAGAGCAAGCTTCTTGGAATATCAGAACTTCACAAAATATTGGTTTTAAACAAACATGTTGTTAGATTAGCCGTTGTGTTTTTTGAAAAAAGTTAGGCAATGCATAGCTTTGAAGATGTGCAAAAATTAAAATCATGAAACCTTACCCATATTAATAGCATAAGTCGAAGAGACCGAAGACAAGCTCAATAGCTTATCTTCTTATCTTATCTATTGGGGCCATTTTCATGGGGCACATCGACCCTATGGGATCTTTTGTACCTCCCCTATCCTTTGCATTCCTAGTCACGAAAGATTCGTTTCATCAGAGCGTCACGATGTTTTTCGGGTTGAAGTGCCTGTAATCCGCTGGTTTAGGATAAACGTTACCTAGAGGACACATCCTGCGTCTGGCTAGTGAGACGCATTCATATTAAAGATGTTCTATGGTTTCGGTCTCCTCCTTGCATGCTCTGCAGTCGCTGTTCGATTTTTATCATAGTCGTTGTAAATATTTTTTTATATCGAGGGTTGGTAATGCAAGAGAATTAAATGGATAACGATGCTTCAAAAGCTTGAAAAATATTACACAGCTAGCCAAATGGTAGTACACATTAATGCTACTTACTATTACGCAAGCGCGAGATGGAAAAATACTTGCAATTAAAAGACAGTTGACAGTTTGGAATCCACACGTTGCTATTCAGATAATCTTATTCTAGAAATTCTTGTTAAAAGATTCCTCATTTCATGTTTGTGTTTCCTTTGTACTTATTACAAAATTAATTTCAAAGTTGAGAAAAACTTCTTCACACAATTGTAGCAAAATAACGCCATCACTTTAAAAAGATCGCAACATCTTTCCAAAACAAACAAATTCCTCAAATACCCGAAGAGATTGACGTCGGAATCTCGAATCCGGATTCAGACACATTTTGATATACTAGTTTAACATTGGCATTCCGAAGTGACATAGTCGGGACGGGGAGGCAACCTTCAGTTCCAACAGATAGAAGTAATAATTCATTCTGGCATCTAATAAACTGGCCAGTAGTTTATTGGCTACTGGTAACAATTTATATTCAAATGGCAAACCGATGGTGCGTAACACTTTTATGCGAGAGACTGCTGGATTACAATACCCCCGGTAGCAAATAAATTTCTCAGAAAAACATAGCTTGCCATCCAAAAAATGAGTTATCAGAAGTTGGTATGATGTTCAGGCTAATTATCTCTACTTAATCAAATGCACATGGTGTAAATGTAGATCATCTGATAGATGTATTAGGTAGGTAGTTTGTTATAGTTTTTATGTTTGACAAAGCTTTATTTTAAGATAATTCTCCTAGATTTGACATCTAGGTGCCTAATCCTAATCATGGTTGTGAAGTTCAATATAATTCCTAAATAGGAGACAGATGTTTTAATGGTGATGATAAAAGATATCTCATTAAAAATGTACGGAAGCTTGTATTTATTTATTTATAGAATAAAATATCATAACATTAATTCATAACAAAAACTCCTGAGAAAACGAAACGGTTGTAAACGAGCTAACAAAACGACTGTAAACGTCAGCGCATGCGCGCGCAGGATTTATTTTCTGCCGACGTCACTCACTATCAAAGACCACGTTGCATTGATACAAATCCTGCGTTCAACGTAAAAATCTTGTAGAAAAGATGATGATTAAAAACTTCAATTTACTAAAAGCTAAGGAAGCTGTATAAAGGACTTTTGTAGAACATTTGTTCTACAAAAGTTCTTTATACAGGTTCTTTTGAATTATAGATTGACTCAAAACCATTTGTTGTTAACCTTTTTTTTTTTGTTAATCGAAACGTATATTTTTTCTCTTCTCGGTAGAAATTGAAATAATCAATAGGCGGCGGCATCTTAAAAGTCACATAAGTACATATGACATCCATAAATGTTCTGCATGGACTTAAATTGAATAAAGAAGTTTTGAATTTGAATTTTTAAATTTTCTTCAGTAGTATTTAATATTTTTTGTCCTGGTAATTTGTTTGAATGCTGCAATTCAGTATATATAACACATCAATTCAGTATATTTCTGAATGAATACTCATATGAAAAATTTGAAATTAATGGATAAAAATTTCTATTCACTCCTTAACACTTATGCATTTCTGAATGCAACGACATCTTATGTTCGCTAAATCTGTATTTCATCGTTGCAACATTAATAATAATAATAATAACAATTATAATTCACAGCATACTATGCCTTCTGTATATACAATGTCTATCGTTATGAACATTGCTCTATATTCTAAGTCATGTTGAGCTGTAGCAAGGTCAGGAAATCCGCGAACTAAATTAAGACTCGCCAAAAATCTAAATTAGTTGATGGTTCAATCACTAGATAGTAGTAGATGTAAACACGCCACTTGAGCTTTAGCTCCACGAGTAGGTACATACAGGGTGTATCTGTAAACATTTACATCGCTTCAACCACGTGTTCTACCAACCATTCTAAACAACATTTGTTCGAACGACTTTTCGAAATTCATCGAAAAAATTTTCAACTCCCCATACAAAATGACCAAGTCACATGACCGACTTTGTATGAAAAGTTGAAATTTTTTCATGCGAATTTCCAAAAGTGATAGAACACATTTTGTTCATCATGGTTAGTAGAACACGTGGTTGAAGGGATATAAATGATCACAGATACACCATGTATTGTACGACCATGTACTAGCTTTCATCCGTGTTACATATTACATCAAATTAAATAAGTGAAAAAATTTCAAGATTATCTGAACAGAGTCTGGTACAGAGCGCTTCCAGCGATAATACCATCTAAACATTGTATCTCTATATACCTAGCTTTTAAGTTTTGTATGTTGTCCAATAAAGAGTATCTATCTATCTAGAGATTTAGAAATATATTTTTATTTTCACTTAATTTGACATTATTAATAGATAGATTGATATTTTTAATCTACATAAAAAAGTGCTGTAATCTGTATGTCATTGAACTATGGAAGCAAAAACATTTTTCTAGTGACTGTTTTGACACTTCCGAAACGTACTACGCGGAACTAAAATTTGAGATTCCTTTTATCTATAGGCATAAAGTTCAAATTTGAATGTTGATAGCATTTTCACGGGACTATTTTGGTAGGCGCGGACTTTGATCACTGTCAATCGCTCTGTGCTGAAATCTGTTGATCCGAATGAGCTGGAATGATCCAATGAAGCCGAATGATCCGATTGAGCTGAATGAATCACGGATCTATCTGAGAGTCGATGTTCCAAATGAAGCGTTTCACTGTTCCGCATCTCTGCATTGATCCAGATGCAAATGTTCCAATCTTTTAAAAAGATACGTTTTTACCAGGTCTAGTCATGGTCATCATTGTGAGTCACGATCAGTGATCATCTTGGCAACACGGTGCCATCATAAATGTTTACTTAACGGAAAACTTGCGGTATTTTGATTTTGAAGTTTAATATCGAAAGAGACGATAAATTTTCGTTTAATATTAAAACACCAAATGAACACTGAAACCACAAAAAAGTTTCCACGTGAAACCATCGAAGTTACGTAAACCCCATCAAAATCCTCGGCTTCGTCTGATGTGGCTGTAAACCATCTTTGGTCTGCAGGATATTTATGTTCGTTCCGTAAGTAGATCTGAAAACTCTCTCGTTTTAGCGTGTAATTCCCGGTTACGTACAAAGCTGTCGCTCTGGAGCGCGGGGTATGCTTAGACCATGATTCAGGATTTGGGGAGTCTGGTAATTACAATGAAGCGACTGCCGTCTGACCTTCGCAACCCTTGAACGTTTACTGGGAACCAGACCTAACTGAATCATGGTTACACGTTTCAAAAACTATCCGAAACGTGCAGGTTTCTTCACCGCTTTGAAAAATCCAGAGGTGGATGCTCGGATTCGAACCACGGACCCCGTATTTAGCCGTAGGCGCGTTCAGAACCGCTGAGGTACCATGGATCTGTACCTAGACGTTTACGCACTATATTTTGTTTTTTATTAAACTCGTCTTTTAAAATGTATGGACGATGTTTCATGCATTCAATGGTACTTATATGAATCTCAAACGTGGAGAGGTTGGGAGAGGATCGTGCAGCCAAAAGAGCCTATCTGGGACGACCAATGGGGCGACGTCCAGTGGGTCGTCCGAGATACCGCTGGAGGGACGAAGTCGCCAAGGACCTCAAAGCACTCAACGTGCACGATTGGGCGGCAATGGCACAGGACCGCAAAAAATGGCGAACTTTGACGTCGGAGGCTCTTGGCCACTTTGGATTGAGTAGTAGTAAGTAAGTAAGTATGAATCTCAAAGAAACATGGTCGAAACCATAAAAGTAGGTAGGTACTACTTTTAATCCTGAAGTCTCCTGATGCATTTAGTAACATATAGGGAAATCAAAACTGAACAAAAAATTACCAGACTCCCAAATCCTCAATCCTGGTCTAGGCTTACCCCGGGCTTGTTTGACATTGCTTCTTCGGAATACTGTTTGCTGGAGTCCATTTACTAGCATTCAGCTAAAGTTTTTAGAATTATCTACACTGAATGACCGTGGGAGAGCCACACTTCGGCATGTATAGGCCGGCTCGACCGGAGTGATACCACGGCCTCACGGAAAACTTGCGTGAAGCAGCACTGTGCTGTGTTTCGCTGCGTGATTGAGGGTACGGAGGCCCAATCCGGGGGAAAGGGGGTTTGAAGGTTGGCAGCGGACTTGTGATTCCACTGGAGTCGCGGGTGTCCGTGGGCGACGGCAATCGCTCAGGTGATCCGTCTGCTCATCTGCCAACTATCAAATAAAAAACAATATACTGTGAGTTAACATACGACAGCCGCTCTAGCAGAGTAAGTAGTTTTATAAACTCTTTAACGCATAAAAAGCACCAATGAGGATGAACCAAAATAAACAAAAGTCGGTTGATTGAGATTTCATTTTTCATCGGAACTGTAAACTGAAACGCTGAAGCTTTCCGGAGATCAAAACAGATCAAAGAGGTCAACCGACCAGTCCACACATCGATCAAATTAACAAACAGCGGGTAGGGTTGACAAAGGTCTGAATTTTTTAAAGAAATTAATAATCATCATTTTTTTTTATTTCATCGTATAGTTGGTAGATATGCAGACGATTCACCTGATGGTAAGCGATTGCCCGACCCCAGGGACACCGTGACGACCCGTTTGGATCAGTGGTAGTGAACGCTGCCTCTGGTGCAAGGGTTACGGGTTCGATCCCCGCACAGTACAAACATTTGTGTGCATTTACATGTCTGACATGACTGACCGGATGGCGCAATTGGTAGTGACCCTGCCTCTTACGCCAAAGGTCGTGGGTTCGATCCCCACCCTGGACAAACATTCGTGCGATGAACACTTGTGTTTGTTCAGTGTCTGGGTGTAATATATGTATTTAAGTATACATATATTTGTGTTCCTCTGTTGTCTGATATCTGTGACACAAGTGCCTAAGCTACTTAGTTCGGAATCAGGTCAATGTATGAGATGTTGTGAGAATTATTATTATTATCTTTTTATTTATGTTCTCAGCTTGCAGCTGGTATTATAGAGACTAGCCACGGGCATCAAGGCCAAGTAACTAGTCATTTTTTACGCTGAATTTAAGTTAAAGCAGTCGTCCTGTAGGAATCGGCGGACTATGCGGCATGTGTTGAGGATGGCCGCCTTCTGCATAGTAATATAAGAATTTTCGGGGAGACCAAGTAGACGGATACACTGGGAGAGATATTTGGGAATTATTATTATGTGTTTGAGTGTTCTTTTATGTATTATAAGTTAGTATTTACGAAAGTAGAGTATTATATGTATATATTTGTGATTCCGCTGTTGGTTTTAATATCCGTAACACAGGTGCTTGAGCTACCTATCTCGGGACTCCGAGATCCGAGATCTGACTAAATCAATGTATGTGATGTTGTGAAATATTTGTTACAAAAAAAACACCAGTAGAGTGGCTATTTAAATCCCCCTTCCTTCGTGTTCACCTCCACGGCAGGCGCGGCTTCATGCCGGTTTTTTGTGTGGCCGGTCGAGCTGGTCCATTCATGCTGAAGCGCGGCTCTCGTAGTGAATGCTATACCGTCAGACAATTTACATCGGTTCTTAAACTAGCACATGCCTTGTACTAAGAATACTCTGACGAAACAAAATTCACGACTGAATCTTTATCCCGACCCTTTTGACAAGAGCTTTGTCACGTTTGTTTGTATGCGAGATATATTCTCGTTTCTTACTGAACAGTTTTGTTGTAGGCCCTCGATCGAGAAATTCCAAAAACATTTTTCGTAACGTCGTAGAAAGGTAACGATTTTTACATTATGTCCAATATTAGCAAGTAAGGGCATTAGGATCACCCTCACTCTTACCGAGGTGTCGTATAAGGCGACTAAGGTAAAGCTGCTGGCATGATCATCAGCACCCAGAGAAGGAAAACTCTGCATTTATATCAAAACCCTCGCCAACCCGTCTGCCAAGCGTGGTGAGTATGGCAATTACCCCTCATGTGATTGAGGGAGGCCCGTGCCCCAGCAGTGGGGACTTAAATGGACTGATGATGAAGGGCATTGGATAGGGATCAATAGAGGCCTCACAAGGCCTCCCGCCTTTACCCAGCAGGGGGACGCTATAACCTAACTTAAAAAAAATAATTGTTTCGTACGTTTTAAATTTTTTTTTCTTGTCAAATATTATACACAGCCCTACACCAATCGTACACAGTAGCCCCACTATAGTCTGCCCACCGCTCGGCTAGTTAACCAATCAAGATTGACCCATATACGCCATTGTTTGCCTCACAACAGCCCTCGGCCTATTTCGACCGCAGGAATCCGCCGTATAAATCATAATATTCCGGATCTTTATAAAAATCGTACAAGCCATTGTTTCATCCACGTCTGTGACACTAGAGATGTGACAACTCCAGATTACGATTAGAGCTGACTCGACTTATGACGTGTGAGTAGTCCAGTAAATAATGAGAATGGTGCCAAAATTTGGCGCTATTTCGTTTTTGCTTTAACGTGCAGAAAGCCTGCCTCTTGTCTTGACTTGAAAGGCTGGACTGCCTCGATGGCGCATTGTTTAGTGGGTTACACTTTCCCAGGTTCGATTCACGGGTTGGGCCAAAGATTTCGGTAGGAAATTCTTAGTGGCAGTCCGGAGTCTGCAAGTTGGCGGTCTTGTATCTAGGAAAGCACTTTGAGCTGTTGATCCTGCGCCCGATCCATCTCCGGTAATGTAACAGTAGTGTCCCATCGGAAGATGGGATACGGTAAGTGAATAGAGACGTGGCTGATCGCTGAGATTGGCCTTAGCCGTAATCGGTTGGAGGATTATTATTATTACAGAAAGCATAGGTACTTTTTTTCGTTGGCTTACGCTTGACCACAATCTCACTTGGTGGTAGTTTTATTAAAGTTTATTATTGAGTATGGTGCTGCTGTCCTTGTCCGTTCTATTGACAAATGTTAAGGGATAAGGTGATAAGAAGGATTAACTATAACAGCTTATCATGTAAAATAAGTAAAATAATGGCCAGTTCAAGTCAAACCGAAGGTTAGCTATTGGGGTTCTAAATTTTCGCGTTGCATTATACTAAAATTCATACATCGGGCCTAAATGCAATAAAAATAAACAAGTAAAACAAGTAAGTTAGTAAATAAACTTCTCCACTGGTGTCGCGGGTGTCCATGGGCGGCGGCTATCTGTCAGGTAATCCGTCTGCTCGTCTGAAACCAATAACTTGAAAAAAGTACATTGCAATACACTGCTTGACATTTCCTCCGCGTTACAACGGCCGTGGTCACAAGCGGACTGGAGGTGCACGATTCCTTAGTAAGTATAAAAATGTTTTAGTAGCCTTAGATAAAATAATTATTTTTATGCTAGAGGCAAACAAACGAGCAAGCGAGTCACCTGATGGAAAATAATCAACGCCGCCTATGAAAACCCGCGAAATCAGAAATTTCGCAAATGTGTGCAGGCCTTTTTAAAAAAGAGTACGCTCTTATCTAAAATAAAGATTAGCTTAATTGAGTATCAAATCAATATACTGATTATTTGCATGCATACGGTATAATGTTTTAATTTAATTAGACGACCCGTTTGGAACAGTGGTAGTGAACGCTGCCATTGGTCCAAGAGTTGCGGGTTCGATCCCCGCACAGTACAAACATTTGTGTGCATGAACATGTCTGCTTGTATTGGTCTGGGTGTTTCATATTTATTATGAGTATGTATTTACGAAAGAAAAGTAGTATATGTATATATTTGTAATCCCACTGTTGATTCTGATATCCGTAACACAGGTGCTTGAGCTACCTATCTCGGAGTCAGATCAATGTATGTGATGTTATTATTATTTATTTATTTATTAATGTACGGTAGTAGTTACTTAAGTCGAGTCAAACAGAATCAACAGAAATCAAAACTCAACTTGAGTTAGTACTTCGAACATCACTATTCACTGGAATGTGCCGAATAAATCATAACCACCTCTTTTCAAAAATAAGGTCGATTTCGAAAGCGGAAGGATTAATGAGCGACTTAAATAAGAATGGGGCTGTTTACCGGAACAATTAGCGACGGGGAATGAATACTGCTTATCCGAGAAGCTTTCAGATATGTGGATCATGACTTGTTTATGAAACCTATCAAATTCAATTCCAATGGGGGTTATCGCGAGTGAAATATCCGCTAGATGGCGTGCCTGTGAACCTAGATCCAACTTCAACATCATTGGCTGATTTATTCGTTATTTATTTATTTATTTAACACTTTATTGCACAAATTTTGATACAATAAGGCGAACTTAATGCCAAGAAGCATTCTCTACCAGTCAAACTTCGGGTCATGCAGAAAGTGCAGTGGTGCGGCGAAAGGAAAATTTGTAGTTACTAGTAAGGAGAAAAAAAAACACTAATATTAAATAACTACATTATATACATACCTACATATATAAATATATTTAAATAAATATATTATTAATAAGTACATTATAAATAAATACAATATATAGCTGTAAACAAAAAAAAAGTAAAATATATAAAAAAAATACTACATATAATGTGTTATTTATATACATATAACCAATTAAGTCATGCGAAAAGATTAGATGTCAAAAAATGCTCACGAACCCTTTTCTTTAATGAATGCCTATTCAGTGAGGTTTTGATATTAATAGGCAGTAAATTCCAAAGCCGTATTGCCTGCACGGTGAAAGAGTTAGTAACGAACGAGGAGTGGTGTCGCGGGATGTTAAGACGCAGGTTGTTTGCAGAACGTTAATTGACAATTTCACATATCACGTCTAAAAATACCCAATCATCATGTAGAACCTCAGGCATCTTGCGGATTTTTCGCACGCGATTGAGAGCCATGCTTCGGCTTGCATGGGATGACTAAAATATTAACTCTGCCCTGCTTATACATTTTCGAAATGTGCAAATTAGTTCGTAAATTTAAAGAATTATATACAAAACGCGAAGATGGATAATGTTATTAATAACGTTAAGAAATAAAAATAATTTAGCTCTTCAAAATTCCCGCCTTAAATGAAATTCCACAAGCACCTTCAGTTCCTCTATAAAAATATACCTACATTAAATTACCAGAAATACTAAAGAATGAAAAAAAAATTAATTAAAAAATTACCGTGCCGTGTGGTCCCCGGCAGAGTAGAATAGGCCACCCTCACTCTTACCGAGGTGTCGTAAAAGGCGACTAAGGTGAAGCTGCTGGCATGATCATCAGCACTCAGAGAAGGAAAACTCTGGATTTATATCTAAACCCTCGCCAACCCGTCTGCCAAGCGTGGTGAGTATGGCAATTACCCCTCATGTGATTGAGGGAGGCCCGTGCCCCACCAGTGGGGACTTAAATGGGCTGATGATGATTAAAAAATTAAAGAAGTACCTTATTGATAAAAGTTACTACATCACTAAAGAATATTTTGCAGGTCATAATAATGTAGGTTTCTCTAAATGATTTAATTTAAAGTTAATATGCTTTTAATTAATTAATTTAATTTAAAGTTAATATGCTTTTAGTTAATACTAACTTTAAATTAAATCATTTAGAGAAACCTACATTATTATGACCTGCAAAATATTATCTCTCCTAAACCTAAGGTTGCGTACCCAACAGGGTCCATAACATTGTTTCATCGCTATTGCAACATCTTATTGTACATTATGGTTTCTCGATAAAAGATTGTATATTACTATGGTCCCGCAGAAAACAGGCCTGCAGCAGCGCCTATGTATGCAATTAATCCTTGAGAACTTTTTTATAAGATACAAGAGTTTTTGTTTTCATTTTGAAATAAAGATTTATTTAATACGTTATTGCACAGAACGATTTATTAGGCAAACATAATGCCCAGAGGCATTCTTTACTATTCAATGGTGCGGCGAAATGCTGATGTTATATACTAAGATTTTTTATATATATCTAGTGACACAGTATATTAGCTCTCCTCAGCCTGATGGTAAAAAAGAGGAGAGCCCACGTTGCAATTACAACGGAAACAATGTCAGGCATCACCTCCGTTGGGACTGCCATACTGGCCCGCGAGATGCTTCTTCACGCTTCATTTGAAGGAATCCATTTTGTAGGAAGGAGGAAATACATGCGCCGGCAAGGAATTCCATTTCTTGATGGTGCGGCAGAATTAGAAATTGCAAAAATTTTAAATGTAAGTCAACGGTAAGATTTATACAGTAAAATTCATGAAGTGTACAAACATAATGTAGAATGCAGATACCTTTCAACAAAACCGAGGACGAAAGCATGTCAGAAAGTAACAAGCTCCTAACTGTACCTCGTTTATGAAACCGAAGCTACCGATTGAAAACTACTGTTGTAAGGGCAAACGTGACCTGTCATGGTAGTAAAGTCCAAGTGTGGACAAGACTTACAAGATGTCCCAATTTGATCGCCAAATTCGTTCTATTGGTTAAGCTGGAGACACAGAACAAGCTACAACATGCGGCTTGGATACGGCCAGAATCATTTAACTTAGTACTTTCGTCGTTAGGATGGGGAAAATAGTTCAGCAGTTTTCGTTAGATGGGGCTTGTAAAAAGCAGATGTAGCTATAAAAAGCAATCAAGCAGATGGTTTGGCGTTGTTACGGTAGATTTCACTAGGGGACTCAGGTGCATCTCCACGAGTGGCCCTGCTGGTAATCAGTTCTGTCCTGATTCCAACTTCGGTTAGTCATCGTCAGCCCATTTAAGTCCTCACTGCTGGGGCACGGGCCTCCCTCAATCACATGAGGGGTAATTGCCATACTCACCACGCTTGACAGACGGGTTGGCGAGGGTTTTGATATAAATGCAGAGTTGACTTCTCTGGGTGCCGATGATCATACCAGCAGATTTACCTTAGTCGCCTTTTACGACACCTCCGTAAGAGTGAGGGTGGCCTATTCTACTCTGCCGGGGACCACACGGCCAACTTCAACTTCGGTTGGTATTAGGCAGAAACGGTTACCACGGGGCGCGGTTGTGGGTTTGGGAACTGCGCTGCAAGTTCGCAGCCAGCGGATTGCGGTGGTAGGTCGGAGTTTTTCTGCGTCCGCAGTCAACGGAGTCGGTTTCTGCGACGCGTTATTGCGTTGAAAGCCTGCGGGTTTGTCCCTAACCCGCACTACATTGCAACCAGCAGTGTGTATGCGGGGAGAGGTGCCCGCAGTCCTCCTCTCGGTGGTGCTTGCACTGCACCCAGAAGTGTAGGTGCTACCCGGGAGGTTGAGCGGGAGAGGCCGAGCTGGCGAGGCTCTTCGCCCTGAACGGGCGACGGATGAAGCCTCCGTGGCAGTCCTCACCCCGGTCTGAGTGTTTTCCTGGGCGAGGGATGGAAACGCCCCAGTGTTTTTATTGGGTATGCCTCCGGACGGTCTCTGATTAGCAGAGACCTAACCCGGAGGTGAACCCCTATCTGCGTGCATAAGGTGCATTTTCACTGAGTCAGCCAAAAAAAAAAGATTTCACTATATAGTAAAGAGTGTTTCCGCAAGAATTATCTCAAGCCGTCATGGCTATTTTGGCCATTTTGAAAAAAAGTACGGGAATCAACTAGAGGTCCAGAAGGTATTGGGAATTTTATTATATGGATAAGAAAATGATTTCTGATATTTTATTTAATCGTTTCCCCGACTGATTCTCGAAAGTGGCCGTTCTACATAACCGATGAGTATGGGTCGGTTTCCTCTAGATGGCACTTGCACTGGCTAGCCGACTGATGCCTCCATTTTTTTTTTTACATTATAGCGAACAAACGAGCAGACGACACCCCTGATGGAAAGTGATCACCGCCGCCCATGGACATCTGCAACACCTGAGGTATCACATATGCGTTGCCGGCTCTTAAGAAAGGAGTACACCCTTTTCTTGAAGGTCACCAGGTCGTATCTGTTCGGAAACACCACGGATGACAGCTGGTTCCACAGTTTTACTGTGCGTGGTAGGAAATGACGTGAGGAACGCACTGTATCCACATCACCTGGATGGATTTATATCGACATATAAATCCATCCAGGTGATGTGGATGGAATTTAGGTCCATCAAGAACACTTATGAATGTCAACATGTTTAACACTGGTTCGGAATGTAGTTTTCTGCCAAGAAGACACCAGCTAAGAAACTTAGCAGTTACTCTTTTTTAAAAAAAAAGTTGTTTTACAGGTGTATATGTAAGTTGCTCTATGTTGGACGCAACCGCGAATATTATAAGTTGAAATAAAATAAGAGAGAGTTTTAGAGCGACAGCGCTACGTGGCCATCCATCGCTTCGCACCCACTGTGCTCCACCCCCGTGGCAGAGACAGCGTCGTTAACATTCCGCGTGGTGCGCGCGACACGATCTTTTCGCGTTAATCGCAACAGCGCGGGAGCGCGCCGGCGCAGCATGCTAATGCGCCGATTTGTAGCGACAGATTGTAGCCTGTTGACGGAGCTTGTTCATAGGCACTACTTGCGTCTTTGTTTCTTTAGACTTCCTACGCAATACACCGTGCTTTATTAACCGTCTTACTCTAGTGTTGCTTATCGATATTAATAGTAAAATCAATAGTATTCTTTCGATAGTAAAATTTGATCAATAAGCGCCACTATCGCTTTTATAAATAAGTTAATTATAATTCTATCTTCTGCCGTTCTATCTTGTAATTCTATCTCACATTATCATTTATTCATGTACATTAGTATTTATTTATTTATGGTTATTCATTAACACGGTCGTCACTCACAACAGGTCCTGCCAGAATACCAGCGCTGCTGCGGCATTTCTGTCGGTGTCGTGGCAGCACCATGCTGAGGCCAGGACCTGACTGACCTCACACTTCACACATTTTATTTAGAATATTTTCATTATATAACTGTGTATACCTATCGTCTGTTCTCGTACTCACCTTTGTCCGTAGTTTTAATGTGTCAATGTTACCTATGTTTTCTAATGAGTGTTCATTATTAAATTATTTATTGTGATGGTCAATAAAATGTTTCTTCATTTCTTTCTTTCAATACTATTTATAACATCTTTTATAGCTAATATCGATTGTTTAATATGTGTGGCCGTTTTTGGCGGTAATTCAAATTTCGTGTACAAAAGCAGGCCAAAAGTTAAGTAATAAGTATTAAATAAATAGTATGTGTTTCCGAGAGGTTGCAGCTATCGAAATTGTTACAAGGATATCTGGTTTACTTGCTAACAATTAAAGTAAATTAGCGTCGCTAGAGTGCTTCCTGCCTGCCTGTTTTCTATCTTATTGCTATAAAAAAAAGTAGTCACTACACGAATAGCCAACTACCGACATAACCCTCGCCGTCCCCGTACAGTCACCGCCATGAAATAGAGTAAACCTTCGCTCTTATGCCAACAGACTAAAGGTTCACACACAAAGTGTGACTGTACAGAATCCTTTCGTATATCAAGTAAGGTGTCGGTACGTGGCCAAACTCCTGATGACGGACTCACGTCGAACCGTTACGTGGCAACCATTGTTAATTGTTAGCGTTAATTGTAGCTTTAGCTAAGGTGTGGAACGCAGATATTTTTTTGGGAATTACTGTGTTGCAATTTCGAGAAATTGGAGATCTCTTCATCTATACTATATATAAAGAGGTACATCCTACACATAAGCCCGTTGGGGCGCAAATGTCCTCGAGTAGAGGCCACGTACAGGAAGTCGCAGCCGTGGCAGGCCCTTCACAAGGTGGACCGACGATCTGGTGACGGTTGCGGGAATCCATTGGATGCGGGCGGCACAGAACCGATCTATGTGGAGAACATTGGGGGAGGCCTATGTTTAGCAGTGGACGTCTATTGGCTGAAATGATGATGATGATGATGATGATGATGGTGAAGATGATGATGATGATGATGATGACATCCTACAGACTGCGGCAACGCTTATAGGTAATCCGAAAACACGAAACGCTTGCGCAATGTAGACGACACCTAACGCCATCAATTGGTATAAATTGGTACTAATGTCTCGAAACGCAGTGATGGCGGGCCACTAGTATTTTGTGAAGATGTGATTTATAGAGCTCTTGTTGTTTCTTTCATTAGGAAGAAACCTATATGTTTTAAATGATTCCTCAAACTCTGGTTTCGGGAATCTTTTTTTAAAACCCAAGAACTTTCACATAAACTTCCAACCCCAATTGCACTGCCTTAGGAGATGATTTTTTCGAAGAAGTTTCATACTTAATTTCATCCGAATAACTTCAAAAACGTAAAATTCATACTAACTTTGAATCTTGGTTTACCCCTTTAGGAAGACAATTTACAAAAAACCTTTCTTAATTTTCCCCATACGCTATGAAAGGGATATTTCAAGATTTTAAACTTTTAGGCCCTGGCCCTGTGTTGATAGATCAGTCAGTAAATCGATTTTTTTAAGAACTATAATATAAATAAACTACCCTTGATCAAAATCTCATCGGATGGAAAGTGACGATGAGATCTAGGATTTTACGCTTTCGCCTATATAAGAAAGAAAATACATTTACTGACCATCACAACACAGAAAAAGTAAATATCATCATCACGACAACACAACACGACACGATACAGATACAAAGAGAAGAGGCGATATAAGAAGAGGTGGTGTGGCTGTGTGTGGTCAATCAGGTCGCGACCTCAGCATTAGCAGCTACGGCGCTATCTGCGGTGCCGCAGCAGCTCTGGTATTCTGGTGGGACCTGGTTGCGAGGAAGTGTATAAGGAAATAAATAGCTATAAGTATATACACGTATAATATACATTGAAAGATGTGTGGACTATGTGGCAGATATACAATAGGGAATTCTCCTATTTTTTCGAATATTTTTTATAATGCTCATATATATCAGATAATCAAGCATTATTTTTATTTCTGCAAATAATGCTTGCTAAATGTTATAAAAAAAATTATCAAAAATTTTACGTAAAATATACGCGCTAAAACACCGACCGCCATGATGGTGACGGCGCACGACGTCACTATAACTAAATCAAAGGGCATTGAACTAAAATTGAGAAATGTCAAAATTTCGCTGAACATTCTAGGTAAGTAAACAAAGATGTCAAAAAGATGTATTAGTATAATGACGTCACATCATGGCGGTCGGCGTTTGAAATCACGTGACATATAGATACTAAAACCTCAATTTTGATTTTGAAAAATAAAATTTATCTTAGGATTTCATGGGAAAATAACGTTATATTTGCATTTCCCGTGATGAAAACTATACAAGTAATATAATTTCATAATTTATTGATTGATAGATGAAAATGGCCTATTGTATTGGTACATAGGTATAGGTATACTATATGTATAAATTGTGGTTAATAATATATCCGAAGGATGAAGCAACGTCATATAATTTAGTGTTAGCCTTGTTTGTAACTTGACAATGTAACTGTTATCATTTTAGCTAGCAGAATAAAATATCCGTATCTTTAAGAAATCTTTCAACGTGAAGTTTTTTTACACTGTTCATTGTTTGGTGTGATCACGTAGTTTCTCGGAGGAGATCGATAAATTCGCGGTAAAAACCGTTCGCGCATTGTTCGGAGATATTATCTGCGTCCTGCGCGAGCGCAGCATCGGAATAAGGGGGGACAAACACTCCATATATGGAGCCGATTATTTTTATTTAACTTATTTTGTACACACCACAATCCAAGATAAGAAATTAAAAATAATTAAGAGAACTACAGAGTTCTGGAAAGAAAATCAGGAATATTTTAGGTATATTGGAACAAACACAGTTTCAAACAAAACTGTGTTTGTTTCATTTTTCTAATTTCGTTTGTTTGTCTTTATATTCTTTTTGTTTTGTTTTTTTATTTTCATGTCCAATTTTAAGTGTGCACGACCGTCGCCCAAGGCTCAGCCTGAAAATCAGCGCTGCAGTGGTTACTGGCTGCTGCAGTAAATGCTGAGGCTGCGCCTTGTCGGCCACAAACCAATGTCATGTCCTATTCGATTTTGTTGTTTTCTGTTTTTCCATATACTTATGTACTATGTTTTTATGGCCAATAAACTTATCTTATCTTAAAACCGTAAAGCAGCACCTCTGCTGTTTCAAAGGGTGAGGGTACCGGAGGCCAAATCCGGGTAAAAAGGGGGTTTTAAGATTGGCAACGAGCTAGTGACTCCACTCCAAATCCGTTTGCTTGTCTAGTGTGTATCATATAAAAAATCTACTTACTATGAAATTGTCGTGTTTTTTCTAGACATAATAAGTTGTATTACTCTTTTAATAAGCAAAATGTCAGCATACTATAATTTTATTTTGAAGAAATCAGATATTACGTTGACCGTGGGAGAGCCACGCTTCTTCATGAATGGGCCTTCTCGACCTAAGTGATACCACGGCCTCACAGAAAACCGTCGTGAAGCAGTGCGTGCGCTGTGTTTCGCTGCGTGAGTGCGCTGCGCGAGTACTGGAGGCCCAATTCTGGGGAAGAGGGGTTAAACCACCACTGGTGTTGCAGGTGTAATCGCTTACCATCAGGTGATCTGTCGGCTCGTCTGCCACCTATATCATAAAAAAAGATATTTATTGTATTTGTGATGCAAATATTTTTTTTTTCAGCAATATTATATTATATAAAAATATATAATAATATAAAAATATTTTTTTCAGAAGCCGGAGGCCGACTAAACCCACGACGGCGCTGCCTTTTCGCGAGAGTGGGAAGGAGACATGTGTACTAGTTAATGAACTTGTAGTTAACACGTTCCTTCCCAGGCGGTGGCCCGCTTACATCGCGGGCCCTAAACTAACTCCCCCAGATGGGTTGAGGGGAGGGATAGGGACAGCCGGGAGCGCCAAGCCATCCCTACCGAGCTGAGAAGGAGCTACCACGCGCTGACCGGCAGAAATACTGTCCTACACGTTCCTAAACGATTTTCATTAAAGGACAGTTAGTTATGGAGCATTAAAAAAGTTAGTATGGAACATACGATGTTAGTATGGACGACTGGCAGGAGGTGGCGCAGGACCGACCTAGATGGAGGCTCTATTATCGGAGGCCAAGATTCACTTTCGGTCGCTGCCCCAACCTAGTTAGTTATAAAAAATACAACTTCTAAGAAAATTGCCATACAAAACGAACGAACGAACGAACGAACGAAACGAACGCCATACAATTTCATCAGTTTTTACCCGACAACGGCAAAAAGGAGGGTTATGATTTTGACCTGTATGTATGTATGGTTGTTCATCTGTTCCCTCATAACTTCTAAACTAGTTATCATATTTGTACAAATGAAGTACGAAACAAGAAAACTGTCTCTCCTGAAATTATTATGCCGTATTGTCATGGTCGTATGCCACCTACTGTAGCCAAACAGATTTATTATAATAATAAAATAATATCAATGTGGCATTCGACCACGGCGATACGGCAAAATAATTTCAGCAGTTTTTATGGTAGTCGGGTTTTAGTTTTTATAAGACTTCTGATGTTTTGAAGATGAAAATTAACAACACTTTTTTAATACCCGACATGTCAATTGGTATGCAATAAGTAGGACCACGGGAGGCCCATGGTCAAGAAACTTGAAAGGTTTAAATATTTTTGTCTTAATTTGTAAAAGCAATCACACATCTGTTAGCCACACGAATTCTACCATCCCCAAATGCTGACACGAATTCTAATTTTGCCTTTTCTCTCACTCCGTAAAGTGTGACAAAGACAACTAGACATTTCAATTCCAGTCGAGGACAAGAATTGAGGTTTTGAGTAAAAAAAGTGAGACTACCCGTAAAGAATGGACGAGCGATGAATGTCGATGGGGTGTTGGTTTGAGATCTTTATTTCACTGTTGCACAAAGGCTGCATATTTGGATGTAAAGAAAAGAATTAAATTCAAACAAAATCATACCAGGCACCAGTCTCTCACACAGGGTACGATAAATAGCATTAGTCCACTGTTGTACAACATCATAATAAAATTCATAAAATTAAAAATTTAAAAAACCCCCGACACAACTAAAGCTCTTTCATTTGATACCTATATTGAGGCAGTTGGAACAACAAATAGGTTATTCGTCGTTTTCTGACGGCGGCCATCTTGGATTTGAAATTTTTTACAATTTATATATTCTGCTACTCAAGCCCTTTTATATGATAACCATATTGTGGGAGTTGTGTTAAAACATAAAATCTAAATCTTTGTGACGGCGGCCATCTTGGATCGATTTTTGTCCAACATAGCTAAGAACACTCCCTCCTTATTCATCTTTCAAACAAAAAAAAATCTAAATCGGTTCATTTGTTCGGGACCTACGATGCCATAGACAGACACACAGACACACACACACACACAGACACGTCAAACTTAAAACTTAGAACACCCCGTCGTTATTGCGTCGGGGGTTAAAAATGTAACCTATTGTGAGAGAAAATAAAGCATTAATTTGTTTATTTATTATCATTTATAAATTGTCCCGATTTCAAACTAATTAACTCCAACACTTTTTCCTTATCTTAGCCTGTAATTCCCACTTGCGTCTAAGTCTTTTTTTATGTGATAAGATACGAGCAGACGGATCACCTGGTGATAAGCAATTGCCGCCACCCATGGACACCCGCGACAGCAGTGGAGTCACAAGTACGCTGCCAACCTTTTAATCCTTTCCTTTCGCAGCGAAACACAGCACAGTGCTGCTTCACGCCGCCTGTGAGGCCGTGGTATCACCCCAGTTGAGCCGGCCCATTCATGCCTAAGCGTGGCTCTCCCATGGTCGCTTCTGAGCTCGGGGTATGGTTGGAGCTTGATCAAGGATTGGGGAAGAATTGTAATTACAATGAAGCGACTACCGTCTGCCCTTCGCAATCCAGGGGAACCAGACCAACTGGATAACGGTTACACTTTCAGAATCATTATCTCAAATATTTTAGGTAAATATCCACAATTTTGTAGAAACTATCCGAGACGTGCAGGTTTCCTCACAATGTATTCCTTTACCGCCGAGTTAATGGTAGAATCTCCACATCAATCATGGGGAGTTCTCTGAGGATCGGTTTGATCTACTAACTGCAGCTGAATTCTTACATCAAACCAGTCGCAAGCGATTGTCATTCCATCCCCATCAACTTCAATGGATGGCGGTCTAGTACTGTGCGTTTCTCGCGGAACTTTCTACCACGTACCTCAGTTCTGTGGAACGGTTTGGCTGCAGGAGTATTTCCCGATGGCTACGACTTACTGACCTTCAAGAGAAGAGGTACTCTTTTTTAAAAAGACCGGCAGCCAAAAATTTCGCGGATGTTCATGGGCGGCGTTGATTACTTTCCATCAGGTGACTCGCTTGCCCCTTTGTCCGCCTCGAGCATAAAAAAATAAAAAAATAGAAATATGCACGTAGATTTGAAGAATTCCGAGGTGCATGCTCGTAGTTTGCACTTTCATACACAATATTTATTTACGTATATATTTAAAACTTTATTGCACAAAACGATACAATAGGCGAACCCAGAAGTGCAGAAGTTAATGCCCAGAGGCATTCTCTACCAGTCAACCTTTGGGTCATGCATAAAGGACAATACTTAATCTCATACAGAAAGAAAACAGATTTCGCTTTCAAAAGTCTAACTTCCAACGAAAATCAGAACATGACAACATCATACGCCAACAAAAGACGCTTCATCCTTTATTTGTACTTGCTCACAAGTTAATAAGAGCACTCATGTTTTGTGTAAAGTCACTAAAATAAGCACAATACAATGTTGTAAGTATGTTTTAGTGTATGGGTGCTTCTGCGGGTGTATGGGAGTGTATGAGTGATCGCAGACGACGCGCGCGCATCGCAGAGCGCTCTCAGTTTGTAGATTAGGGGAGCCTTGCTGTCTTGGTACTATAGGCGACTATGGGGTCGACTTTTTCATTTTTTTTAGGTATGTGATAGTTGGCTAGACGAGCAGACGGATCGCCTGGTGGCTTACCACGATTGCTGCCGCCCATAGACACCCGCGACACCGGTGGAGTCACAAGTGCGCTGACAACCTTTACCCCCCTTTCCCCCGGATTGAGCCTCCGGTACCTTCAGTCAAAATACAGCTCAGTGCTGCTTCAAGCCGGTTTTCTGTGAAGCTGTGGTATCAATCCAGTCGAGATTAGGGGAGATTTACTCTCTTGGTACTATGGGCGACTATGGGGTCCACTTTTAATATTTTTTTTATGTGATAGGTGGCAGACAAATAGATGGATTACCTGATGGCTAAGTGATTTCCACCGCCCGCAATATCAGGGATGTTACAAGCTCTACAGGTTTGTCGTGTCGACATATATTTCCACGTCTTGCCCACTTTTGCTTTCGCAAATTAGTTGAACGGAAGAATCAATCGTGATATTTTTCTTATACAACTATATTAGTACCTTTGTAAAGATGTTTGTAATTAATTAATATAAAATTACATGTAGAAATCTTTGTAATTAGTGAGGAACAACAATGTACATATAGATATTGGAAAATAAAGGTTACAAAACATACTTTTCTTAGAACAAACCTTTACCAGCCAAATTAGAACTCTGCGTAGGAACTATAGGCTTACCTGAAACAAAATACATTATGAATAAATACATGGACTCTGGAAACTTTTCGTAGTTTTACTAATACAAAATCAAAATTGAAGATTCCAAGCAAAAGGTAGTTCTTGAGAAAGAGAAATATTCCTCTGCCGCCATCGACGTGTTAGAGGTAAAAGATTTATGAAGAAATCATAAAAAAAAACCTGTGTAGGTACTGTGTTTTCTACAGACGTCGCTGTTCGTCTTGCCCCAGTAAAGTAAAGTATCAGCTTATAAACTGTCTCACTGCAGGGCAAAGGCCTCCAGCATAGAAATCAGTTATCGCTACCGATACCCTCATTGAAACAGCGATTTGTGTGACCGTGGTATCACTCCGGTCAATATAGCCCATTCATGCCGAACATTAAAAAATAATTGTAAAAATTATCAAAAAAATGTTCGTCAGTTCTCCACAGACGCCGCTGTTCCGTCCTGCCCCAGTGTACTACTGATGATAAAGTGTCGCATTGTGCCCGAGACACTTGTCGCCGACAGACAAACGGACACTCAGCCCGGGTTAAACGTTCAATTGTTGCTACTTGTTGCCATGACCGCTGACTGGTGTACCAGTACAAAAGTCTGATGTGTTAATTATGTTTACATCATCATGGAATACTACACGAGAATTTTATGTGATAGATGGCCGACGAGCAGACGGATAAACTGATGGTAAACTATTGCTGCCGCCTATATACACATACCGTGTGGTCCCCGGCATAGTAGAATAGGCCACCCTCACTCTTACCGAGGTGACGTAAAAGGCGACTAAGGTAAAGCTGCTGGCGTGATCATCAGCACCCAGAGAAGGAAAACTTCTGCATTTATATCAAAACCCTCGCCAACCCGTCTGCCAAGCGTGGTGAGTATGGCAATTACCCCTCATGTGATTGAGGGAGGCCCGTGCCCCAGCAGTGGGGACTTAAATGGACTGATGATGATATACACATACAACACCAGTGGAGTGAAAAATACGCTGCTAACGTCTTCCCCTTCCCCCGAATTGGACCTTCAGAACCCTTAGTTACGCAGCGAAGCGCAGCAATGACGCAGCTTCACCCCGGTTTTCTATAGGTAAGGCCGTGGTAACACACCGGTCCACCCGGCCCATTCAAGCCGAAGCATGGCTCTCCCACGGTTTTTTTTTTTAGTGGCAGATGGATAACCTAATGGTAAGCGACTGCCGCCGCCAATAGGGTCTCTATAGACCGCGCCAATGGAGTGGAAAATATGCTGCCAACCTCTTCCCCTTCCTCTGAATTGGATCTGTAGTATCCTCAGTAACGCAGCAATAGACCCGGCCCATTAATGCCGAAGCGTATTTCTCCCACGGTGAGAGTACAGACACTTACATACCTTAAGTTCGGCTGGGTAGTTTAGACAGAATCTTGGAACATACAAACATATTTACATGCATTGTCAAATATTTCTAAAAAGATAGAGATAGAGAACTATGCATGAAATGAAATGAAAATTGTTTATTCAATTTAGGTCCATACAGAACACTTATGAATGTCAACATGTTTACCACTGGTTCGGAATGTAGTTTTCTGCCAAGAAGACACCAGCAAGAAACTCAGCAGTTACTCTTTAAAAAAAATGTTTTACAATATGTCACCATCACACAGTACCTGGTCACCATTAACTTAAAAATATAGTACAATTTTTGTGTAACTAATATGTCCCTAAATTATTGACATTAAAAAAATCGTCTAATTTATAATAGCCTTTCTTCATTAAACCGTTTTTTATATACAATTTAAACTTATGTATGGCATGTCAATAATAATCTGAGTAACTTATAACTTTTTTTTATGCTCAATCCTATAAATGAACTGCCAACCTTATGAAGCCTGATATTTGGAACGGCCAGTCTGTGCTTATTTCTGGTGTTAAGGCTGTGACAGTCAGACTTCTTCGAGAACAGATGGAGATTCTCATGTACGTACATAAGGCAATCAAGGATGTATTGAGAAGCCACGGTAAGTATGTCGATTTCTTTAAACAAATCTCTAAGGGAGTTGCGTGATCTAAGGCCATAAATGGCGCGGATGGCTCTCTTCTGTAATACGAAAATAGTCTGTATATCAGCAGCTGATCCCCATAGTAATAGACCATATGACATGATGCTATGAAAGTAGCTGAAATAAACCAGGCTCGCCGTTTCAACATCAGTTAGTTGTCTTATATTTCTAACTGCATATGAAGTATGCAGCATACCTACTCGTGTGATGATATTGACAATAATCTTCAAATTAAATTATTGACTTTCAAACAAATGGCCGTAAATCTCCAGGAACCGAGACAGCGTCAAGCGAAAGTACTAAATGATAAGACATGTACGTCATAACACTTGTACTGAACAGTACAAACGACATAACATTAACCCCATTGATAACATAATTAACAACACGTCGCCACGTGCCGACGTATGGCGGCGAAAGATTCTAGTACGAAAATGTAGAGACAGCCAAAACTCGGGTTACTTTTTCCTTATAGACGAACAGACGGATCACCTGATGGCAGGCGACCGTCTGTAGACACCCACAACACCAATAGTTCTATTGCGCACTGCCAACCTTTAGCCCCCTTTCCCCTTCCGAGACACGGGGATACAAAACCCCCAACTTCCAGACTTCGGGCTGACACTGAAAATTTCTCGACAGAAAAACTCAGATACAAATTTCAGTCTGACCCAAAGATCGGACCCTGAGCGCAGTGGGTCGCACTTTAAAGCCACTGTACCACGGAGGCAGATATTCCAAAATAAACAAGACAACCAACAACAAAAAAAACATCTCTGCGTAACAGATTAACATTTGCGATGCTGGCGCCAATCGACTATTTAACGAAGTCCGTACAAATATATTATGTAGCCACAGTGTATATCCGGTTTATAAATAGATTCCCAAAACACGGTGATAAATAATCTGAAAATAGCGCAACTGACAGCGCTCGCGCACAAATCATCGCCAGTCAATAGCAACGCCTACTGAAGACTTTATTATACGGATCAAGGAGTTTTTATTGGAGCACAAAAGTCGAAAGCATCAGATGAAAGTGGTGAGGCAATCTACATTTCCTATATTAAACTAACTATTAGTACCTGCAATGGCCCAAAGTGAGCAAAGAAATGAATAATATAACATACATTTTAGATTCAATCAGTGTGTCCTACCCGTCATAACATACGGAGCCGAAACGTGGACACTTATGGTACGGCTGGTCCACAAGTTAAAGGTCGCCCAGCGGGCTATGGAACGAGCAATGCTCGGCGTCTCTCTCCGAGATTCGAATCCGAAATGAGGTGATCCGGCAGAGAACCAAAGTCATCGACATTGCTCACCGGATTAGCAAGCTTAAGTGGCAGTGGGCTGGCCATATTAGCCGCAGAACCGACAACCAATAGGGTAAACGAGTTCTAGACTGGAGACCGCGTCTTGGCAAACGTAATGTAGGGCGCCCTCTGGCTAGGTGGGGGGACGATCTGCGCAGGATGGCTGGCAAGAGCTGGATGCGAAAAGCCATGGATAAATCACGGTGGCGAACAATTGGAGAGGCCTACGTCCAGCAGTGGACTGCGATAGGCTGATGATGATGATGACATTTTAGATAAGTACTATTATTGATGGTCTGTATACAGAAATAGAAGATCGTATGACCAATAACGTATAGTAAAGAGGTTCTTTATCATGTGGAGAATGATGAAAAAAATCAAATTTATTGTAAAGACAAAAAATAATAAGAGCTGAAAATAATTAAAAAATGGCTTATCGACAATAATTTAGAGATAAATAATAATAAAACTAAAATCATACAATTTAAACCACGTCAAAAACAAGAAATAAACCTGAAACCAATAACAAATAAAATCAACATAGCAGAAGTAAAGGAGTTCCAGCTTTTAGGATTGACCATAGATACACATCTAAATTGGAAAACACACATAGACAAAATCAAGACAAAAATATCACAGTTTCTATACGCACTTAATTTACTTAAGACTAACACAAGCAAAGCTTGTGCTCTGTCAGCATACTATGCGTATGCTTTTGCATGGTTTCGCTACGGCATAGTCCTATGGGGGCATAGCGTAGACGCTAAAAACCTATTCATTTCTCAAAAAAAATGTCTTCGTATCATTGTCAACGTAAAGCAGAGAGTCAGTTGCCGTAACCATTTTAAAATAGATAAAGTACTAACCTTACCGTCCATTTATATCTTAGAAGCAGCCACATTTGTTAAGAAAAACCAACATCTATTTGAACATGATCATAACCCTCGTCGCAAATATGATTTAGCTCTTCCAACACCCAAAATGGAAATGTTTAGAAATAGTCCACAATACAGATGTATAAAAATATACAATAAACTACCGAACAATTTGAAATGCCAAGAAAACATAAATTCATTCAGCAAAACACTTAAACTATTACTTTTAAGAAAATCATACTACAGTGTCGAAGAATTTTTCAATGACAAAAAGATTAGCATTATATAAATACAAAACATGTCTGAATTTAATTATTCGATGTAAAATTAGCACTTCTAGGTATTAGGATAAATAAGTATTGTATTAATAATAGATAGTAAGTAGTTGTAGTAATCTGTCATGAAATGTATATAGTAACTAATACTTAACTCTTGCCATACCCTTACATTACAGGGTCCATGTATTACGATAGTTATGTTTGATATTTATGTAACTTGTATATTGTATATATATGGTGCAAGAAATAAATAAATAAAATAAATAAATAAATAAATAAATAATTTTATATGATTAAATAGATAAATAGGTACAACTTAAAAACCCTCCAAATACGAGAGTATAGCTAAATCTACGTGCATCACTTACAAGTATGTGATTTTTATTAGAAGTTGGTCTCAAAGGAAGAGAGTCGATGAAACAAAAGATTTTAGCAGCTTTGCAAAAAGATACTAAAATATACAAGCAAATTACAAACTGTGGCCTGAACTGTGAAGAAAAGAGACGTAGAATTCCCAACACTGCAACTGGCACCAAGTCCGTCTAAGTTTTTACATAATTCCGTCCGTTCAAGCCTTATCATAGTTACATACATTCCATTTTCATATATGTTTAGATCTGGCAAAAACGTAACTTTCAAAGGATTGGAATATTTGCTTCTGGATCAGTGCAGAGATGCGGAACATTAAAACGCTTCATTTGGAACATCGACTCTCAGATAGATCCGTGATTCATTATGCTTATTCGGATAATTCTGCTCACTCGGATCATTCAGATCATTCGGCTTATCGGATCATTCCACTCATTTGGATCATTCGGCTCACACGGATTATTTGGCTTATTCGGATCGTTCGGCTCATCGAATCATTCGATTCACTCGCACTCCAGTTCCATTTGAGTCGAATGATACATTCGGAGCGAACATCAGAGATTCAGAACAGTGCTGCTGAGTCGGATCACTGAGTCGTTTCAGTAAAGAGTTAGACATGTCTACCATATATTTACCTACGCGTTATCTCCAGACATCATCATACAAACCCTCATACAAACTTCCATAAACGTTTCCCAGTAAGAGGCCGCTCAAACCTGAGAGTCAACGACACAGCCGGAAGCTTCGATAATATTACTAACCACCACGAATATAGATGATTGACTGCAATAAGACGTTCCCCTCTCTCTGTCTCACCCACAGGATTTGACAAGGACTAGAAAAGGATGGAAGAGTTCCAATAAATGCACCGCACGTACGAGGAAGCAGCAACGATTTCTAAGGTTGACGAAGAAATATTAATCGTATCTGAATAGAATTTGTGAAGATTTTTTTCTGTTATGTCATTTGGTTATGTGCTGGAAGCAATTTTGAATATCCTTTTTGGCTTTGGCTATTTTGGAACTAGTATACAGTTTTAAATATACACCGGTGTCCGGTGTGTATATGGACAGGTTAAAGATAGAGGACAGAATCGTAATGTTTGTTCTGTTAGGGATGTTTGGATGATATTATAATAATTAGGTCAAAATTATTTTGTGACATTTTTTGTTAAGTATTTATTTCTTTTGAGACATTCTGTGTTATCCATTTTGTGTTAAACCGGTGACCTATGTCCTTAGACAATGTAACATGTCTAAGCCTATGTCGACGACTTTGGTTCTCTGCATGACAATGTAATGCCGACATTCAAACGCATATCAAGTATTATATCATCAAAGTACCCATTCCCCGCGCCGGCGCATCCCGGTAATAAATAACGTTAATACACCGCTTCGTTGTCAATCGGCCATTTGCATTCGCATCGATAAGATGGACAGGCATAAGTTTCAGCAAATTATGGTCACCAAAGCTCCTGTGTCTGACGGGATATCCTGTTTTTTGCTCTACATCTCACACAATTCCGGCGTAAAGCAGAATCTGTGCCTTGTTGTTTGGCCTGGTAAGTGAGACCCAATTCGGTAGAAGGGGAAAAAATTGGCAGTATAATTTTTGTAATGTTATATTTTTGTAGCTTTACGAAAAATAAATATGTAATTTAACATAACACTAATTGACCTGACCTCAAAGTAGGTAGCTTAAGCACACAAACGAGTTGCAGAGGTGCTGAATCAACGAAGGAAACAAAACATATTATGTTAGTCGACTTAGATATGTAACTCCCTGACACTGAACCAACACAAGTGTTCATGACATGTTTGTTTATGCGGCGCGAGAATCGAACCATCGAACCCAAGACACCTAGAGCGTCAAACAGGAACAAAATACGAAATGCTCCATTGTGTCAATTATAATTAAGATATTTTTAATCCACTTTTACTTGTACAGTTTGGTAAAGTATTGTGTTGTGGGTCAAAAGAAGGTTTAGGAATTTTAAATCTGTATTTATCAATAATATAGCCGTAATACCTGGTCACCCTACTGTAAATAATAAATCGGTTATGCACTTACAACTTTGTATAATGAGGCCGTAATAACATTGTTACTGCTTTTCGATTTCCGTGGCTAAGAATTTTGACCTGTGTTTTCTAACATTTAACGAAGTTGAAGCCAAGATTTATAAAAAACATCTTCTTGGAGGCAAAACACAATACATTGGAGAGTTAACGGGCACTGTGCATGGAAAAAAATTGTGATTAAGATGAACATAACATAACAGCGTCTGCTGAGCATGTAATGAGGAGACGGAAACTATAAAAGTACTTTTATGTGAATGCGACTCACTGGCCAGGAGCCGAATTCTCGTGCTCGTGACATTTTAACAACATGGCGGATATCACTTGAAAACCATACAAAAAAACTATGTTTTAGTGATATATGTCGTATGATAATAAATGTCACGAGCACGAGAATTGGGCCTCAGAAGCAAAATGTGTCTTTTAAGTGACTCTTATCCGAAACTAGAGACTATAGGCACCCAATCCGAGTGACATAGTGGCGCTAATGTGAAATATCTTTTGTGTAATTAAGAGAGAAAAGTATTCCTAGAGATCCCATAGGGACTAATTTTTTGTTCACGTATGCCGCCGAGGAGAGGTGGTTAATTGAACGACTTGTTGTCCAGGGAAAGGTTGAGACCATGAGGAAGGTCACCTATGAGATGAACTGACCAAATAAAGGCTACAGTAAATGACTCATCATCACTTATTGAATGCACGAGGAGGACGGTCATCAGAGAGGTGTGGCGGTGTGTTGTGAAGCTTACCACCAACACCTGAAGTGATGACCAAGACCACTCTGTCAAGAGTGATACCGACATACAAGAAGGGTGACGTGGAAATGGCACAGGAACACAGCAATTTTATTAGGGTAAGAGTCCTACACACCACCGTCATTTTATCACGTGTGAAGACCATCTCACACGTGATAAAGTGACGGCTATGACGGTTTTCCCTGCGGAAAAAAAGATACCTATGCTTGACACAAGCCAAACCAGACGCAAAGGCAGCAAAAATCAAATCCTAGCCAAATCTCTACAAGACAATCATAAACCCTGTCGTCGACTTTAATTGAAATTTATTGCGTCTCGAACACGATTCGGAACTGAAATGACACTTGCTGCCTGCGCGCACCCACGCGACTTTCAATCTTACTGCTCTATTAATAGAATCAGTTTCCCCGTGACGTGTTGTAGCTACTACGTTCCGTTTCGATCTGTCGTTGTTTGTGTTTATCGTTGGGACAATCGAAGATAATGCACTCATGTGATTTGAGACAATGGAGTACCATCGTCCCATCGAGTTAGGTGTCGTTAGGACGATTTGGCTTAATATGGCTTAACTGGCGGGCCCGCTGGACCCGTTTGCCACACTTCGCTGAACAGTAATCTGTTTGTTTTGGGACTGGATTGAGGCTTCTTGTGTTACGGAGATTATTGTTTTGATTATATTTTTTTTTATGTGATAGGTGGCAGTCGAGCAAACGGATGCCGCCGCCCATGGAAACCGGAGACACCAGTGGAGTCACAAGTGAGCTGCCAACTTTTTAACCTCCCGGATTGCGGATTGGATTGGTAGTGGAGATACTACACTCACTCACGCACTCCGGTCGAGCCAGCCCTTTCATTCTTCTCTTAGAAAAAAACCTTTAAGAAGAGCCAAATTAGAACTCTGCGAAGGAACTGTAGCCTTACCTGAAACAACAAAAAATATGAATAAATACATGGGCCTCCGGTACCCTCACTCACGCAGCGAAACACAGCACAGTGCGGCTTCACGCTGGTTTTCTATGAGGTCGTGGTATCACTCTGGTCGAGCCGACCCATTCATGCCTCAGCGTGACTCTCCCACGGTCAGACATTATACAGGGTGTAAAAAGATCCTTAACGAAGCCGAAACCTGCGTATTCAGCACATCATCAGGACCATTTTTTCCTTCTAGACCATACCTGTGACTTTCCATGTTACTGAAGGTCAAAGTCAAAATAAAAATCTCAAGATTTTGATGTAAATAAATTTTAAACATTATTACCTAATTTTTGCACAAAGAAACTTGTACAAAATTTTAAGTAATTCCTAGGGAAAAATGGCTTCAAAACGTAAAGCCCGCAATGTAATGTTTGAGAGCGGGGCGGGGGGGTGTGCGGGCGCGCGTGCGGCGACTGAGGCGCGGGCGCGCGTGCGGCGCGGTCCGGTGTACGCTGTTCATTGCGTTGTCCGTTTATAGGATTAAAATTGGCACCAAAAAATCAACTTCGTTTCACATCAATATTTTTTGTTCTAAGACTTGTCGATCCCTCTCTGGTCGTATCACACTGGTGTCCTATCGGAATATGAGGGTAAAGGAATAGAAAGTGCACTTGTGTTTGCGCACACACTTGAGCACTATAATATATCCTGCGTACGTGGCTGATCCTTGAGATTGACCACCGCTGCCGTAATCGGTTGGAGGATATAATAAGACCATGGTATCACTTCGGTCAAGCCATTCCATCATGTTGAAGCGTGACTCTACCACGGTAAAAAAGTCTCAACAAAACTTTACACACCCTGTAACTTAAACCATAAACAAGGCGACCAACATTAACCATTTGTAACGTAATGTACCTTTAGTGCATCATGTGTGACGCGTGACGTTTGGGCCATTACCGCCCATTTGGACCCGAAACGATACAAAGTACTTATATGGTACTCACTGATTACAGTGTCAGAGATGCCGACACCGGCTCACTGACTGAGGATTACTTGGAATGGGTAAAGTTTCATTCTAGTGTCTATGTGTACCTACTAATATAATTATAAGTCTTTTTGTTACTAACACTCTATGGATCAAAACACTGTATTGTCTGAAATAAACATTTTTTTTATTTAAGTTTGACAGAGTAACTGGTATTGTTAGAGTGCTTAGTGTTTATATCTTTACTTAAACCATGAACCTAAAACAATATATTCGGTCACAATTAGGCGCCACTGCGGCGCCCACACAAACAGATCCATACAAATCCGGCGTTGACTTTTAGAACGTTCTAATTTTTAGATTATTTTACGACAGACATGCATTCGACCTCGATCCCTGATCCTGATGTTAAGTGAACCTAGGAGAAAACCCTATTCTTGTTGCCTTAAAAAGGCCCAAGTTATATTATTCAGGAAATACATCGGATTCCATCTCACATTGGCCTAAGAGGTAATGAGGAGGCTGATAAATTAGCTAAATTAGCATCATCTTCTGGTTCTATTTATTCTATTTTACCCTTCTATAGTGAATTTTTACCAAAATGTAAAACAATATGTTACCAAAAATTTAAAGAATACTTTGATAAAAGAAGCACAGAAAAAGGAATCTGGTTTAAAACGATACAATGTCAGCCTCCTAAAGTACCATGGTTCTATAGTCATAAGTTAAATAGGAAACACATTGTAATGTTACATAGATTGCGTTCGGGACATTATCCGTGCAATAAGTTTGCTTACTTAATGAAAAAGGTGAATTCACCCAATTGTGATCTATGTAACACTATAGAGGATGTACATCATGTTCTCGTAGAATGTAGTAAGTATCGCGGGAGGAGAGAATCGTTTATGCGCAGATTCAATCTTCATGGTCATAATTTAGGTACATTTACCACAATTTTAGCGGACCCAACATCTGAGGCAGCTAAGCAATTAGCTGATATTTTTAGTACATAAATGATCCTCTCGTCCCGTGCTGTAACTATTAATCTTTAAGTTATGTTAATTTCGGTTAAGGTTCGATGGGGCTGACATGTCTATGAAGACAAAAGCCTCTAAAATAAATAAAGAGAAAAAAAAAAAAAAAAAAAAGGAAATACATCGGCGGGCAACGAGCTCCACTCCTTGGCTGTTCGCATCAGAAAGGTGGAGAAGGATATTAAATTCGTACAATTATGAGATTTAATGTATGCATTGACCTGATTCCGTACTAAGCGTCGATTAGACCAATCTTATTCCAATACTAAATCTATGGTATAGCGCTGTCATTCCATAGCAATCTGACTATTAGATTTACCCACGGATAAATATTGTTGGAATCGGGGGTAAGTAAATTAAGCAAGCAAGCACTTGTTTTACGGATATACCTAAGACAGAGGACTCACATTATAATACTTTAATTCATACATACACCCAGACACTGAATAAACTACAAGTGATTATCACACAGACGTTTGTCCAGGATACCCATGACCGACCGACACCGAGATAAAAAATATTCATTACTTTATTTTAATTTTCTGCCTCAAAATTGTGTTTTTCCAATAGTGTTATTTTTTTAAACTTTTTCAATGTTTCATTATTATTGCTGAATAAGTGGCCAATCAATCCCTATGTTATTTTAGCAACTTACATTCTACATTTTTTTAAATTCAATTTATTTTATTTCTGTTACCTTCAAGCGTTTTATTTATAAATGTTTGTTAAACTTTTGCTAACTAAAACGGTGTTATAAAGCAGTTTTCGTTAAAAAGATAAGATGAAAAATTCTTTATTCAATTTAGGTCCACACAGAACACATATAAATGTCAAAATAGGTACATAATATCTACCGCTGGTTCGGATTGTCGATTTCTACTGAGAAGACACCAGCAAGAAACTCAGTAGTTACTCTTTTCAAATATTGATGATGTTACAGAGTTTAAATTATTTTATTTATTGAGAAGAAAAAAAATACAATTATGAAAGTTAATAGACTACTATGAATAACAAGTCAAAAGATTAATCAATTAACGTGACCAAGAATCCTTATCATTTAAATAGTCTTGTACACTATCGTAACCTTTCTTTATTAGGCAGGTTTTAATATGAGACTTAAACTTATCCAGTGATAGGTTATTGACATTTTGTTGTAGCTTATTAAATATCTTAATACTTTAGCCAACAATTATTATTATTTTTTCGAAAATTTTGTATGAACATCTTTTGTATCAAACGTCATACCGCTCTATAAAATCGTTTTAGCTAACAAAGGTTTAATAAACGTCTATGAATAAGCCCCTCAGAGAGTATCTTTGATTATATTTAGAATAGAATGGTCAAATTGAAATTTATTGCTTCTATTTTCATAGCAAACGTTAAATTCTTGAAAGTTAAATCTTTAAAATCATTGCAACGATTGAAAATTCAATCGTTGCAATAATTTAGGTACGTCTATGCATATCAATTAACCTACTTATACATCTATCTCCGATACCGTTGAAGAAGGAAGGATTCAAACAAAGGACATCTGTGACGTCACACATTCTTGGTCAATGTTATCACTGGACTCACGGCGAGATTGACATGCGAGGTTATCTGTCGTAAGTAAGTAACGTGAGTGTATTCCTGTATTCACTTAACTTTGGATTTAACGGATTTTGTTACTGCTTTCGAATATAGAAGCATTGCCACATTTACATCTTCAAGAATCGTGGCCACATGTTTCAAAACAAAATTTAGTGATTTGCCAGCGTCGTCTCTAGTTTATTTTGAACTAAAGTGAACCTTCTCTTATATGTACTTGATGGAAATAAAAACTATAATTTGCATATTGCTGACCCTAAATACGCATGTATTGCCATAATGGTAAAAAAACATTATTCAAAACATTTGTTAGAGTTTTCTGTAAAGTCGTCGTAACTGAGTGTTTGTTATTCAATGTAACATTCAGAATAAAAATACAGGGTATGTCTGTGAACATTTACATCCCTTTAATCACGTGTTCTACTAAGCATTATGAACAACATTTGTTCTATCACTTTTGAAAGTTCGCATGAAATAATTTAAATTTTTCATACAAAGTCGGTCACGTGACTTGGTCATTTTGTATGGGGAGTCGAAAAATTTTATGACGAATTTCGAAAAGTCGTTGAACAAATGTTGTTCAGAATGGTTGGTAGAACACGTTGTTAAAGGGATGTAAATGTTCATAGATACACCCTGTAGGGACAATCAAACGAAGGACTTAAAAACAATAATATACTGGCATCTCTTACAAACCTAACACCACTTTTAACAAACCATTAAACACTATCAAATGTGTCTGATATTGTGTTAGACTACAACCACCTAAATACAAAACGTTTTTTTACGGGATATGGGGCAGACGAGGAGACGAATCACCTGATAGAAATAGAAATAAATTTATTGACCAGTAAAATTAGTACATATAACAATAATGCCGTTGGTTTCTGCACTAAGCACGAGGCTTGTATCGCCGAAACCGTATTGTTTTACAGTAACATTTAGGTATTACAGACACCAGTTCGTAGTCAAGAAAGGAAAGTAACGAAAGAAAAACAAATAAAATAGTTAAGTAACAAATTTGAACCTTGATAAAACATTTTTTTTTATATAATGATATTTAGGAACATTGAGTTGTAATAGTACAACTTTAGGTATGTGTGTGTGCGGGATAGTAAGCGATTACCGCCGCCCATGGACTCCTGCAACACCAGAGTTGTTTGTCACAAGTGCGCTACCGACCATTTAAAAGGAATACGCTCTTTTCTTGAAGGCTTGCAGGTCGTATCTGTCCGAAAATACTGCAGGCGATAGTTCTAAACGATAGTTTAAAACGTGATCTAAAGTTATTACCTTATTAGTGTGTACGGAGCTTTAGAGCTCATGCCATCCCGTTTCAATACGCAATGTTAAAAGGGGCTAGAACGTGATTTGTTCCAGAACTATTCTTATATCACGTTTTGTAATAAGAGAGCAACTGTCTACCACCAGGTGTTCCGCGAACAGAGTTTATCACCAGATATATAAAAAAACATTCATATGGACTAACATAATCATCCCAACCTCACAAATGCGCTATATAATTTGCTATTAAAATCTAAAAAGATTTTAATGTTTTAACTGGACCCAAGCCAATCGACTATTCCATTGGAAAAGTGATGAAGACTTGGACGCCATTGATAGAATTGTTACTCATAGTTACAAAATACTGAAAATTTGAATTTTAAATGACAACAATGATGTAAATTTAGGTATCCAGGCATCTTAACGGCAAGTGTAAACAGGCATCTTCTAGGCAAATGATAAATAACATTAAGATGTTTTAAAGAACTTGCAATTTGTGGCCAAGGATCACAGTGAATAAATTGAAAGAAGTTCGCATACTTAGCCTAGTCTTAAAACCAAGGTAGTCACTTGAGTACATTATTTTTTAAGCATGAGTAAGTGAGATTAACGTTAGCCTACGGTCAACAAAAAAAAGTATATTAAAATCTTAGTAATAATATTGTACAGTGTATAGAAGATAGTCACAAAACAATGCCAAAACACATAGAGGTACAATAATAGAATCTTAAGTCATTTGCCCGATAGAAGTTAATATGTCAGTCGTAGTATCGTAGGCACGTCCTATCGCTTCCGCCTTATCATTCGCGCATGCGCTAGGAAGCCGTGATGTATTGGCGGATATGACATCCAACCTGTCATAGCATATCGATAATAACTGGACGTTATGTATCATTTGAAGTAACGGTCCCAGTACCGCACCTTGGGGAAGCCCGATTTGCAGAGGCGTATTAAGATTCTTAATTACTAAGCTACTTGTTTGGAATTTCAATTTTACTCACACAAAACTTGTATTAACAATAAATAAATATGTAAGTAATTGATTCTTTTATCATCTGTGTTACGTTGTTTCTCTGAAGAAGTCTTACAGGAACAGCATGCATGCTGACAGCATGAGTATGATAAGACGAAACATAATATTTTCGTACTCATTGAAAATGTATTCTAAAACTGACCTTAACTCCGTTGTTCTTTTTACTAAAACTGCATAGGCAAATAATATTTTTCTCATTTCTTGAGAACTTGATAAGGTCAATCAAAATAAGCTTCCATGGTTTTTGGTGCCGTCGCTATTTCTGATTTTCAAGGACAATGTAATGCGAACTTGTCTCAATCTATTTACTGCGATCCTTGGCTACAATTTGAAGTTCTTTAAAACAAACCAGTTAAACCTGAAAGCAAAACATAGACATACACAATACCAATAGAAGTCATAAATCACTAACAATTTATCAATTTCCTTATTGAAAATGGACATCCAAAAACCGATTGCACAAACGATAGTACACGCTATAAAATTATTATAGCCAGGAAGAGAATGGTGACATGTTCCAGTAGGGTGACTGTACTGCTGCATTTTAAGTAAAATATTCAATAACCAGTTGGACATTTTATGTGGGAGGTGGCAGACGAGCAGTCCGATGATCTGATGTAAGCTATAACCGCCGCTCATGGACATCCAACACTGGTGCAGTCAAAAAAGCGCTGCGAGCCTTATCAACTCCCCTTCTCCCCGGATTAGGCCTGCGTTGTAATACTCCTTTGTAAAACCAGTTTTCCTCATGATAGGTGAAGTGCTCAAGGTGTCCAAATGGCCATCAAGATTGGGTCAAGACAGATTCATCATCAAACAGGGTCAACAAGATTGGATTCCCGATGTTGCACTTTGATGGCCAAGACCCACTTAAGCTTGCCCAAGCCACCGAAGCGAAGTAAGTAAGTAATCCTTGAATGAAATGGTAGTGGTCACCCTATATTGTAAGCATTAAGTATGTCATAACGTGAAATGCCCATAGATCTGCATGCGCGCCGCGGCTGCGCCGTATCGGCAGAATAAAAACTAATGCACGAAGCGGTTCCGTACATACAAAGTACTTGATCAGCTTTTGGCTATTCAAGGGGATTCATTGAACTCAATATTAGCATGAGGAACCAGAATTAATAAGACGATGTTATTTTTTAAGTACACCAACTACAAGATTCTAAACTTAGGTACTGCTGGACTGTTTTGGTTACAATACATCAGCCGTGGTTGCTATTATCAAACTTCTGGACCACACAATAAAACATAATTTAATTTATTTAAATAGTGATGGAACTGCTCTAATATTATACATGAATTTAGTTTGAACAATGTTGTCAAATAGAAATGTGGCAAGAATTTCCTTATAAAAAATATGATTCAATTTATAATCCGAACTTACACAACATCTATAAACAAACAAGAGTAGTTACATTAATTTCTCAGAACAAAAATAGCTCCTTACAAAAATAGAATTTCAATATCCGTCCTAGAATTACTGACGTGTTACCAAAACTAAATAAGCCGTCTAAAAGAGACGCGACTCTAATTACAATCATGAATAAAGCTTAAATTGGCGTAATAACTGTAACAGTGGCGGTAAATAATTGTTTTGTAGATTTAGTACAACCACAAGCAAAGGGCGAAGAACGCACTGGCCGCATAGAATTCCGACGAAAATAGATCGAACGCGACAATGGAAGAAGTTAAAACAAATAAAAAGGGAATTAGAATTCGGAATTCGAATAATGCGTTTGTAGATAAGGTATAATGTTTTATTTTTGTTGCAAAAGATTTAATTGTTTTAAGTAAAGAGGTTTGGAATTTAGCAACAGCATTCCACTATTTAATTAAGATACAGCAAGCAAGCCAACTAAAATAGTGTAGAAGAATAAGAATGTATGTAGGGACTTGACAACAATGGAACAACGGCTCTGAATTATTATTTATACATGACGTAGATAACAAATTACCTAGTAAAAGCAATTCTAAGAAATAAATCATAAGCCTTCAGATCTGTGCGATGCTAACAAAATATTGCGTTTATGTTCAATAAAGTACTGAAATAGAATTTTATTGACCGGAGGGAAAAAGGAACGTTGTATAGAAACATTGGTGGTTTGGCATCTGTCTTACGTGTCTAATATTGTCTATGTTTTTAGATTTCTCGTTCCAATTTTTCTACTTTGTAGCTTCAGAAAATTTTACCGAGTTTATTGGTGTAAATTTTGCGATCTCTTGAACTATATACATTTTGGTGCTGTTTCTATACCAGTGTGATCTTCACATAAAGATTTATACTTTTTAGATTAAATGATTTAATCTAAGCAAAAACGTCACAAAAATAATCGTAAAGTCGTACGTCGTAGATCGTAAGTAACAATCACACTTCTTCCAAAATTCTCAACCTCAAGAATCTGTGTCTAAATAAAACAAAGACGAAAAGATTCTCAAAGTGAGCAAATTGACCAGATTACATCACACCGACAGTGAGAGTCAATAAACCTAATTCAATTGGTTTTTTAACCCAATTACATGCAACGGTGAATCATGTCAGAACTGCGGAGCCAAGGACAACTGTTGTTTGTAGGAAAATCATTTTTATTCGTTTTGAATCATTTTTGTGGGCACAATGCTGTAGTAGAACCTGCATAGATAGATAAGAAATCATTTATTGACCACAACACATGTTTACGGTGTGTAAGGACAAACATTATAAAATTGCGGCCAACAAGTTTCAGCCTCAGCATGTGCTACAATAACCGCTAGGCAGCCGCTGCAGCTCTGATTTTCAGGCTGTACCTTTGAGCGACGCCTCATAATAAAACATGCAAACAACAACAAAGAAAAACACACTGACAATGAATATTACACAAAACGAAACAAAACAAAGAAAATCTATATAATGTATATACAAATAGCAGAACGCCTACAGAGCCAATAACAGAAAAATAAAAAAATATATAATAAAATATAAATAGGTACTCTTCATTAAACATTTTAATCACAGATAAGTACAATCTTGGCAATCTAACGTTTACTTTTTTACTTAACGGTAAGAAACAATCTTCAATAAAGAATATTATCAGCACAATTAGCCTAAGTGTAAAAAAACGACATATAGTTATAGTTGGTATACCAACAACATTCAAAGGAAACGATCATAATAATATTATAACAAATCAACAATAGCTCGTAAAAGCTGTGATGTTACATGATGTTTACTTTTAGTTTCAATCGAACGGACAGTGATGTCTTGACGTAGGGTTATAAGGATTAAAAGGTCTTGACTTGCTTGACTTAATGTCCTATGTCCCCTAGGTGGGGCAAAGGGTGCTTCGTCATCTCGAACGGTCTTCAGCTTCGCACTTAACTTCGCTCCAAGATGTCAAGTTATTCCCTCCAATTGTAATTACATAGTCAGTTGAGAACTTTTTTAGAGATATCAAAATTAATTTAGGGATCTATGGCATTTTGTTTTTATTCTCTACACGTTGATCACACGTGTTCAAAAATTTTTTACTTTAGAATCACGTCACTTGATTTTCAAATTTACGCTATCTATAATAATATCGTTGTTACATTTGACTTCAAATTCCGCTGCTCCACTAGAATTTCTAGCAACCACAGTAATCTTCAGAATCTATGCAAGCTTCATTAAACCGCTCCCAATTTTATCCAGTTCGGCGGAAACGCTGAAAATTTTGCAGAACTGCGATGAATAATCGTGGCCAGCCGCCCTAGGATGTATCGCCCATGTCTGCTATCGGAGTAAATCATAAAACGGGAACAAAATCTCGTGCCACGGTTTGTGATATCTGAGGAAATTCTGCGTAAACTAACCTACTTACTGAGCTGGTGTTAGTGGGGTAAAATACTTAATATTTAATTTATATTTCGGGGAACTTTAGGTTTTGTAGTGGAAGATTATTTGCATAGTGCATTGTACATATTATAAAAACTTGTGCCAACATATTGATCTAGCATATATTAATGATGTCTTTTGAAATCTATTTTTTGTTTTGTAAAACAATGTTAAAATTGGCCTGTGCTTCACAAATAGTAGAATTGTATAGAGTTGCTGTGAAATATTTTCAACTCATGATGTCCTATAAAAACGGTTATGATTGGATAATTCACATATTTTTCAATTTTAATTTTTGCTATAGTTTTTATTGTGTATTAACCTGTCTCCTGTAAACACCAGGCCTAGTTATAAATTAATAGATAAAAATCTAAAAACATCACCAAAAAGCTTCATTAATTTTTAAAAGCTTGGAGCTTCTCATTTTGATAGATTATCTATAAATACAATTTATTGCACAAAGTTTACAGATCTTAGTCTTAGTATTATACTAGTACAATGTAGGGGGTCTTATAGCTAATAGCGATCTCATGCAGACAACCTCGGGAAATCAATAATTATTGGTTATCAGAAAAATATTAAAACGAAATCTGTATCAAAATGTTTAAAATTTCCGGCTTCTACAGTAAATTAACCCATTTATTCCGCCTCGTTTATTTCGAATACCCCAGCAACAGTTTCAGCGAGGGCAACGAACGTATACTCTTGTCCTAGTCTTACGTGTTTTTCTGTTGCTCATCTTTTGGCACCTCGTAAATCATGAGCTGGCTGTGACTGATGTTCTGGTATTGTTTCAATGTTATGTGATAGAGAAAAGTTAACGACGTTATTATGTTGACGTGGGGGAAAAAAAATTAGAATAAATTTACAAGTATCTCAGTATTCTCAGTAGTAATAGCAATAACCATAGCTAATGTCGTAATACCCATGTTTCGGATATATAGCGGCCAATACGATGAACTAAGAACGCAGGACATTCATAAATGAAATGGAATTAAAATTAAATTTAATTAACCAAAGTACTAACATAAGCTTTAAGACAAACAGTTCCTAACTCTATATGGATTTTATGGTCCGCAATAAACACTTTTTATTTATTTATTATACAAAAGAGACACAAGTGCACATCTTATTTCGAAGGGACTCCAGTAAAGCAAAGGCCAGATAGAGGTCTGAGCAGAGTGCCTATTATAACTGTCGCATCCAAACAAAAGAGACTCACAGCGCGTGTCAGAGGGACGGGGATAAAGATTCGGTAGTGAATTTAGGCCCTCAAGCGAAAGATTAACAACCTAATTTAATAAGTACTTAAATGTCTATCTACAGCGGGAATCGAAAAGTGAAATAAAGTAAAAATTATATACTATTCAAAACACTATAGTTTACGAATTGCTGCTTAATTCACAATAGAAAAATCTGGACCGCATTTATCAAAAACAACAATATCTCCGAAGACTAATTGACTAAGAAAGTAAATAATGACATTTTAAACACAAGCTAAACGCTTCCTTAATTAAGGCATCTGTGTCTGTCCGTCTGTTTTTGCCAGCCCCACGTGTTACGCACGGGGTACCTTAGAATAGGAGCTTCGGACTCTTGAAAACTATGGAGTCGGGTTTTGTTGAAAAATTTTGCTATATCTTCTATTTGCATGGGCTATTCGTTTGTTTTTACCAGCTCAACTTGTTACACACGAGTTACGTTAGAATAGAAGATTCGGACTCTTGAAAACTGTGGAGTCGAGTTTTGGTTAATTTTTTTGATACATTTTTCTATTTGCATGGGCTATCCGTTTATTTTTGCCAACACCACGTCTTACGCACGGGGTACCTTAGAATAGGATCGGAATGTTGAAAACTATGGAGTCGTGTTTTGTTAAAAAAAATTGATACATTTTTGTATTACACACACACACCCGCACAGTACAAACGTTTGTGTGCATGAACATGTCTGTTTGTATTGATCAGGGTGTTTTCTATGTTTTATAAGCAATGATCGGAGTAGGTAGAGCTATTTGGATTTATTGATCACGGGCAACACAGAAGCATTGAAGACTTTCGTTGTCAGACACGGCGGTAGATGGGCCGAAAATATGGTGCGTAGAGTGGAGGCTACGTACAGGAAGTCGCAAACATGGCAGGTACCCCATAAGCTGGACCGACGATCTGGTAAAGGTCGCGGAAATTCATTGGATGCGGGCGGCACATCACCCATCTGTGTGGAGAACATTGGGGAAGGCCTCTGTCCAGCAGTGGACGTCTATTGGCTGAAATGATGATGATCAATGATGACGGGCTACCCGTTTGTTTTTACCAGCTCCTACGTGTTACACTCGGGGTACATGCAATAAATTATTTGTATTTGTACATTAGAATAGGAGACTTGGACTCTTGAAAACTATGGAGTCAAACTTCGCAAGAATTTTTGGAACATTGAGTTAAGGATCATTATTAATATTTAAATAATAATTAATATTTCACAACATCACATACATTGATCTGACTCTACTCAAGCACCTGTGTTACGGATATCAGAATCAACAGTGGGATTACAAATATATACGTATAATACTTTTCTTTTGTAAATACATACTTCAAATACATACATAGATATATACATATTATTGTACTCTTATTATGTCAAGTTTCATTTACTGAAGCGTATGTATCTGTTCATTTTGCAAGGCCCACGTGTCACGTGGGGGGTGCCTTATATTAGGAGTTTCGGGTTCTTGGGTCTCCAAGAGTCCTTGTCGAATTCTGTGACATTATCTGGAACAACAAAATATTCCAAAAAAGTAGAGTATATTGTCCTAACAGTAAACAGAACTTTTTCCAAACTTTAATGTATTTACCATTAAAAGTAAACACGTTAAGAAGAAACTTATCACGCTGGTCCTGATTCGGCGGACTTCAAAACAAAAAAAGTGTTCATTATTCATGATAACCATATTGACATTGTACTACATTACATTACATTGAGTATGGTACACTACAATTTTTATTTATTTATTGACTATGCAAAGCACCAATTTAAATTTGAGAACAAACGAATTCCATAGATCATTACTCACTATACATTAACTGTTTACACTCATTAATCATAATAGTCCCTCGATAACTGGTCCTATGGCCACCACAAAACCGTTATCAATACAGCACTTTAAAACAGCTTTTTATAACAACTATTAAATATCAATACAATGACTAATTAAAATAGTAAACCGAATGAAATGATATTAAAACTCATTATTAATTGATCCAGTCAATTACAGACGCTAAGAGGTACCTATGCAAATTTTAATATTAAACTTTTTTTGCATTACATGTTAAACTTGTTCCAAAGACATTTACTATTTCCAAATCAGCGGAATACAGATAACTTTAAGTTTAATATAGTCTAACCATTTCATTTCAATAAGGTCGAAATTTGCATGTTTTTATGTATCCCTGGAAATAAACTTACCCCTTAAAGTTTTGCCTATTTCAAGCAAATATTTATGTAACTGGGACCAGTTTCTGCTGATTCGTCCATTATAGTATATTTTAAAGCGAATGGTTATCAGCACACCATATCTTTGTAGAAGTTAAGTGGGTTTTAAGACTTTTGTGCAGTTTTATTAGTCATATACCTGTTTTACTATTCATTTTGCTAATTTTCTTGATACGATATCTGCCATCTTATGCTCGCTGGTTAGCTGATATTATGTGCCAGATAAGAGGTAATTTCTGCCAAGGTATTTATAAATATGTTATTTTTTCATACATTGTGGCGTCAAATTTTTATCTGACTTAAGAATAAGAATATATTTTATTTGCGTAAAATATGGTTACATTTGTTGTTAACATTGTTTAAATTTGTCCGCATATTTTTTATATACATATAAGTTCTAACAGATGAACGAAGATAAATAGAACTAAAATAAAATTTAGAACTTTATATATTATCTTTTCATATAAGTAATTACCTACTGGGCACTTTAACAAAAACAGTTAAAATTATTGTAGGACATTTTTTAGTATACATACGATTATGATCGCCAATAAAGATACAAAATCTATGAAAATATTTGGCACACAGATCAGAGTAAATTGACCTAAGATATATTTTACATAGTTGGAATAGCTTAGTAAACTGTCCCACTTCAGTTCAAAGGCCTCCTTCATAGAAATCAAGTTATCGCTCCTATGATGGGATTAGGCTTAATCACCACGCTTGCCTAATGCGGCATTGGTGATCACAAACCCGAGCTATGTATATGTTATTCTGTCGCTATGTTCCAAAAATTCGAAATATACTTTTTGCTCGACCCGGGTACCAGACCCCGAGATCACGGCCCGGTACTCAAACCACTATTAAACCAACAGGGCATTAAAGGGATAGCTTAAAAATACTAAATTGGATTTTAAAGCCAAATATGACGAACGAGCAAGGTTACCCCATGCTTCTATTTATTTATTCTTTATTGCACAAGAAAAAAAAAGTACAATTGGCGGACTTAATGCTATACAGCATTCTCTACCAGTCAACCATTGGGCGATGCAGAAATATCTATGACTAAATAAATATATATCCATAAACATGTGAGTAATGTAATATAATAAACCTGCTTATACTATAATAATATAATAAAAAAACTATCTTGAAAATATGATTATAAAGTCTACTCCATAGCTACCTCTGTCCAAAGAGCAACAAAAAAAATGTTTACCACGTGTTCCAGGGCGCAAGGGACGCCGGTTCGACCCCGGCAGGACAAAGGACCTTGGACCTGCCTAGATAATGGCCGTTACACACACTTTGCTACATCATTATTTGGTTCCAACACAATAGCATACACATACTTTGTCAACACAATCACGTATTTACTCGTACTTAATACGAGGAGTATTACTATTTGAAAGGAGTAGTTAACTATTCGGTTCTTGTTGGTGTCTCCTCAGTAGAAATCGACATTCCGAATCAGTGATTGACCAATGTGCCTATACAATTACTATGTAGGGCCTTTGGTGGCGCAGTTGTTAGTGGGTCCCACATTAAAGCAACGGCTGCACTTGGGGTCCCGGATCCCCGAGACGGGCCAAAATTTGTCCCATAGTTTTTCTGTTAAGGTGACGGGTAGGGCACACTAGCGACGCTAATCGATTTTAATTTTTAGCTACTAAACCGGATTTATTTTAAAAAAATTCGGGGTTACACCCTATCGACAGCCGTAAAGTCCTTGAGTGGAGACCGCGACTCGGTAAGCGTAGTGTAGGACGCCCTGCGACAAGATGGGATGATGACATTCGAAGGCTGGCTGGTGTGGGCTGGATGAGAGTGGCCGAAAATCGGGAGCAGTGGCGTGCATTAGGGGAGACCTATGTCCAGCAGTGGACGAGTGTGGGTTGCTGATGATGATGATGATGACCCTCTCGACAAACACTTATACTATGAATTAAATAACCATGCACAAATGTTGGGCCCAACGCGTACGCGAAAAATTGATTCACGCGAAAAGCGGCCACTTTTGGCGTTGATCAATTTTTCGCGTACTAAAACGGAAGCCAACATTTGTGCATTTTTATTTAATAATTAGTATAAGTATTTGCCGAGAGGTTGTAACTCCAAAATTGTTTAAAATAGATCCGGTTTAGTAGCTAAACATTAGAATCGATTGGCGTCGCTAGTGTGCCCTATCCGTCACCTTAATTCTCAGTGTCATCGCGGAGTCTGGAAGTTGGCGGTCTTGTACGCCCGTGCCTTAGAAAGCACGTTAAGCCGTTAGGTCCTGCGCCAGATCTCTCTTGGTCGTGTCACACTGGTGTCCCATCGAAATATGAGTGTAAGGGAATAGAGAGTGCACTTGTGTCTGGGCAAACACTTTGTGATGTATATACTATGTCCTGCGTCGATGGATGTTCGCTGAAATTGGCCGCCATAACTAAAATACCGGTTTGCAGGTCATAATTAGGTCCTTTATGACATTAAATTAATATCCTGTATGGACTGGCCCGTTATTTAATGTGATAGATTGCAGACGAGCAGACGGATCGCCTGATGGTAAGCCATTGCTGCCGAGCATAGACACCAGCGACACCAGTGGAGTCACAAGTGCGCTGCCAAACTTTAAATTCCCCATTCCCCCGGATTGGTCTTCAGGTACTCTCACTCATGCAGCATACATACAGGGATTAAGCAAAAAAAGATATAATATAATTAAATTCTTAATCGTGAAAATCTGTCTTTTTATATGATATAGATGGATCACCTGATGGTAAGCGATTCCCGCCAAGATATCTTCATTTAATAAAGGGACGGGTAGCCCTAACTAGCGACACCATTCGTTTTTAATTGTTAGCTACTAAACCGGATCTATTTTAAACAATTTCGGGTCAGTTGGGGTCGTTTTTGTACGCGAAAAATTTTATTGGTTACCGCCAAAATTGGCCACATTTAGCGTGACTCAATATTCCGCGTATAAATGTTAGGTCCGCATTTGTGCATGGTTATTTCATAAATAGTATAAGTGTTTGCCGAGAAGTTGTAATCCCGAAATTGTTTAAAATAGATCTGGTTTAGTAGCTAACAATTAAAATCAATTGGCGTCGCTAGTGTGCCCTACCCGTCACCTTAACACTTTATTTTAATTACATACGCAATGTAGGCATTGAATAAAGAATTAGCAAACAAACCGGATATCTTTTTGAACAATTTCGAAGCTGCAGCCTCTCGGAAAACACTTATGCTATTTATTTAAAACTTATACTTAACTTTTGGGTTTGCTTTTGTACTCGAAATTTGAACTACCGGCAAAAACGGCCTTTTATGGCGTTAATCCAAATTTTCAGTGCAAAAACAGATCAAAAAGTAGTGCACTATTATTAAATAAATAGTATAAATGTTTGCTTAGAGAGTCCCACTCCAAAATTGTTTAAAATAAATCCGGTTTAGTAGTTAACAATTTAAATCGATTGGTGTCGCTAGCTACCCGTCGCTTTAAGAAAATTTTCTTTGAGGGTAGTTTTAATTTTATTTAATTTTTAATTCAAAATAAAATACTATCCATACTCTCTCAAATTTTACAATTGTAGAAAATAGAAACAAAATTGGTTAATTTATGCATATGTAGGTAAATTGTGTTTGCCGGTATCCGATAAAGCCAAAAGCTCCGTCTATAGATAATATTCGGCAATCAATTGAACTCCGACTAATTAAAAAAATATGAGCAATGAAGCATTCTTATCACTCCCGCTATTTCCCTGAACCCCACGTGTCGGTAATCCCATCGCCAAAACAATACCAAGAAATATGACTCACTAATATGAAACTTATTACGGATTTCAAATATCCCGCCGGTCTATATTTAATTATATCTCAAAATAAACACAAATCCGCTTACCAGATACAGAGAATATGGAAATCGCGCAATGGCATCCGCTAAATTTTTCAAACACTGACAGTTTTAATAGTCAGAACTGTTTTGGGCACAAAAATTCAATTCACAAGCACAAATTGGTGAGCGAACACGAAAACGTAATCGCAAAATTGAAGAACGCCGCGCGGGAGACAGCCGCACGCCCCGAGCGCCGAGTAACGACTGAAGAACCGGAGCTTTTCAGCCAGCGAAGCTGCGCGTGCGTTGCATACCGAAGCGCGCTAGTGTTGCCGTCTCTATCGCACTTTATGCCGGCGTTGGAGTTGTTTTATCTCCGTCCTGTTTCCTCGCAATGTCTCGTGGAAATGTAAGGAAACGCAATGACGTGCGCGTTGCGCAACGGTGCACTATGACTTATTCCGTCGCTTGATTAATGATTTCTCAGCTTTTCGTTTGAGCTTTATTTATGTTTTTCTTTGGATTTGACGCAACGGTTGCTTGGAAATGACGGGAGGAATTTACGAGCTAATTTATGGCGTTATTTTGGCTAATTAAACGTAAATAATTAACTGAAAAATGCACTTTTATAGGGCTTGTATTTTTAGACAGCATTCTTATTAGAAATGGTAACTGCATAAAATTAATTAAAAATAAATATGGCGGTTGCTTAATTTTGTTGTTTAAAATTTAGCAATAACTTAGGTTGTATGATCTATTGTGCAATAATATTAAGCAGTAAGTAATTACCTAAATAATAAATATGCTATTAGTATCATAATCTCAATGTTTCGATCCCAGTTGCATTCAAAGGGCCATAACCCAGGATTTGGGAATTCTAGTAATTACAATGAAGCGACTGCCGTTTTTTGACCTATCGAATAAGTCGACTGGCAAAGGAACTAGAGCAACAAAATCATGGTTACACGTTAAAATGTTTGATTGATTGATTGACTGATACATAGATTTGAAAAATCCACAGATGTCTGCTCGGATTCGAATTTAAACCTCCTTTTTGGTAGTCTTATGTTGGACTGAGAGTCATCAACAGAACTACCTTTGAATTGCTCTTGAATTCTGTATTTTATAACCGTCTAACCACTTTAACCTGGACATCCTTAAGGCAAGAATTCTTAGAAGAGGCGTCTTAGACCTAATCGTCGCATCTGGTGCGATTGTGGTCAAGCGTTAGTCCATAAAAAAAAACTATTACTTAACTAATTATTTTCAAGGAGTGTTGAAGCAAAGGCTTGACCGGAATAGATACCACGGTCTCACAGAAACCCGGCGTGAAGCCAGTGAAGTATGTTACAACTCACTGCGTAAAACAGCGACTCTGCTGTGTTTCGCTGCGTGAGTGAGGGTACCAGAGGCCGGCAGCACTCATGTCATTCCACTGGTGTCACGGATGTCCGTCCCCGGCAGTGTAGAATAGGCCACCCTCACTCTTACCGAGGTGTCGTAAAAGGCGACTAAGGTAAAGCTGCTGGCATGATCATCAGCACCCAGAGAAGGAAAACTTTGCATTTATATCAAAACCCTCGCCAACCCGTCGGCCAAGCGTGGTGAGTATGGTAAAAACCCCTCATGTGATTGAGGGAGACCCGTGCCCCAGCAGTGGGGACTTAAATGGGCTGACGATGAAGATAAGAAAGATAAAAAGCTCTTTATTCAAGTTACCTATTTTTACATTCATAAGTGTTCGGAATGGACCAAATACCGAACATTTATGAATGTCTAAATAGGGACACATTTATTATCATCTACGCGCTGGTTCGTATGTGTCGATTTCTACTAAGATGACTCCAGCAAGAAACTCAGTAGTTACTCTTTTCAAATATTTATGATGTTACAGAGTTTCAATTGGGAAGATAATAAACTATGCAATTATCAAAATTAATAAACTATACTATGAATAACAACTCAGAAGACTAATTAACATGTCCAAGAATCCTTATTATTGAAATAATCTTGTACATTATAGTAACCTTTCTTCATTAGGCAAGTTTTTTTATATGTATAGTGGCACATTATATTGGCTCTCCTCAGCCTGATGGTAAGCAAAAGGTTAATTGTGAGACTTAAACTTATACAATAATAGGTCAATGACATTATGTGGTAGCTTATTGAATATCTTAATTTAAAAAAAAAACTATAAGACGGAGCATAATTTCCGTATCATTAGACAAAGTAATGTAAAACACATTAGCGTTTATTACAGGCCTCAATATTATATGGGCCATTACGAGGTTCCTCTGAACCACCAGGAAACAGGATAGCGGAACGCTCAGCGAAGAGCTTCTTCCACGAACGCACTGACTAGCGGAAAACGACGGAAAGTATTAATTTGGAACTGATTTTTTATGGTAAAGGAGATAAACGGAAAATGTCACGGAACGGAAATGGTTTGGCCGTTGGAGAGCCACGCTTCGGCATGAATAGGCCGTCTCACAGAAAACCGGCGTGAAGCAGCACTGTGCCGTGTTTCGCTGAGTGAGGGTACGCTAGTTAAAGGTTGGCCGCGCTCTTGTGACTCCACTGGTGTCGCGGGTGTCCATGGGCGACGGCAATTGCTTCCCATCAGGTGATCCGTTTGCTTGTTTGCCAACAATTACATAATAAAAAAAGGCACTTGATAGTAAGTTGTCAATAAATTTATATTATACATTACAATACCCATTAATTTTTTTGGTTTCTAATCTTGTTACTTTGATAGAACCTTATGCAAACCTCAACCAAAGCAGCTTAAACAAATGTTAGCGCCCCATAAATAAGCTTATAAGCGCCTATTGGCCTATAAATAAGCTATACTGCGCCTGGGCCTTAGATCGCGCCTGAATGAATCGATAATCTGAATGCGCTATTAAAAGACCACGCTATTGTTAGAAGACTAGCGGATATAGTTCCAGAGCGACATGAATGAGAGTATATGTATAGTTGACCGTAGGAGAGTCACGCTTCGGCATGAATAGGCTGGCGGTCGAGCCAGCCTATAGGAGTGATACCACTGACTCACAGAAAACCGGCGGAGTTTAAAGGTTGGCAGCGCACTTGTGACTCCACGGGTGTCCATGGGCGGCGGCAATCGCTTACCATCAGTTGATCCGTCTGCTCGTCTGCCACCTATGTCATAAAAAATATGAACACATACTGTTTCGTTTTCTTCTCATTGTCTGGTCTGATGGTAGCTTAGGCAGCATTAAAAGCGTTGGTAGCTCAGTGGCTCGAAAGCAGGCGCCTTACATACGGAGGGTCGTGGTTCGAAATGAGCATGCACCTCTGGATTTTTCAAATCTATGTGCGTATTTCTACCACTATCTCGGCGGTGAGGAAGCCTACACGTTTCGGATAATTTTAGAAACATATAATTCAGTCGGTCTGGGGGTCTTTGCTTTGCTTATTTTGGATGATACGGAGGGAGGTAGGGGAGTCTAGAAGATGATTACCTCATCGATAATTATTGTCTTTTAACACAAATGGCAGCCCTCACATTCTGTTTGCTTAAATACGAAACGTATTTTCGGGGAATTACCTACAAATAAATGGGTTGCCGATCTGTGACAAAATAATCGAAAAATGTTTACGTAAACATGGGGGGAGGGGGTAAGAGCTTTGCTTACTTTTGCTGACAAGGAGGAGGGGGGTAAATATAATAAAATTTGCTTTCGTAATACTTGAACGTCCCCTTATCATCTTAGCGTGTAATTCCTGGTTGCGTCCAAAGCTATCGCCCTGAAGCCCGGCTTCGATTTTCGATGCATTCCCTTGAATATACGCATCTCTTTCCCCTGAATCCTGTTTCCTCGCTCCGGAAGAGGGTGCGCTCACGAGCTGCGCACGCGCTACAAATTGTGTCCGACGAGTGATTGATGGGCTGTTGGGATTTTTAGGAGTTCCTGAAGGATATGCCTTTTTACTGGGTTAAATACAAAACGCTCTGTCACGGAATGAATTGTGGATTGACTTTTTACTGAATGAATGATGGAGTTGTAGAATGAACTATCGCCCGTGGTATTTCCGATACTTTTAAACTTTAAAGAAAAGAGCGTGTTCCCTCTTCTCGACTGCGTGTCCTTGTAGTTTCGCGTCCATGATTTCCCACAACCTGACATCATCACAATAAGCACAGACTTGCACAGATATCAGGCTCCATAAGGTCGGCAGTTTGTTTATAGGATTGAGCATAAAAATAAATAAATAATTATAAATAAATATTTCACAACATCACATACATTGATCTGACTCTGAGATAGGTAGCTCAAGCACCTGTGTTACGGTTATCAGAATCAACAGTGGGATTACAAATATGTACATATAATACTTTTCTTTTGTAAACACATACTTATAATACATAGGAAACACCCAGACCAATACAAACAGACATGTTCATGCACACAAATGTTTGTACTGTGCGGGGATCGAACCCGCAACCTTTGGACCAAAGGCAGCGTTCACTACCACTGTTCCAAACAGATCGTCAGATTTTTTTTTTAATAAGTTACCTCAGATTATTATTGACTTGCCTATATATAATTTAATAAACTGTATACATATAAAAACTGTTTAATGAAAAAAGGCTATTATAAAATAGACGATTTATTGAAACAATAATTTAGGGACATCTTAGTAAATTGTACTTTATTTTTAAGAAAGTGGTGATATTTTGTAAAACAACTTTTTTTTAAAAGAGTAACTGCTAAGTTTCTTGTCATCTATCTATCTATTTCACAAACATACGCGACAAATAACCCGCGTCATAATGACGCATCGTCCAATATCTACATAATGGTTTACCCTCGGCTGCACCAATATACCAGCGCACGCGCAGTACATTACCTGCGTATCGGCGTAACCTTTGCGCCTACGCACTGCCGCCATGGATGTAATAGAGAGCGAAGTGACACAAGAATAATACGTCAAAACTCCACCGGATGATATAAGAAATTTAATCAATCAATCATTTATTGCTTCAGTAAAGTCTTCAGACAATTCTAAAGTACACCGTTATTTTATCTTTTACATCCCGAAAACCTTTAATAGGTATCGTGAGTAAAGTCCATCATGTTAGATCCAAAAAATAAGCGAAAAAAAATCTGCTGCTCCATACATTATTACCTGGTGGATATTAAATGTTGTATCAAACAGCTGATTTTTATCACAAATACAAATTCTTTATTTGCAAAACATGGGTAGGTATAAAAGCTGTTAAGTTTTGTAAAATGGTTCGCCATATTTGGCCAAAGACGGCATGCAAAATTGGGCCAATGTTTATTATTAGGAATTAGTTAATTAAATTGAATTGATTACGCTACATTATATGGGATACATTCAGCAGTTTACAAATAGGTCACAGTATAACTCAAATTAAATTAAATTATATTTCAAATTACTTTGGGATAAAATAAATTAGATCATTATTAAATTTACTTCGGTTATTTTGTTGATCTAACATGCTAAATGGATATGAATAAACATGAGCCAATCATTTGGTCTGGTTTTCTTGTCTAAGTCAGACGGCAATCACTTCAATATAATTGTCGGAGTTGCTAACCCCTGGAACTTGGCCCAAGCTTACCTCGTTTAGAAAAGGTATTAAGAAAATTCGTGTGATGCACACTTGAGTCTGTTCAGTGTCTGGGTGTAATATGTGTATTCAAGTAGTATAGTATCAGCCTATAAACTGTCCCACTGCAAGGCAAAGGCATCCATCATAGAAATCAAGTTATCGCTATTATGATGGGATTAGGCTTAATCACCACGCTTGCCAAATGCGGATTTGTGATCACAAACCCGAGCTATGTTCGAAAAATTGGAAACATACTTAACGCTCGACCCGGGAATTGAACCCAGGACCCCGAGATCACGGCCCGATACTTAAGCCACTAGACCATCAGGGCGGTATTCAAGTATATATTTGTAATCCCTCATATTCATAACACAAGTGCTTAAGCTACTGAGTACGGAATCAGGTCAATGTATTAGATCTTGCTGTATGACTAGTTTGACTACCATTTTTTTATGATATAAGAGGCAGACGAGCAGACGTATCACCTGATGGTAAGCTATTACTGCCGCTCATGGACACCTGTCCATGGCCGTTTGGTCCCCGGCAGAGTAGAATAGGCCACCCTCACTCTTACCGAGGTGTCGTAAAAGGCGACTAAGGTAAAGCTGCTGGCATGATCATCAGCACCCAGAGAAGGAAAACTCTGCATTTATATCAAAACCTTCGCCAACCCGTCTGCCAAGCGTGGTGAGTATGGCAATTACCCCTCATGTGATTGAGGAAGGCCCGTGCCCCAGCAGTGGGGACTTAAATGGGCTGATGATGATGAACACCTGTCACATCAAAGGAGTCAGAGGTGCGCTGCCGGCCTTTTTAAAAGAGAGTACGCTCTTTTCTTGAAGGTTTGCAGGTCATATCGATCCAGAAACACCGCAGGCGATAGTTCATTCCACGATTTGGCAAGCACATACTCATCATTTTCAAGGGAACCAAACCAAATGGACCAAAATGAACACGCTCAGAATCATACCCCAACATTTATAGGCCATCTACAAAGAAAAACTATCCGAGACGATCACAAATATATTATTAAACAAATATAACTCCCAGGAGTTAAAAGACAGTTAGGTTGGCAGCGCACTTATGATTACTCTGTTGCTGCGTGTACATATAGGCGGCGATAATTATTTACCATCAGGTGATCCGTCAGGTCGCCTGCCACCTATCACATTTTTTTTTGTTTTATGTGATAGATGGCAGACGAGCAGACGGATCACCTGCTAGTAAGCGATTGCCGCCACCCATGGGCACCCGCGACACAGTGGAGTCACAAGTGCCAACCTTTAAACCCCCATTTCAAGCAGCGAAACACAACACAGTTCTGCTTCACGCCGGTTTTCTGTGAGGCCATGGTAACACTCCTGTCGAGCCGGTCCATTCTTTACAGTTTACATTACAGTAAGTACATCTTTGACTGTATTATATATGTTTATAAAAAAATCGAAAACTTTTATAAACATACATAATATTCCCTCAAAAATCCGACAACCATAACCTGAATACTAGAAATAAACACAAGCTTGCTGTTCCACATCTCAGACTTCATAAGATTGGTAATTCATTTGTAGGAATGAGTATTAAAATATTTAATAAGTTACCACAAAATCTTGTTGATTAACCAATTTCAAAATACATGTTAAAAATTATTTAATGACAAAAGCCTATTATACAGTTAATGATAACATAAATGACAAGAATTTATGGAAATGATAAACTGTTCGCCTACACCCATGATACTGTACTTATAAAAATTTTGGCGATTTAAAAGAGTAACTGCCGCCAAGTTTGTTGCCGGATCTTCTCGTCAGAATCAACTTTCCGATTCCGGTGGTAGAATCACATTATATTTATTAATTTTTTAGTATATTTTTTGTATCGACTAAGGTATATACATAGTATGATATACATAGTTATAATTTATATTTTTCATGTATGACGATTTGTAAGAGCTGTATATGTATAAGCCTATGCAAATAAAGTACTTTTGAATTTTGAATTCATGCCGAAGCGTGGCTCTCCCACGGTCACATAAAAACCCAGACACTATAAGAACTCATCCAGTAATTTACATCTTCGCCATATGCTTATTGTTGTATTGTTTATTCCATTACTCTATAATTCACCATCATCGTTCAATTATCGACCTTACACCTTTCTAAAAAGGTCTCCTGTCGAAATGCAAATAAAGGGCGATGAGAAATTGTGCTAGATGTTCGGTAAAAAGAACAATAGGCCACTTTGACGGCTACACGGCTAATGTATTTGCTATTGTGACACTATCTCCAGTGACATGTTGCAGTTCCTTATATCTAACATGTACCATCTAAAGTCGCGATTCATCACTTGATTAACGGAATTTATGACCTAAATCAGAGGAATTGTGCGTTATTTCCGGAACTTTCTACCACGTACCTCAGTTTTGTGGAACGGTTTGGCTGCAGGAGTATTTCCTAACGGCTACGACTTAGGGACCTTCAAGAGAAGAGCGTACTCTTTTTTAAAAAGGCCGGCAACACATTAGCGATCTCTCCGATTTCGCTAATGTGTTGCCGGCCTTTCGCAGATACTTTCCATCAGTGACTCGCTTGCTCATTTGTCCGCCTCTAGCATAAAAAAAATAGAAACGCGGTGCAATAAGCTGCGACGTTCTTTGCATCAGTTTTGTTTTATTTCTAAAATGGGCAGACGAGCTTTCGGTCCATGGTAACCGCCGCTCATAGACATCAACAATAATATCCTCCTAACCGATTACGGGCTACGGCGGCCATCAGCCACGTAGGCAGGATATATTATTTTTTCTTTGAATCACTTGACATTGGCAAGTTGCGGCAAGACGCAGAGCCATTATAAAAAAAAATCTTTTTACTATGTTTGTACTAGTAAATACTTACCTGTACACAATGTATAAATTCTCGTCCACCACTTTAAAAATATTCATCCTTCATCCTTCTGCGGGTTTGGCCTGGCGATTTGTAACACCGGTTTTTAACAAAACCTATTTCAGGCGCCAGCCTCTCTTACTCCAGGATCATATGTTAGTACTTGTACTTTTGGTTTAAGACTCTATTGTAAAGAGGAAAGTAAATGATTTATTTATTTATTATATTTGGACACCAGCGTGACACGACCGGAGAGGGATTGGGCGCAGGACCAACGGCTTAACGTGCTTTCCGAGACACGGGGGTACTAGACCGCCAACTTTCAGACACCGGGCTGCCACTAAGAATTTCTTACCGAAAACTTAGCTACAAATTTTTGGCCCGACCCGGGGTTCGAACCTTTATAGTGCGACCCCTAACCACTACGCCACCGAGGCAGTCAACCCTCTTCAAAGTCAAGTCAGTCAACTGACATTAACAATGCCAGGGCACAGTCATGCCGTTGCCTACCATGGAAGAACAATTCTGTGCGTCCTGTGAAAAGTGGTACAAGTCGATTTATATCAAATTTGATTTTCTTCTTGCTTCTTCATCACAAAAACCAGCGCTGCAGCGGCTTCGGCCACTGCAGCAAATGCTGAGGTTGGGCCTTGTTGGCTACAGAATTTGTTATACTTGTATTTATGTCACTCATGTTTGATTTGTGTTCTGTGGCCAATAAAGAACTCTTTATCTTTTATCTTTATCTTTAAAAAAATCCTCTATTATTCTGTCTGGTCAGACGGAAAAATGGAGGTTTTTTTTGTATCACTTTTCACAGGACGCACAGAATTATTTTCGTCTTTTTCAGTTTTTGTTCGTCACGTCCGAAATATTTTCTGCATTTTGTCATAAATCGGTTAAACCACAATATTTGCCCCTTTCAATTTATTGCTTCTAATTTCTAGGTTACTGAAACTGAGACTCGATTTCTACTGAGGAGACACCAGCAAGAAACTCAGTAGTTACTCTTTTCAAATATTGATGATGTTACAGAGTTTCAATTGAGAAGAGAAAAAAAATACAATTATGAAAGTTAATAGACTACTATGAATAACAACTCAAAAAACAACGAAACATTCCTAGATTCTAAAGAGAATTGCATTTTAACTTCTGTACTGCATCAGCTCTAGATTTATCGAACTTCGAATGCATCTTATTGCAAAATTATGGCGTCCTAGTAGCAACAGAATCTTGCTCCGTGGGATAACAATGGCCACTCTACTAAATAGCTCGGAGCATCGATATGTATCGATGTTTACTCGACTCATAAAGCAGCAAGAATCGGTAATCGATTAGACACTGGACGTTTATGGTAACCTAAATCTTGGGACTAGATCTGCTATTCGGATTCGTGGAAATAAATTAGAATCTACAAAGGTATCAAATGAATTTTGCGGTAGGGAGGTGAGATGTCTTCAAAAATAGATAGATAGAAATACCTACCTACCTAATCACCCCCTTAACATACAATTATCGGGATAGGCACAGGCAACACTAAAACTATGATAACTTAATCAAAGCAAGCTCACAATAAAACAAATGAAGAAACGTTAAAAAAAAAACAAATTTTACTTGTACCAATTTAAAGAGTATGACTTGCTGGCGCTTTGGGATAACTGTACAGCCTTCAAGAAATTTTACATCTACATAAGAGGTAAATTCCACAGACAGCTGCAACGCTTATAGCTAATTCGAAAACACAAAACACTTACGCGATGTAAGTAATCGACACCTAGCGTCATCTATTGGTATTAAGTGGAACTAATGTCCCGAAACGAAGTGAGCGCGAGCCACCAGTTATAATCACTAAATAAAAGGGAAAAAAGAACATATGGCTCAAGGCGAGCAGCAAACATTTGGGTACATGTATGTCGCGAAAGTCAGCAAAAAGGAACTCACTCAGCTTAGGCCATGGCTTAAAGTAGGCGTACCTGTAGGCCATGGCCCAAGGAGCTACCTAATTGGCCAGTTTTTACCGCCAAAGACTTTTTTATAATGTGATAGGTGGCAGACGAGCAGATGGATCACCAGGATGGAAAGCGATTGCCGCCGCCCATGGACACCCGCGATTGGAGTGGAGTCATTAAGTGCACTGCCAACCTTGAAAACGCCCTTCCCCCTGATTAGGCTTCCGGTAGCCTCACTCACGCAGCGAAACACAGCACAGTGCTGCTTCACGCCGGTTTTCTGGTAGGCCGTGGTATCACTCCGGTCGAGTCAGTCCATTCATGCCGAAGCGTGGCTCTCCCACTGTCAAACTGGAAACGAATTAGAGTCAAATGCAATCATGAGCCCAGAAACGAGACGAATGAGAAGAAAGGTAGTTTTTATCTGAATTGACATAATCCTACTATTGGTGAATCATTGCCACCGATGATCATTGCTTAAAACGACTGTAGGAAAATCCGCATGCTAAAGTAGTAGTGGTATACAATAAAGACGGCCATTTCAAAACTTAGATAGCGCAGTATCGATAAATCTATTGAGACATTTATCTTTTATGTACGTTTGGTCATAATCTCGCCACAACAGCTGCGACATGACCACGGGATAGAGACCAAGGTAGGGTGACCATAGGAGCAATTCTCGTGCACTGGACCTGGCAAAAACGTATTTTTCAAAAGATTGGAACATTTGCATCTGGATCAGTGCAGAGATGCGGAACAGTGAAACGCTTTGGAACATTGACCCTCAGATAGATCCGTGATTAATTCCGCTCATTCGGATCATTCAGGTCATTTTGATCATTCGGCTCATCGGATCATTCCGCTCATTCGAATCATTCGGTTCACTCGGATCACTCAGCTCATTCGGATCATTCGGCTCACTCGAATCATTCGGGTCATTCAGATCATTCGGCTCATCGGATCATTCAGATCATTCGGCTCATCGGATCATTCCGCTCATTCGAATCATTCGGTTCACTCGGATCATTCAGCTCATTCGGATCATTCGGTTCACTCGAAGTCAGGATCATTTGAGTAGAATGATAAATTCGGAGCGAACATTAGAGATTCGGAACAGTGTATCATTTGGCTGAATCGGATCAATAAGTCATTTCAGTAAAGAGTTACATCTAATCGGGCACTGGACATTGAAGTCGAGCTCAAGATTTGTATAGACGAATGTATGAAATCTTTAAATTCGAACTTCAATGTTGATGCACGAGAATGGCCCTTCAGGGTTAGGAGACGTAGTGTTACACGCCTTACACTATGCACTGACAATTTGAGAGAGATGACTGGTATGAGTTGGATGCAGACTACTCAGGACCGAGTTGGGTGGCGGTTTTTGGGTTCACAAGTCTATCACGGATAACTCCATTTTTACGCCTTGAACAATGAAAAAAAAAATTTGCAGAGTAAATATCGAGGTTAATAAAGCTCGTATTTTGTAAAGTTCTGACATATAGTTAGTTGATATCAGACGAGAAAGAGGAGATCTGATGGTCATTGGGACAGATAGGTCGTCAGATAGTTTTTTTTTTTATACGGACAAGTGAATGAATGAACGAATGAATGATGTGTAGTTGCAACAAGAATAATGTGTAGTTGCTTTAATTGGAACCCGTTGGAATTGCCCGTTTGGAACAGTGGTAGTGAACGCCGCTTTTGGTCCAAGGGTTGCGGGTCCGATCTCCGCACAGTACTAGCATTTGTGTGCATCAACATGTTTGTTTGTCTGGGTGTTTTCTATGTATTATAAGTATGCATTTACAAAAGAAAAGTATTATATGTATATATGTGTAATCCCACTGTTGATTTTGATATCCGTAACACAGGTGCTTGAGCTACCTATCTCGGAGTCAGATCAATTTATGTGATATTGTAAAATATTTATTTATTTAATCTTCATAGGCGTCGAAACGTAATGTTTTATTATTTTTTTATTGAAGATGGGTTTGCTCTAGGCTTTACACTGAACTCTAGACTTGAGAGGATACATACGAATGATACCTACGAATGAAATGTGATTTAATCAAGTACCGTACAACGTCACATACATCAACCTGACTACAACCACGTGGAATACTGATCAAAATCATTGCACCTTATTACAAATCATTAAACTAAAGTTAACAAGCCGTGTGGTCCCCGGCAGAGTAGAATAGGCCACCCTCACTCTTACCGAGGTGTGGTAAAAGGCGACTAAGGTAAAGCTGCTGGCATGATCATCAGCACCCAGAGAAGGAAAACTCTGCATTTATATCAAAACCCTCGCCAACCCGTCTGCCAAGCGTGGTGAGTATGGCAATTACCCCTCATGTGATTGAGGGAGGCCCGTGCCCCAGCAGTGGGGACTTAAATGGGCTGACGATGACGATGAAACTAATGTTATTACCGTATGAAAGCTCATGTCATCCCGTTCCAATACGCAATGTTAAAAGAAGCTGCCAAGAGTTTTGTTCAGAGGGATTAAGTTTTGTTAAAGGTAATTGCTTAGATAGATAGTTTTCTTTATTGCATAGAAACAAACAAAGTACGGTATAGTTCAACAACAACTTAGTGCACAAAATAATATGATTGTTATTTAAACCTTTTAAGTTTTTAAATGTTTGTATCGATATGCTGTTTTATACATCTTTAAGTTTTTTTAATTTTTGCCTTTTGCTCACCCGCCAAGGATTCGAATCACGAAAAGTGTTACCTGGTCACCCTAGAACATAACCATTATTGGTCATAGGCCACTCGAAAGCTGGTTAATTTCGGCTCAAACTGTGAAACAACGAGTCTCCAGCGATATGGCCGTTTATTTTAGGACAAAGCTGTTACTGTGGAAATGGGACGAAGTTATTCTGAGGAGATGTCCTGTCAAGTCAGTTCTAGTTGGCCAGACCATGTTTAGGAATAGGTGAAGAAATGTAGGGCTACAGTACTACTAATGCACTTGAAAATGTAATTCTATCTTTACAACGTCGTGGTGTTTTTTGGGCTTTACCTGGACAAACATTTGCGTGAAGAACAATTCGATTTGACTAATAAGGTGACTAGGTGTTATAAGTCTTCCTATTTCTGAACATATTATCTATAAAAAAATCTACAAAAACCGTTGAAATAATGATTCTAAACGTGTAATCATGTTCCAGTTGATCTGGTTCCCTTGTCTTAGGTTTTAAATGTCAGATAGCAGTCCCTTCATTGAATTACCAGACTCACTTAATTCTACGGGAAGGACAATATGATACGAATTATCTAACCTAACCTGCAGGTAAAGAAATTTATCAGTTAAAGCCGGTAGGCTTTAACCGATAAATTATATAGACACAGAAGGTATTCTGTGTCTATATAATTATTGATCAGTCCTCCTCGCAATGGGCCCTGCTCACTGCTACCTGTAATCAAATCACCTCGCTTCTTCAAAAATGTTCATAAACAGAATATACTGTAACTTTTATCTTTCCTTTACTGTACTTCCACAAGTTATGCCTTTTCCTTGCAATAATGTCAATACATTTTACTTTAATATTATGTTTAAACAAGCCAGTCAGTGATGATGAATGGAATTGCCAGGAAAATGCGGAAGATGATTGGTTACAACGTGGACTGAATCCGTTATAAATGGATGCTAAATTGTTGGTTTTGCTAAAGCTGTTCACTATTCTGACGATTAAGGTCGTAGTGGTTTGCTAGCTAGGGCTGTCAAATAATGTCAACCAATATTTCTGCTAAGGCGGCCAATTTCAACGATCAGCCACTTACGCAGGATTTATTATAGTGCTCAAGTATATGATACCTCAGGTGTTGCAGATGTCCATGGGCGGCGTTGATCACTTTCCATCAGGTGTGCCGTCTGCTCGTTTGTCCGCTATAATGTAAAAAAAAAAGTTTATGCACAAACAAGAGTGCGCTCTCTATTCCCTTGCCCTCATATTCCGATGGTAAACCAGTGTGACACAACTGTAGAGGGATCGGGCGCAGGACCAACGGCTTAACGTGCTTTCCTAGGCACGGGGGTACAAGACCGCCAACTTCCAGACTCCGGGCTGACACTGAGAATTTCTTAACTGAAAAACTCAGGTACAAATTTGGGCCCGACCTGGGGTCGAAGCCTGGACCCCAAGCGTAACCGTAGCTTTAAGGTGCGACGCACTACCCACTGCGCCAACGAGGCAGTCTACTAAGACTACTGTAACGATGGAGAATTCTTCGTTGCTGGCCGTAAACATTATGGCCAATTTTTTTTTAAACAAGTTGATTCTATTTATAGTAGTCTGCTGTCAAAAGATTGCCAACATAGCTGTAGCTGTGTTGTCCGTGGAGTATCCAGCAAGGGGGCTACAGCTCGAGCTAGTCCGAACTCCGGAGGGGCGCTTATCGAATAGTGGGTACCGTCGAAGGAGTCGAGTCCGCGATCTATCTTGCAAGGGTGTTTTATTTTATTATTTTCAGCTAAATAACAGTCGTTCTCACCATTATACAGGGTGTATCTGTGAACAATTACATCCCTTTAACCACGTGTTCTACCAACCATTCTGAACAACATTTGTTCAATGACTTTTCGAAATTTGTCGAAATTTTATTCGACTCCCCATACAAAATGGCCAAGTCACGTTGACCAACTTGGTATGAAAAGTTGAATTTTTTTGTGCGAATTTATAAAAAGTCATAGAATAAATGTTGTTCAGAATGGTCAGTAGAACACGTGGTTGAAGGGATGTAAAAGTTCACAGATACACGCTGTAGGCAGGTAAGTCCTATAATACTGCGAGCGATGGTAGCTCAGTGGATAAAAAAACCGGCTAAGTGCGAGTCGGACTCGCCCATGAAGGGTTCCGTAGCAGCAAGTAAGATATATGGAAGGTAAATTGCGGTGTACGCTTTATAACGTATTAAAAAAAACTACTCACTATATCTAGTTCAAACCAATTTTCGTTGATAGTTTTCATGATTATGTACATCATATATTTTTATTAGTTTTATAATTTATTTATTATAGAAGTTAGAGGGGAAGGAGGGGGGGGGGGGGGGGGTGACACAATTTAACACTTTGGGAGCGTCTCTCGCGCAAAGTATTGTGTTTAGAAATTATTTCTATCCATCAGGTGACTCGCTTGCTCGTTTGTCCATCCCTAGCATAAAAAAAATCGTAATGCGGTTAACAAGTTACATCTATATACCAGGTTTCAATAGTATAGTTCTTATAGTTTCGGAGAAAAGACATACGGACGGACACACAGACGGACAGACATGACGAATCCATAAGGGTTCCATTTTTTGCCATTTGGCTACGGAACCCTAAAAACGCGTCATTCCATACGGGAGGTCGTGGTTCGAATCTTTGGGACTTTTCAAGTCTATGTACATATTTCTACCATTAACTCGGCGTTGAGGATGTTTGTGCTGGAAATCTGCTCGTTTCAGATTATTATTATTATTGTAAGCCTGTAATGTCCCACTGCAGGTAAAAGGCCTACCTACCCCCCTTCCAACGTTTTCGGTCACGAGCCACATTCGTCCAATCCTTTAGGTAGGCATCGAATTCATCCCTCCAGCGTTTTCTCGGCCTACCACATGGTCTCTTCTTATATTCCTTTCATATAGTTTCCCAAAATTATGGATACCTAAAATACTTAGGATACCTAATGATTATGAGTGTGTAACCGTGTTTCAGTTAGTCTGGATCCACTATCCAAGGGTTGCGAAGGTCGGATGGCAGTCGCTTTATTGTAATGGACCCTGTAACATCAGTGTCAGAAGTTCTCTACCGACCCTTTCCCCCCATATATGGCATCCGGTATACTCTCATTCATACGGAGAAACTTTTCACTAGTTTTTACTCCCTTTGCGTCTCCCTGGGTCCTGTAATACAATATGTGGGCCCTGGTAGCACCGAGTCTATTTAGAAAAGACGAACGGGTTTCCAACACATGAACTTTTACGCTTGGGCATATTACCTACCTACCTACTGGGCTCATCAAATTGATAGACCTGACAATGACTTGATTTGCCTATAGGATACGACGATATACTCGTACTTGCCCACAAGGGGGCGTGAACTTACAATCTATATCCCCTGTCTGAAGCCTCAGGAAGATTCCCACTGTACGCTCTCTAAAACACGCTATAATTAGTGAACCGTCTAAGTGTTAAATTTAATCCGCGGTTCGGAGGTGAGGCGGTAATTGCGTAGCCACAAATCAAGCGGGATTAGTAAATTGCACGTCGACTGTACCGGAACATTAGCTTACGAGGTACAGTTGGGTGGGATTACCTCAAAGCTTTGCCCTAAAACGTGAAATGTATAAACACAGAAAAAATTAAATTTAAAAACCAAAACCCGACTACCAAAAATCATGCTCTAAAAAGGACGAAACAAGAAAATTGTCTCTGCTGAAATTATTAGTCGGGTTTTAGTTTTTAAACTTTATTATTATTTACCATATTTTTAATTATGTAAATAAAATTAGCAAAGAGAACAGACGGCCGTTGGGGCGGAAAGATCCTCGAGTGGAGGCCACGTACAGGAAGTCGCAGCCGTGGCAGGCCCCCCACAAGGTGGACCGACGATCTGGTGAAGATCGCGGGAATCCATTGGAGGCGGGCGGCACAGGACTGATCTGTGTGGAGAACATTGGGGGAGGCCTATGTCCAGCAGTGGACGTCTATTGGCTGAAATGATGAAATAAAATTACATATTTGAAATATGCTAAAAAGGCTCTTTCATTTGATACCCCACACTGTACCGTCAAGCATTTTTTTTTTAAATTCCTTAGTCTAAGTCCCCTAGGGGGCGCTGTAGTCAATTTAACGTGACGGCATGTAGTCTATAACCAGAAAACAATCAAGTCGCCTATAACCAGAAAACAATCAAGAATCATTTGTTCAAATATGGTAACTAGTGTAGAAGTTATGAGGGAACAGCTGATGTACAACCATACATTACATACATAGTTCAAAATCATAACCCTCCTTTTTGCTACGCTGTAATCGGGTACAAACGAATTCAAGATGGCCACTATCGGTGCATCCACACTGCAGTTACTTTTTTTACCTGATACAAGTGCGCTGCCAACCTTTAAAGCCCACTATCCTTAAAAAAAACAAAACAGTAAAAAAAGTTACAAACTGCGCATAAGCAGTAGCGCAGAGAGCAGTAGAGGGTCCCAGAGCAGGGTAGGCTAAAGATCAACGCCCTGGGTGCACCTACTTATAAAAAAAACCCTTTCCTATGGATTGGGCCTCACTCACGCAGCGAAACACAACACAGTGCTGCTTCACGCCTACTTTATTGAATTTTTGCTACTTTTTGTTTGAACGACGTCTCAAAGTGTCACTAAACAACCTCACCTTAGCGTGTAATTCCCAGTTGAGTCCAAAGCTGTCGCTTCGGAGCCCGGGATACGCCTGGACCATGATCCAAAATTCGGAAAGTCAGATAATTTGTGAGTTCCTAATCAACATCCGACAACAAAAAGTTGAATTGTATCGTTTTTAACACTGCTATTGTGTGTCGAGTGCGTTGTCACGGACAACTTGCTTGGGCCTAATAGTCTTAGAACACGCGATTGTGTTTAGAGTGATATCCGCAGAATCCGTAGGTCGATAAAATGTAAAACACCGCCGTTTTCTGGCTGACTTTGACTATTGCCTACCCACTTAATCTCAATAAGTTACTTCACATTGGCAAGATATATTCCGGTAAAGCCATAATATAAAAAATGAAAAATATGTTAAACAAAGTTATTCTACATATCCAACATTCTGTAACAATGAAATATATTAGTGAACGTACAATATTGTTAATTCAACAGACGCAATGGATTTCAGTCAACAAACAGTAACAAAAGTTACAGTATCTTACTAAATGTTACTGTGTTGCGAAGTGTTGCTCAACAAAACGACCCGTTTGGATCAGTGGTAGAAAACGCTGACACTGGTGCAAGGGTTCGATCCCCGCACAGTGCAAACAATTGGGTGCTTGAACATGTCTGTTTTTACTGGTCTGGGTTATTTACAAAAGAAAAGTATTATATGTATTTTTTTGTAATCCCACTGTAGATTCTGATATCCGTAACACGGGTGCTTGGGCTACCTATTTCGGAGTCAGATCAATGTATGTGATCTTGTGAAATATTATATTAAATATTTAAAAAACTGCAGTCTGGATACATATGCAGTTTATTGATTATGCTTACGAGTAACGAACCTAACAATGTAAAAAAAATCGTAGCTGTGAAAACCACGCCAATGAAGCTGACTGTACCTAAACAGTAGGCCTGGGTACAGTTACCGCGGGGTCGCCTGCGCATCGAGCGCGTGTAATTTATGCGCGTCCCAACGGGCATACATCAAGCGCATTGTGCGCGGTTAAACGGAGTTCAAATATATTTGTTTGGCTAACAATTGGCAGGTGTTTTAACATCTAACCGACAGTGGGAGAGCCACGTTTCGGCCTGAATGGGCTCGATCGTAGTTACCACGGCCTCACAGAAAACCAGCGTGAAGCAGCGCTGTTCTGTGCTTCGCTGCGTGAGTGAGGATATCGGACCCAATTTGGGGGACAAGAGGGTATAAAGGTTGACTCCGCTGGTGTTGCAGGTGTCCATAGGTGGCAATAGCAAAACCATCAGGTTATCCATCTGCTCGTCTGACACCTATCTCATAAAAAAAGCTATATTAATCAAAAGTTATGTTAAAAGCACGTAGCAAGATGGAATGGTGATTTGAGAAAGATCGGACCTTTGCTACTGCCCCTATCCTTTCCTCACGGAAATCGGATTTTTTTCATCAACGTCACGATGTCTCTCGGATTGAAGTACCTGTAGTCTTTGGTTTATGATAAGTGGTGTTACCTAAAAGACACAATATCTGCGCGCACACTTGTGCACTGTAAATATCCTGGATTTAGAGGCCGCTCTTGCCCATGTAGCGCCCGGGTGCAATCAAGATTTGGCACCCTTTTGTATCAAAATACGCGAACAAAATGGAATAGTTAGGAACTTATGGAGCAAGCTGCGCAGTACACACCCACCAAGTTTATACAGGGTGTTTCATTTAGAGTTTGAAGTCGAAGGCCATAGATGAATTTCATAACATTTAAATCGTAGGACATACATGTGTGTTTCGGATACCCCACAGGCTGCTCTACTCTGGCATTCGGCTTGATATCCTAAATGAAATATCCTGTATAAATGGTAGGATGCTCGCTCCTTGCGAAGCGTTACAGTGGAGGCTCTTGTCGCGAGCGGCTCTCGGCGCCCCCTACGCCGGGGTGTATCGCACTCCCTGCACTATAGGTAGGTAAAGACGCCCCTGCCTGTGTTATTGGCTAACTGTTGAGATTAGCCGCTATAGCCAATACTTTAGTAGAAACATATTCTTCTCTAACTGTAGGTACACCAAGGCATAGCTACAGTAGATATATATAGCGTATATATCTACTATGTAAACAGAACCACCATAACTGCTTATGATTTACCTGCATGTAGGTGTCTCCATTATTTCTGCAGCACCATTATTATCTTTATCCAGGTCAGAGAAATCTCTCGATTAATTAATCGAGGGTATGATTGATGGCGAATGAATGAATGAATGAACTGCATATGGCGCGTAACGGTATCGATTTATCGACAGTATCGATGCAGTGTAGGATGATCGAGTAGGCAAAGAATAATGTTATTATTGGGTTGGTAAGGTTCCATTGATATCACTTGATCTCAACCGAGTCGGTTTTGTAAGTTGTATATAAATCAGTTTTGGAAGTTTTTGTATAGAAGAATTATTGCCATAGTAAACCCACGAAATATATGTAGGTACCTATAAGATTTAGGTTTCATAGAACATAATGTTTTGTGTTTAAAGTCCGATGCAATATTTTAACTGACTTTTTTATGTGATAGGTGGCAGACGAGCAGATGGACTACCTGATTGTTGGAATTATTATGCCGAATTGTCTAAAAACTAAAACCCGACTACCAAAAAAACACGCTTTTGCTTTTGAACTGGTTTTGCTACAATAAGTGGCATACGGCCATGGCAATACGGCATAACAATTTCAGCAGAGATAATTTTCTTGTTTCGTTCGTTTTCGAGCGTGTTTTTTGGTAGTCGGTTTTTAGTTTTTTGCTGACCTGACAACTGCTTACCAACTAACCTACCGGAGACTTTGATAAGTCGACGATTTTTTGAATTTTTTTATAGTGTATAATTTATTTCCTCAAGAATAAATTCCAAAACATCGCAATACCCAAAAAAAACATTTATGGGACGTATAGGCATGGCCTAATTATTATTCATGGCATGGCAGAGCTTTTGGTACAAGTAAGTATTTTGTATAGACCTTAATTTTTTTTATATTATTAGGTTTTTTTATGAGAAAGGGAGGCAAGCGAGCAGGCGGGTCACCTGATGGTAATTGATCACCGCCGCCCATGGACATCAGCCTCACCAGAGGGAGTGGAGAGCGTTGCCGGCCTTTTAGGAAGGTACGAGTATAGGCTCGTTTCTTGAAGCTCGCAATGTCGTACCGGTTCGGGAATACCGCTGCGGGATTGTTGATTCCACAATGGGGAGGTGCGTGGTAAAAAATGACGTGTAAAGCGGACGGTGGTGGACCTCCACCCATCCAGATGGTACGGGTGGAATCCTAGTTTACGGCGTGTAGTACGGAGGTGAAATTCAACAGCGGGTATTTACTCAAACAACTCCTCGGAACACTCACCATGGTAAAGGCGGTAAAAAACACATAGAGAGGTGACTTCTCTCCGCAGGGCCAGAGAGTCTAACGATCAGTGAGATTCTCGTCGTCGACTATTCGAGTTGAACGACGTTGAACGCGGTCGAAAGAGAGGAGTTGATATTGGGGTGATCCGGCCCAGAGATGGGAGCAGTACACATAACTATTATTGTTCGTACTTTTGGGGTCGGTCAATGAAACACTTTTTGTGAGTTGATAAAAATGCCGAGCTTTTTGCTACACAAGCGTTCTATTGTTTATCCGACTACGACAAAGCAAAAGGAGGGTTATGATTTTGACAGGCTATGTATGTATGTGTGTATGTTCATCTGTTTCCACGTAACTTCTAAACTACTTATCAGAACTCGACAAATGACATATCATTATAAGCGTCTTTATTGTCCGCTGGTTATAGGCTATATGAAGTTTCACAAAATCTAATTTGGCGCCCTCTAGCGGACAAAACATACAGAGTAAAAAAATAAAGTAATGATAAATATGCCGTGTTTGGTATCATTTAAAAGCGCGTTACTTTTACATTTAGAATATATATATATTACTAGCATTTGCTTGTGACTTTTCCTGTATTCATGGGCTGATTGCATATAATTCACATCTTTTCGTTCATAGCTTCTTTACTACTTATGAGAACAAAACCACTGCAAAACCATTAGGAGGGCCTTGATATTTTTTTTATATGAGAGGTGGCAGACGAGCAGACGGATCACCTGATTCTGTTGGTTATGTGTTATAAAGCTTGTTTTCTTTGATGAGTAATTAATTACTCATACTTGCAGTTTACCTGGTTTCCAGCGTGTAGTGACTGGTATTTGAAGCTGTTTATAGCCATCGGTATTGTCCGTCCGAGGGTAACTAATGACTTCCCCGCGTCCGTGTGTCACGCTGTCGATGTCGATGGCTGAAAACGGTAGGCTAGTGTGGAGGACGCTTTCATTTGAATTCATTTGAATTCACGAGCAGACGGATCACCTGATGGTAAGCGATTGCCGCCGCCCATGGACACCCGCGTCACCAGTGGGGACACAAGTGCGCTGCCAACCTTTAAACCCCCCTTTCTTCCGAATGGGGCCTCCGGTGCTCACTCTCGCAGCGAAACACAGCACAGTGCTGCTTCTCACCGGTTTTCTGTGAGGCCGTGGTATCACTCCGGTAGGGCCAGCCCATTCATGCCGAAGCGTGGCTTTCCCTCGGTAAAGACGGTGTTAGATAAACTATGCATCGTGTATTCTTCTTAATAAACGAAGCCAAAGTCTTCTTAAGCCAGCGTCTCTGCTGTGTTTCGCTGCGCGAGTGAGGGTACTGGAGGCCCAATCTACGGGAAGGAGGTTTAAAGGCTAGCCATCATCATCATCATCATCATCAGCAACCCACACTCGTCCACTGCTGGACATAGGTCTCCCCTAATGCACGCCACTTCTCCCGATTTTCGGCCACTCTCATCCAGCCCACACCAGCCAGCCTTCGAATGTCATCATCCCATCTTGTCGCAGGGCGTCCTACACTACGCTTACCGAGTCGCGGTCTCCACTCAAGGACTTTACGGCTCCAACGGCTGTCAGTTCTGCGGCTAATATGACCAGCCCACTGCCACTTCAGTTTGCTAATTCGGTGGGCTATGTCGGTGACTCTGGTTCTCTGTCGGATTACATCATTTCTGATGCGGTCCTTCAGAGATACTCCGAGCATAGCCCTTTCCATAGCTCTTTGAGCGACTTTGAACCGGTGGACTAGTCCAGCCGTGAGTGTCCACGTCTCGGCACCGTAAGTCATGACCGGAAGGACGCACTGGTCGAAGACTTTCGACTTAAGACTTTGAGGGATGGGTGACGAGAAGACTTGACGAAGTTTACCAAATGCTGCCCAGCCTAGCTGAATTCTTCTCCTAGCTATTGGCTTCTCTCTCGAAGTTGTTTCTGCCTAATTGGAGCGCTTGTCCTAGATAGACATATTCCTGAACAACTTCGAGAGGTACTCCATTAACAGCGACCGGTCCCGGATCAACGAGCTCGTTGAACATGACCTTGGTTTTATCCAAGTTCATCCGAAGACCGAAAGGCTAGCCATGGGCAGCGGCAATGGCTTACCGTCAGGTGATCCGTCTGGTCATCTGCCACCTATTACACTAAAAAAATACCCGTACCTACCTACATTATGTCTCAGCACTCTCAACATTTTTTTTAGGTTACAAATAAATATTAAGCCAATAAATTGTTTATTCAGTAAAAATAAGTTATGAATCTGAATTACTGTTATCTCAAATACAATTTTGAGAAACTATCCGAGACGTGCAGGTTTCTTTGCGATGTTTTGAGTCTCCGCCGAGCTAATGCAATATATATGTACATAGATTTTAAAAAATATCCAGAGGTTCTTACACAACCCCCGCATTGAGGGCACGATCTTATCCAATGAACTACCATCTCTCGCAAAAACATTTTTAAATTTTACAGAAAATTGGCGTAAAGTAGCACTGTGCTGTTTCGCTGCGTGAGTGAGGGTAAAGGAGGCTCAATCCGGGGAAAGAGGGTTTAAAGGTTGACAGCGCAGTTAGCCACTGGTGTCGCGGGCATCCATGGGCGGCGGTAATCGCCTTACCATCAGATGATCCGTCTGCTCGTCTGCCACCTATCACATAAAACAAAAAATGGCATAGTATCGATGGATGCCCTTTCCACATCGACATCCCTGGCAGGACATCATTAAGCATCGGACTTAGCTACGAGTTTCGACCGGATACCTAGTTAGGCCGGAAAAAACTACTTCTAAATGCGGTCGCTGAAAAAAGCCGCGTGCGCATCCGCTGAGCGCACCACGCATTTTAGATTTTTGAGGACAGAATCCCAAGTGATAATATATATTTTGAATATATTTTTTAATGAATGGGCAGGGCACATAGCGAGGAGAACAGACGGCCGTTGGGGCGGAAAGGTCCTCGAGTGGAGGCCACGTACAGGAAGTCGCAGCCGTGGCAGGCCCCCCACAAGGTGGACCAACGATCTGGTGAAGATCGCGGGAATCCATTGGATGCGGGCGGCACAGGACCGATCTGTGTGGAGAACATTGGGGGAGGCCTATATCCAGCAGTGGACGTCTATTGGCTGAAATTATGATGATGATGATTAAGTAAGAAGGAGCGAGGATACGTCAGAATGTATTTTTTTTTGTTACTTTAGTTTCCACGACCTATAAGTAGCATGGTAGTATCATTGTACGCTAACAAGAAGAAGTTAAATAACCATTATTAAAATATCTAAATGTTCGCGGATTTCACACTAATCTGCTAACCGTCTTCTCTAGCAGTCGGACGGTATTATCGCTTATTACTTTAAGCAATTTCTTTAAGGAATCCAAATCAATGGACCTGAAGGTAGCTTAAGGAAGGGTTATGAATTAAATAAAATCATTTTTCGGTTTTACCTGCAAAACAGTTAATGTTGTGGGACTTGGCCGTTGAAGGGTACACAAGGGTACAAAATGAGGTGCTCCTTGACACCATTGCACATATCTCGACCACTAACCACTGATCTAATATAAAATAGACGTACAGACAGACTTCTATCAATCAATGATTAGAAGTCTGTCTCTGCTGCAAATATGTTTTATTCTGTTGGTTTCAGGCTCGCCTATCCATGAGTATTATTGAAATACGCTCTCCTGGAGATGTATTGATGCAGTGATGTCGTGGATCACCTGGTGTTGTACCCTTCTGTACCCTTCAACGGCCAAGTAACACAACATTAACTATAAGCAATAAGGAAATCGTAGTCCGAAATCTTAGACTTGGCACGACTTTGTCTAGATTTCATTACTTCTTAGATATAAACAATCAGCTCCATCGAGACTTGGCTAGTTTTTACAGAATGTTTTAGTGGGATATGTTTGAGAGATAATGAGAGGTGTATCATCAGCCAATTCGTCCACAACTGGACAAAAATAGGCCTCCCAATGATCTCCATCCCTTAGGATGCGAGTGGCACACGAGAGGTGTATGAAAGATAGAAAATCCACGAAATCCCAAACGTGTGTCCACAAGTGCGCACGCGCCGCTATCCGTGAACAATTAATCGCTTCCGCGTCGAAGAGAAGTTGTCGCGCGCGCGCAGAGGAAACGCTGGTGCCTTGTACACATCCCTCGCAATCATTCCTTGATCCGAGCGAGGAAATATTTGGAGTGACAGCGTATGTACGGAATACGGATGCGTTTTATTACATTTTTATTTCCGCTGCATTGCGAGAAAGAGTGAAAGGGTTGATGCCCGTAACAGAGCGTTCCTTTTGATCATTTATTCCCGCTTTATAATGAGTTTTTTATGTGATAGGTGGCAGATGAACAGAGGGATCACCTGATGGTAAGCGATTGACGCCGCCCATGGACATACGCGTCACCAGTGGAGTCACAAGTGCGCTGCCGACTTTAAACCCACCTTTCCCCGGATTGGACCTCCGATACCCTCACTCACGCAGCACAGTGCTGCTTCACGCCGGTTTTCTGTGAGGCCTTGGTATCACTCGAGCCGGGCCATTTATGCCGAAGCGTGGCTCTCCCACGGTCAAATTAAATTTCCATTTTTGAAATTTTCTTGTATGCGTAAATGCGGAAGTGGGCGGGTCATTTTAGCAAAGCCGATCTATACCACTTCGATTCTTGGTCAAGTCACTCATGAAATAAATAAAAATGCACTGCGCCCATAACGCTCTATTACACAATGCAGGTAGCCAAGGTCGTTCCTTACTGATAGTGATTGATGGGCAGCTGCGCACGCGCATACTAAACGCGCATTATGCACTGAGCTGAGATAATAGCGTTATACGAATCAAATAATTTATCACTTAATAACTGGGCGATTGAGTACATTAGATAGGGATCAATGGAGGACCGTAACCGTGGGAGAGCCACGCTTCGTCACGAATAGGCCGGCTCGACCGGAGTGATACCTCGGCCTCACAGAAAACCAGCGTGAAGCAGCATTGTGCTGTGTTTCGCTGCGTGAGTGTCGGAGGCCCAATCCGGGGAAAGGGGAGTTTAAAAGTTGGCAGCGCACTTGTGACTCCAATGGTGGCAGCGGCAATGCTTATGCATCAGGTGATCCATCAGCTCGTCTGCCACTCAATTAAAAAAAATCTCGCTTAGAAGAGCTTTAATGAAAAGAGGTTTAATCTGGGACGCGTCATTTCAGCTTAGATAACTTTTAACCTTCCTGTACGTGGCCTCCACTCGAGGACCTTTCCACCTCAACGGCCGTCTGTTCTCCTCGCTATGTGCCCTGCCCATTGTCACTTGAGGCATGCAATCCTTTGGGCTATGTCTGTGACCTAAGATCTTAGTCGCAGCCGTGGCAGGCCCTCAAGCTGGACCGACGATCTGGTGAAGGTCGCGGGAATCCATTGGATGCGGGCGGCGCAGGACGGATCTGTGTGGAGATGATTGGGGGAGGCCTATGTCTAGCAATGGACGTCTATTGGCTGAAATGATGATAATGATGAACTTTTAACCCGCTGAGGGTTAACACTTCAATTCTTGGTATGGTTCAACTGTCTTGGGTTGTGAATATCAAATAAAAGTCACTTCGTTATATTTTTCTTCAAATGTAGGACAACCATGCTTCGGCATGGCCCGGCATGGGCCGGTTCGACATTGCGATTTTTGACATAGGCCGTTGCCTAAAAGTATGTTGATATATTCGATCACTGGACATTATAGAGAGAGGCATTATTATGGAGGATATTTTGGAGATATTGCTATTAGCAATAAGACCGCCTACATTGTATTATCATATTACCATAGTATTCAGTTCTTTAAATTATTGTGCAATAAAGAGTACCTATCTATAGGCTCAAGGTGTCAAGTCATGGGCTCAAGGTGGGGCAGCTATGCGTTCAGGGCCCTCCCTGACCTGACGCTAGTTACTTTTATTTTAGACTGTTGCCCCTGCAACAGTCTAAAATAAAAGTAACTAGCGCGCTTTTTTCAACTTTGATAAGGTAACTTAAAAGTCAAAGCCAGGGTAGGGCACTTGCCCCACCCTGCCCATAGCCAGGCGCGTATCTATCTATAAAATAAAATATTGATCTAATGAGCGATGCGCAGGCGCAATGGCCGCGCGCTTCTTGCCGTCATCAATTGGCTTGTAATCATCGTAATAGAATGCAATTGTCTTAACCTTGTCTTGGGAACGCACCGGCAGCGCCCGTATTATATAATATGGGACACATCCTGTTCGGTAATGGAACCTACTTGTCTTTGATGCTAACTTCTAGAGTTTAACAGAATAATACTATGTACATACATATACACCGTGTAAAGAAAAGGTGCAATAATACTTAAACGTGTAAAGATTTCACTGCCAAAATACACGTGACACGTGGATTATAAATATATCATATATTGAAATAATACCAAAGAAGAATATATTATCAAAAGCAAATATTAGGTAAATAAAGTAAGAAATATCTGCCCCTCTCTATGCCAATTTGCAATGCCTACCAAGGCGCATATGTTCTTTTGATTGTGTAATGTTACCATGTACCTAGTTATATAGTCATATGTAATGCAAATAAAATAAATATGAGCATTATCTGAGCAAAGTCAAATACGATACGAGTATTTGACTACGTGGCCAATCTCAACGATTAGCCACGTACGCAGCATATATTATAGTGCTCAAGTGTGTGCGCAAACACAAGTGTACTCTCTATCCCTTACCCTTATACTTCGAAGGACACCAGCGTGACACGACCGGAAAGGGATTGGGCGCAGGACTAACGAATTAACCTGCTTTCTGAGGCACGGGGGTACAAGACCGCCAATTTCCAGACTCCGGGCTGACACTAATAATATCTTACTTAACCTTGGTACAAATTTATGGCCCGACCCGGGGATCGAACCTCTTGGGCAGTCGTCGCTTTATAGTGCCCACTAACCACTGCGCCACCGAGGCAGTCCGAGCAAAACATGGTTCATTACCTAATCGTGGGAAGCAAATGCAAATCTAAAAAATCACCTTCAAGGAAATAACTTTTTCCGCCAACAAAAAAGTGTCAGACAACAATGCACCATAAACTCGATTTCATTAAAAACCGACTGTAAAACAGTTCCGGTGTCCGAAAATGCAAAAACTGACCATTGTCGGCGATTTAGTATTCGATGCATCGGACAGATATCCATCGAGATATCATGTTAATAGCGCCCAGGGAACTCACATCGACCTCTCGAATAAATTATCGATATTTAAACGACATCGGCGGAAGTACGCGCGGATGTTTTAGGATATGGTAAAAAAGTGCATTATGCAAATTTTTTGAATATCTAATACTTATAAATAGCTTATAAAGCTTGAAAATACGCATAGCGAACCGAATGATCTCATTGATTTTATGAATGAATTAATGAATGCTCATATGAATTAATGAATGAATTAATGAAATGAATTAAGTTTAAAAACTAAAACCGGACTACCAAAAAAAACATGCTGTACCACTTTGATTTTATTTTATTATTATAATGAATCTGTTTTGCTACCGTAGGTGACATACGACCACGGCAATACGGCATAATAATTTCAGCAGAGACAATTTTCTTGTTTAGTACTTTTTAGATCGTGTTTTTTTGGTAGTCGGGTTATAGTTTTTAAACTTTACTTTTATTTAACACATTTTTAGTTATGTAATTAAAATTTATAGGTATATTTAAAATGTGCTAAATAAGCTCTTTCATTTGATACCCCACACGGTACCTTCAAGCAAAATTTTTTCTTTAGTTCCTTTACTTTTATTTAAACATTTTTAGTTATGTTATTAAAATTTATAGGTATATTTAAAATGTGCTAAATAAGCTCTTTCATTTGATACCCCACATGGTACCTTCAAGCAAAATTTTTTCTTTAGTTTCTTTCTCTAGGTCCCTTAGAGGGCGTTGTACTCAATCAAACGTAACGTCATGTCGCCTAACCAGAAAACAATCAAGACGCTTCTAACAACACCTCATTTGTTCAAAAATGATAACGAGTTTAGAAGTTATCAACGAACAGATGAACAACCATACATAACATACATACAAGTCAAAATCATAACCCTCCTTTTTGCTACGCCGTAGTCGGGTAAAAACACGGTACATTTATCAATAGGATGATCATGAACTTGTCAGATCAACATATTTCGCCATACATGGCATGTAAAAATAATCTTAAAATATAATTAAATTAAAAATAGTGAGATAAATTCAATAGACACCTGCAATACCAGGGCGGTGACAACCTTTCACCATAGACAACTGCAATACCTGGGCGGTGACAACTATTCCCCATAGACACCTTTAAAACCAGGGCGGTGACATTTTTTTCCCATGGACACCTGCAATACCAAGGCGGTGACAACTTTTCCCCATAGACACCTGTAATACCAAGGCGGTGACAACTTTTCCCCATAGACACCTGCAATACCAAGGCGGTGACAACTTTTCCCCATAGACACCTGCAATACCAAGGCGGTGACAACTTTTCCCCATAGACACCTGCAATACCAGGGCGGTGACATTTTTTTCCCATAGACACCTGCAATACCAGGTCGGTGACAACTTTTCCCCATTATCCTCGAATTGGGCTTCCGGTATCCTCAATCAATCAAAACACAGCTCAAGCTTTGTTTCTTGCCGGTTTTCTGTCCAGTCGAGCCGGCCCATTCATGCCGATGCTTGGCTTTCCACGAAAAAACTATTCTAGTCCTCGTCCTAAATAACCACACAAAATACTTAATAGTTATATTTTTACAAAACGGAAAGAGTCAACGCTTCTTTATAATTTAACACATCATTATTCCATGTTTTAAATAGAAAATGCATATAAATACACCATTGGATTTGACGTTAACGGCGTAGGGGAAAATATTATTTGTCTCTCGCTGGGCACATAAAAACTAATGGGGCTGTATACCATCGGGACACCATCAAACAGTAAAACGAGGTTACGAAATGGCGGGGTTTATGCCAAGTTTTGTCTATCACTCGGGTATAAACTGAGTATAATAAACCAGCGACGGGTATAAAATTCAGATCAAATTCCATACTAGAAATAACTTAGCTACTTCCCGGATTTATTTCTTTAATTTTATTTCAATTTAGACCCAATTCGACCGACATTAGGTAATCCGAAGATAAATAAATATTTATAATAAATATTTCACAACATCCCAGAAGTACATTGATCTGACTCCGAGATAGGTAGCTCAAGCACCTGTGTTACGAATATTAGAATCTACAGTGGAATCTACAAATATATTACATATAATAATTTTCTTTTGTAAATACATACTCATAATACATAGAAAACACCCAGACCAATACAAACAGACATGTTCATGCACACAAATGTTTGTACTGTGCGGGGATCAAACCCGCAACCTTTGGACCATAGGCAGAGTTCACTACCACTGTTCCAAACGGGTCGTCCATCAAATCAATGGTTTTACGTCAGAATTGTATGGTATAACAGCGCTTTACCATAGATTAGTTCTCGGATAAAGTTTGAATCGTGCTTAATGTCCGTAGACAATGCATTTAAGAACTTAAATATGGGTACTGATATAAGAATTTCGTCGACCCGTTTAGCAGAGATACCTTCAAGAACTACAAAAGTACGGTAGATTCGAATTCGAACGCATGTTCAGATTCTTCTGATATATGTGCGTAATTCTACCATTAGCTTGGCGGTGAGAAGAGAGAGAAACCTACACGTTTGGTATAGTTTCTTAAAACTGTGGACACCCACAATTATTGTCGATTTAATAATTTTGAACATGTTACCCTGCTTAGGGTTTGGTATAGGATGGTGTCGCTTGTCACCCGTAGCACACCACCGCCGCGGAACGAGGTGGACTATGCCACTGGTCCGCTATAAAGCAGAATAATAGCGGAATTGACTCTTTTAGCACACAAAATTGCTGTCACTTTCATTCCGTTAGCAGCGGAGGCAGCTAGGCGTGGGCGACGTGGCCTCGCAAGGGGCCGTAACCCTAATTTGTGCTTGCTAGACTTCTCCGAGGGCAATCATATACGTGACTATACAATTCTCCCCCCCAGGGCTACCCCCGACCAAGTTCGCCCACGTTTACGTTCGGCCACGCTACGCCACTGACCACTGAACAGGTAGGTATGCTACGGGCGTGTAATTAATACCAGACTTCCAAAATCCTAGAGCACAGTTCAAGCATAGGATGCAAAAAGACCGCTTTGGATGCAACCAGGATAGTATTTTGACTCCGCCAAGATTGGCTCGAATAAAAAGAGGAAACATTTAACGTGCAAAAATACTTGTTAAGATGACCAGGATCTCTGTTATATTGGAAGCCAAAACGTGGCCTACACGTGCCGCATAGGGACGCAATCGCAGGGGCCGTCATTAGCGGCCGTCCCGTATCCACTCGTTGTGCCGATTTGAGAGCCGCTCAAGTGTTCTTAAGTTATAGAGGCGTCCACACTCTCTAACTATGCTATCGATAAAAATTTTACGTACAGCCATGGGTAGAATTAGCTTTCTGTCAGCTAAATTGCTAAAGCAGCAATTAGTATTTTTTATTGCACGCCGCTGGCCCAACGACCCAAATAGAGTCTTGGCCTCCGAATAAGAAATCGCCACTTCGGTCGATCATGCACTACTCTCTACTTCTCTCTGTTTATATCTAGAACCTTGTTAAAAATATTTTAATCCACTTTTTTATTTATTTATCGTTGATAGGATTGAGACGTAAGGGGACCCACACAACATCTTTCGGGTTCCAAGTCAACCTCTCCTGCCCGTGGCGCGTCCTGCTAACCAACAAAAGAGGCTCTGGCGAACCACCCACCAACCCGCACTGGACCAGCGTGGTGGGTTATGGTCCATTCCTCCTAATGACAGATACTGGGAGCAGTGGCGTGCATTAGGGGAGACCTATGTTCAGTAGTGGACGAGTGTGGGTCGCTGATGATGATGATGATGATAGGCTTGCTCTTAATTTTAGATTGAACCATAGCGTTGAGAAAAAGTTCTAGTAGAGTGGGCTAACCCAGGAGAACACTAGGTTTACAAAAAATGGCATTTTAGTCATTCAGGATAGCAGACGCAAGTTCATTTATATATCTTGGCAGTGCGTATAATAAATGAGAAAGAAAACGCTTTGTATGCAATAGTAAATCATATTCTATAGGTAAATCAGAAACCGCTTTTCTTATTCTTATTAACAACTGATGTTAAGATTTTAAAGGCCCAATGAACGCATATTGACATTTAAATACTTTATCGATAAAATGCTATATCGATAGTTGCTCCCTGACTCATCTCTTACGATCACGTCCCCAGTCCGCCGTGTGCACATTAAAATCGTTATTCAATTGCCAAGCATTGTGGGGCTCTCGACTGGATGGAGGCGATGTCACCTTGATTTGTTGTTTTTCAATCACAGTGACCTGGATCACAGGGTACCAACCAACTGCACAATGGCGCATTGTAATGCAATAATTTTTGAAGTTAGTTTTTTCGTCAAGAGGTTTCCACTTGATATTGTTCGACAGGTAGACCATGTTATGTGGGATGCAGATCTTCAAGATTTTTTAGGAGTCAGGCGTACAGACAAAACATAAGACTCCGGTAAATGATGACCAGTGGTAATGAATAGTTAAATCATTGAGCCAAATTAAAAACTTGTCAAGATTAATAATAATATTCTCCAACCGATTTCGGCTAAGGCGGCCAATCTCAACGATCAGCCACTTACGCAGGATATAATATTATAGTGTGCAAGTATGTGCGCAAACACAGTGCACTCTCTGTTCCCTTGCCCCACAGATGCCTTGCCCTCATATTCCGATGGGACACCAGAGTGACACGACCGGAGAGGGATCGGGCGCAGGACCAATGGTTTAACGTGCTTTCCGAGGCACGGGGGTACATTACCGCCTACTTCCAGACTCCGGGCTGACACTAAGAATTTCTTAACAGAAAAACTCTGGTACAATTTTGGCCCGACCCGGGAATCGAACCCGGGAACCCAAGCGCAGCCGTCCGCTTTAATGTGCGACGCACTGCCCACTGCGCCAACGAGGCAGTCAAGATTAGTCTCATTTGGACTCCACCTCTATCCCAAATTATTCTGAAGCGTATTTAACGGACTCGGTTTTTTATGTGATAGGTGCAGAACAGCGTCTGCTCCATGGACTCTCGCGACACCAGTGGAGTCTCAAGTGGAAGTGAAGACTCGCAGCTCTGTGCTGTGTTTCGCTGCTTGAGTGAGGGTACCAGAGGCTTAATCCAGGGGAAAGGGGCGTTTAAAGGTTGGCAGCGCACTTGTCACTCTACTGGTGTCGCGAGTGTCTACAGGCGACGGCAATCCCTTACCATCAGGCGATCCGTCTTCTCGCCGCCTATCATATAAAAAAGGCCATTAATTTCGATCGCTGACCATGCTAGTGAGTATCCAGAATATTTTAACAGAACTGACTTCAGAACCCCAAACACTTCACAGTTAATTAAGGCCAACGTAATTATTCCAGTTGCAAACGAGTGGCGTAAATAACATAGACAAGTTAACTCATAAATTAGGCTGATTTAGTTGAGAGCTTTATCTATTTGCGGACGGGAATGGCAAAGTTAAGATATTCCCTGATTTCGCGAAACCCCAACAGCTGACGCATCTTTACTATATTCATCAAGCCTGGCATGTGACGTTGGGTAAAGATAGATTCTTTATTGCGAATACCGAGTCCGTGTGATCCGAGTGATCCGTGAAGAGTCTACACTTCATTTTTTGGGGGTTCAGTACCCAAAGAGTAAATATGAGGACCCTATAGGGTAAGATTTTAAAGGATAGGATAACATTTTAAACTTTCGCGTTGCATTATACGTATTAACATGTATTAGCGTTATAAATATACCTACTATCAAATGTCCTTTGCTTGAAGGTTGTCTGGTTGTCGCTTCCAGCGATAAGACCGCCGAAATTGTACAATTAAGTTTCTGTAATGCCTAGTTTTTTTAAATAAAGTATATCTATCTATATAATTATTTTACACGGGACAAAACGCGGTTATTTTTATATGTAAGTACAGTCAAAGGACGGAAAGGTTCGTCAGTTTTCAGATTGATTCGTTTGACCTGTTTCACAAAAAAATATGCCAAACTGTTAGATCAGAAAGTTGAGATTTGCTTGTAGTAACATTGATTCTTTTTGATGCTTACTTCAAAAAGCTTAGCTTACTACGCAGCATATTTTCGGCCCATCTACCGCAGTGTCTCAAGACGATAGTCTTCAATGCGTGCGTGTTGCCAGTGATGACATACGGAACCGAAACGTGGCCGCTTACATTATGCCGATTAAGGAGGTTCAAAGTCACCCAGAGAGCAATGGAGAGGGCTATGCTCGGGGTCTCCCTGCGTGATCGTGTCAGAAATTATGAGATCCCCAGGAGAACTAAGGTCACAGACATAGCCCAAAGAATTGCATGCCTCAAGTGGCAATGGGCAGGGCACATAGCGAGTAGAACAGACGGCCGTTAGGGCGGAAAGGTCCTCGAGTGCATTCCACGTACAGGAAGTCGCAGCCGTGGCGCCCCCCACAAGGTGGACCGACGATCTGGTGAAGATCGCGGTAATCCGTTGGATGCGGACGGCACAGGACTGATCTGTGTGGAGAACATTGGGGGAGGCCTATGTCTAACAGTGGACGTCTATTGGCTGAAATGATGATGATGATACTAGACACAGAGTAATTTTGAATTAGCCAAACAGAGTCTTTGTGGTAGGATTAAATTTTTATCCTTTGGATGCGGATCCCTAAAATCATTCCTTGTACCAATCGCAATGATATACAAACAATAAACATTTCTTTCTTCTGTACACCTACTTTCTTTGAACAAACTCGCCTCCACAGGAAGCGCACGCGCACGGCTTCCGCGCAGGATGTTTTGCGCTTGCGCTGCTATTTCTGCGCGAATAGGTTGCGTAAAATTAGCTAATAGATCCCGAGACTGCGCGACGCTGTGTTTAGTATTTCGGATTGCAAAAGTAGCGGTTGCGTCTGTACACTTCCTGTTTTTGTTCATTTACTTCATAATAAATATCTATCTACCTATCTAACATTTATTGAGCACACTATAATTGATTAAGACGGGGTTTAACATGAAATGTATATAAATAAAATTTAAAAACTAAAACCCGACTACCAAAAAAACACGCTCTAAAAAGTACGAAACAAGAAAATTGTCTCTGCAGAAATTATTATGCCGTATCGCCGTGGTCGTATGCCACATTGATTTAATTTTATTATTATAATTTCGCCTAATTTCTCTTCGCTGCGCGAGTAAGAGTGCCGGTGGCCCAATCCAGGGGAAAGGGGGGTTTAAAGGTTGGCAGCGCTCTTGTGACTCCACCGGTGTCGGGGGTGTTCAAGGGCGCCGGCAATCGCTTACTCATACCATCAGACTATCAGTCTGCTCGTCTGCCACCCTATCACATAAAAAAACATAACAGAAAACTTAGGTACATTTTTTTTGGCCCGATCCAAGGATCGAACCCGGGACTTCTTACGCAGCCGTCACTTTAAAGTGCGACCCACTAACCACTGCGCCACCGAGGCAGCCGAAACCACACTTTATAACACATACAAATTACGATCGCGGGTTTAAATAAGAGCTGAGAGGTGGTCGTTGACTTGATGCGGAGCGTATAGCTCAGTGTATAAGAAAATATTCATATCTCAGACTTCATAAGGTTGGTAATTCATTTGTCGGAATGAGTATTAAAATATTTAACAAGTTACCACAAAAGCTTATTGACTTACCAATGGCTCCGCTCAATGTCCGCTCGTGACCACGGCTGCTGTAACGTAGCCGAAACGTCGAGCCAAATATGAAAAGTACACAATGTTGTTTCAAATAATAAATATCGTGTTAATTCCCGTCTTGACACATTGTGGACTTACCAATGCCTAAATTTAAAACACAAATTAAAAATGATGTTATGACAAAAGCCTATTATACAGTTGATTTAAATGACAAGAATTTGTGGAAATGATAAACTGTTCGCCTACACCTTAGTCATTGTAATGGATATATTTATTGTTGGACATGAAATCGACTTATTTATGCGAATAATATAGTAATAATAACATTGTATTAAAATTTTTGGCGATTAAAAAGACTTTCCGATTCTGGTGCTAGAATCATATTAAATATGTGTATTCATTTCTTAGTATATTTTATGTTTTGCCATATATGTGTAATTACATGTATAATACTTACAAATAAATAATTATAATTTCTAATGTATGACGATTTGAAAGTGCTGTACTTATGTATACAAACCTATGCAAATAAAGATATTTTTTTGAATTGAATTGAACGCGCCTTCCATACGGGGTCGTGGGTCTGGTCGTGCTCCCAATCCGAGCAGGCAACTCTATATTTTTCAAATCGATGTGCATATTTCTACCGTTAGCTCGGCGGTAAGAGAAAACACAATGAGGAAACCTTCTGTTTCTGAAACGTGGAACCATTCAGTTTATCTGATTCCCATGTTAAAAGGTTGAGAAAGTCAGAAGGCAGTCACTTCATTGTGGTAAGTTATCGGTAAGAAATTCTTAGTGTCAGATGGTGTCAGCCCGGAATCTGAAAGTAGGCGGTCACGTTAAGCCGTTAGTCCTGCGCCCAAACCCTCTCCGGTCGTGTCACGGTGTCCCATCGGAATATGAGGGTAGTGAAATAGAGAGTGCACTTGTGTTTGCGCACACACTTACGCACTATAATATATCTTGCGTACGTGGCTGATCGTTGAGATTGGTCGCCGTAGCCGTAATCGGTTGGAGAATATTAAAGTGTGGTTTTCTCTTTCTCTCACTATAAACACGAATCTATTTATACAAGCCAGGTGTGTATCAGTGAGTTTTTCACTGGCAAGGTCGGTCTTTGCATCTCGTAACGATTTTTGTTTGGTTTGATCGAACTTATTTCCCTGTTCGACAGAAAGCTGGCTCGGATCAGCGTAAGTGCTTCTTGTTAGTAGATTTTATATAAAAAAATGCAATCTTAAAATAAAAATAAATATTTCACAACATCACATACATTGATCTGACTCCGAGATAGGTAGCTCAAGCACCTGTGTTACGGATATCAGAATCAACAGTGGGATTACAAATATATACATATAATACTTTTCTTTTGTAAAAACATACTTATAATACATAAGAAACACCCAGACCAATACAAACAAACATGTTCATGCCCACAAATGTTTGTACTGTGCGGGGATCGAACCCGCAACCCTTGTATCAGAGGCAGCGTTCACTACCACTGTTCCAATCGGATCGTCAAAATTAGGTATTCTCTGTATTTTTTCGGTGGAGAGCTACGCTTAGGCATAAATGGGCTGGAAAAACAGAAGAAAAAGCGTGATAGAGACTGGAGGCCCAATTTGGGTAAAAGGGAGGCGCACTTGGGACTTCACTAGTGATGAATTCACTAAAAACCTTTTTAAGTGCTCCCCTACGCTATACAAGGAACCCCTGTGCAAAATTTCATGTTTAAGTTTTGTTCTGATAGACCAGTCAGTCCGTGGGAGAGCCACACTTCGGCATGAATGGGCCGGCTCGATCGGAGTGATACCGCGGCCTCACAAAAAACCGGCGTAAAGCAACACTGTGCTGTGTTTCGTTGCGTGAGTGAGTGTACCGGAGGCCCAATCCGAGTAAAAGGGGGGTTTTTAAATGTTGGCAGTGCACTTGTGACTGTCGCGGGTGTCGCGGATGTCCATGGACGGCAGCAATCGCTTACCACCAGGTGATCCGTCTGCTCGTCTGAACATAAAAGATTTGTATTAATAACTTTTTGTCACTAGGAAACTTCAACAAAAAGTAACTGTGGTTTGGCACCGTCTCGACGACGTACAACTTTTTGACCGTAATCAAACCTGGTCAAGTTCATCAAAGCTCAAAGTCCGAAGTCCTCCATTGGTTCCCACTTAATCTCCTTACCATCCTGATTAGTATCGATTAGCGGCGGCCATGGGACCACAATTGCGACATCCGCTAATGCGCCCGCCTTTACGGTCAATGAATGTCTATAAACTGCTGACCAATCAGCGGAGGTGGGGCGGTCAATCGTGAAAAAAAAACATTCTTGTTAACATGTCACTTAGCATCGAAAGTATAGACTTAGGATACGTACTTCCTACTATGCTGCTAATTATTATATTATTATATAACAATAATGTCCTCCAAACCGATATTTCAGTCATGGCGGTCAAACTCAGTGATCAGCCATCGACGCAGGACATATTGTAGTGCACAAGTATTTGCGCAGACACAAGGGCACTCTCTATTCCCGTACCCTCTTATTTCGATGGGACACTAGTGACACGACCGAAGAGGGATTAGATGCAGGACCGTGCCTCGGATTACTATATATATGTGTAATGCCTATATAAGATATAAGCATAAATGTACTAATTTTCCACATTACGTACGCATATAATAATATTACTGAAAAGCCCAAACACACAAGACAGGCTCAAACACATACATACACACATACACACACACATACACACACACACACACACACACACACACACACACACACACACACACACACACACACACACACACACACACACACACACACACACACACACTAACATACACAAACCCTCTCAAAGGTTCATCTCAAGGTCCTATCCAACAAATTATAATAATAATAATAATAAGTCGGATAGTCGCCGGCTGGTGTCACATCACATTATAGTAAAACTGTCAATTAAACGGGCCTCTACGTGTTGGCTTCGGCCCCACGCACGCCTTCCAAAAGTCCGGGACATAATTGCCCGTGGTTATGGAACAACTGACAAACATAATAATAAATTTGCATTTGCCCGCAATTTTGTTAGCGTACCCCAAAATGGGAGAATATATTTATATATTTCAAACATAATAATAATAATAATTCTCACAACATCTCATACGTTGACCTGATTCCGCACTAAGTAGCTTAAGCACTTGTGTTACAGATATCAGACAACAGAGGAACACAAATATATGTATACTTAAATATATGTATTACAGAATTATAATTAAAATAAATACTATTTGGCAATCGTCTGTAGTAGACATAAGTCGCATAACGTAAAGTGGTAACCGGTGTTCAAATGATTACCTACGTGACAGGCCTAGTCTAGTGTAGAAATCATGGCAACCAGTGCACATGACGCGCTTTTCGCCACAACTTTATCTATTAAGATAATAACCAAAATATATTGTAATCCATTCTGTCATTTGTTAAATAATAATTCATCGTCGCTTTCCATCAGCTGCGATTGTGGTCAAGCGTTAGCCTATTGACCAAAAAAAAATTATTTTTTTATATTTATTCTACTGCGACCTGAATAGAGTCTTGGCCTCCGAAACAAGAAATCGCCACTTCGGTCGATCCTGTGCAACTTCTTGCCAGTTACTCTTGGCCCAGTATAAGCAGACAACGATATGGATGGAGGATCCGCACAAATGCCGAGATAGAAGAGATTGTGAACACTCCCAACATCATCGGCGAGACCAAGGCGCACCGTCTTCGCTGGCTTGGCCACCTCGTGAGGTTGGACGAAGATCGTCTCGTGAAAAAAGCATTCCAGGGCCAGCCCGTGGGCCGACGCCCAGTTGGCCGACCTAGGTGACGCTGGAAGGACTTCATCGTGGGAGAGCCACGCTTCGGCATGAATGGGCTGGCTGGAATGATACCACGGCCTCACAGAAAATCGGCGTGAAATAGCACTGTGCTGTGTTTCGCTGCGTGACTGAGTGTACCGGAGGCCCAATCCTGGGGAAAGGGGCAGCGCACTTGTGACACCACTGGTGTTGCAGGTGTCCATGGGCGGCGGTACCTAATCGCTTACTATCAGGTGATCTGCCGGCTCGTCTGCCACCTATATCATGAAAAACAAAAACTTAAGGTGACGGGTAGGGCACACTAGCGACGCCAATTGATTTAAATTGTTAGCAACTAACCTGGATATCTTTTTAACAATTTCGATGCTGCAGCCTCTCGTAAAACCCTTATACTATTTATTTAATACTTATACTTAACTTTTGGGTCTGTTTTTGTGCTCGAAATTTGAATTACCGCCAAAAACGGCCACTTATGGCGTTAATCCAAATTTCGAGTGCAAAATCATATCAAAAAGTAGTGCACAATTATTAAATAAATGTTTGCTTAGAGAGTGGCACCCCGTAATTTTTTTTTATTGTCACTTTCCATCAGGTGAAACGAGGTCAAGTGCAAACCCGTTTAATATATAAAAAAACCCCGTAATTGTTTAAAATAGAACCGGTTTAGTAGCTAACAATTTAAACCGATTGGTGTCGCTATTTAGGGGTACCCGTCGCCTTAATAGAAGAGATCAGCCCTAGTCTATGTAAATGTAAAAACTTGGTAATGATGAAATAAATATTTTATTTATTTATTTATTTTATAATAAAATATTAACTTCTTTAGCAGCAATCCAAATTTCGATAGCAAAAAACAATAAACAAGTAGTGGACAATTATTAAATAAATAGTTTAAATGTTTCCTTAGAGACTCCCGCTCCGAAACTGTTTAAAATAGATCCGGCTTAGTAGCTAACAATTTAAGTCGATTGGTGTCGCTAGTTAGGCCTACCCGTCGCCTTAAGTTAAGATTTAAGGAACATAAAATGAAACATATGAACACTTTAGGAAGCCAAACTGCTGACTCATGCCAACTACGAGACTTTAGAGTGGGAGACGCTAAGCGCTTTTAAAGTGAAAATGAATATGCAGTTCCGTTCAGAAAGAAGAACAGTTAGCATCCAACAATATGACAATAGCATAAAATAAATAAATATTGAGTTCGTGCTCTCATTTTGTAATGGTTACGTGTTTGCCGATCTTTACATGTGTACAAAAGATTGGCAAAGTTTCGTGCCCAAAGATTTTTTGTGTGAAAATGGGACGGTACTGCAAGTTAAATATAAATAATAATAAATAAATAAATATTTCACAACATCACATACATTGATCGACTTCGAGATAGGTAGCTCAAGCATCTGTGTTACGGATATCAGAATCGACAGTGGGATTACATATATACATTTCTTTTGTAAATACATACTTATAATACATAGAAAACACCCAGACCAATACAAACAGACATGATCATGCACACAAATGTTTATACTGTAGCGGGGATTCGAACCCGCAACCCTTGCATCAGAGTCAGCGTTCACCTACCACTGATCTAAACGAGTCGACTTGATTGTGGCAATTAGGAGACATTTTTAAATGTACTTCAATGACTACATACTCAAAAGAAAGTATTAAAAATTATTGTTACTTGCAGTAAGTAATTATTACATAAGTTCGTCTCAAAAAGGTTAATATTTTCCTTAAAGTATTGTAATTAATTAATTTTTTGAAAATGAATTATCGTCACGGTGTCACCTTAAGGGGTAGTTTTGTTGCAACAACAGTGAGTCACTTGTGCGCTACCAACCTTTAAACCCCCCTTCTCCCCGGTTTGGACCACCAGTAGTCATTGAGAGTACCAGTGAGATTCGGTAAAATACAGCACTAGCACTGCTACACGCCAGATTTCTGTGAGGCCGTGGTATCACTATTCATGCCGAATCGTGGCCATCCCACGGACAGTAGCCTATTAGTATTCTTAGGTGACTTCTGCTTAGTTTTAGAAGTCACTTGGTAAGTCGCGGATTTATTTCTAGCTTTGGATATAATAATATCCTTCAATCGATTACGGCTACGGTGGCCAATCTCAATGATTAGCCACGTTCGCAGGATATATTATAGTGCTCAAGTGTGTGCGCAAGCACAAGTGCACTCTCTAGTCTTTTCCCTTGCCCTCATATTCCAACAGGACACCAGAGTGACACGACCGGAGAAGGATTGGGCGCAGGACCAACGGCTTAACGTGCTTTCCGAAGCACGGAGGCACAACACCGTCAACTTCCAGTCTCCGGGCTCTCACTAAGAATTTCTTACCGAAAACTTAGGTACAAGTTTTGGGCCCGACCCGGAGATTGAACCTGGGACCTCTTACGCAGCCGTCGCTTTGTAGTGCGACCCACTAACCAGGCAGTTTTATTATTTTATTATTAGTATTCTTATGGGACTTCTGCTGAGTTTTAAAAGTCACTTGGCAAGTCGGGGATTTATTTCTAGCATTGGATTTAAACATAAATTTGAATACACAAAGACGAGTAACATCGGCGCCCGCGCCGCATACTAACTACGAGCTATCTCCGAGTCGTCGCTAATTGATATAGCAGAATTAACATTAGCATTATTTATCCGCCATTATCGGCTCCGATGCGCGCCAATTAACTGAGACGAGTGTTCATCTTTGCACTAAGGTCTAAAGCCTGAGTAACTTTTAAAACAAGTGAATAAAACGAAAATTAAAAAATAACTCTAGTATCAGCTCCCAGCCACTGTGTTATCTGATCGCTTTGGGATTTCCTTCTTTAAACGAGTTTTTTTAAAGTGATAGGTGACAGACGAGCAGACGGATCGCCTGATGGTAAGCGATTGCCGCCACCGAAAAATCCGGAGGTCCGTGGTTAGATTTGAACCAACCACCTCCCGATCTAGGGGCGCATCTTTTTATCCACTGAACTAAGTAGGTGTATACATACTAACTTACACGCTTCGGACCCTTTAAAAACTCTAAATTTTAACCGACTTCTAAAAAGGAGGAGGTTCTCAATTCAACATGTTAATTTTTTTTCATGTTTGCCATTTATGAATCTATTTAGATGATTATTTTTTAGTTGGAAAGTAGATAGTCCCGGATTGGTACCATCATAAGGATATCAGGATCTGATTATGAGATCCTGGAAAAATTGAGGGGTACCCTCAAATTTTAAAGGCACACGTAATGTTTTTGTATATTTTCTGCACCAGTATCTGCGCCTGATTGTATTAACTTTGTGGCTCTGCTGATGATGGAAGGTCAACTCCGCAACGGTAAGGAATTAAAGGATAATTCATTAATCTTATCTTAGTTTTCATATTTTATGTTGAGTGCAATAAAAGTATATTCATTCATTCATTCTTTAAATACTGTAGTTATTTGGCGTGGGTGAAAGAAAAAAAATTCTGCGTAAAAAAAACCACCTTCAAAAACCACGAACTAAAAAGTGTTAAATAATGTTTTTAACAATTTTTACACTACAAATAACATCTTTTAACAGTACACTCGAGAAAACGTTTTACCGAAGGCGGCGCCTAATCTCTGTTGAATTGGGCGTAGTATTGGGCGCTGACTTCGGTAAAACCTTTACTCGAGTGTACTGTTAAAAAATGTCATTTGAAGTTTACAAAAAATGTGTTAAAAATATTATTTTTTGGTCCAAGGGTTGCGGGATCGATTCCCGCACAGTACGAACATTTGTGTGCATGAACATGCCTGTTTGTACTGGTCTGGATGTTTTTTATGTATTATAAGTATGTATTTACAAAATAAAAGTATATTATGTATGTATTTGTAATCCCACTGTTGTTTCTGATATCCGTAACACAGGTGCTTGACTCTTGAGCTACCCGGAGTGAGATCAATGTATATGATGTTGGGAAATATTTATTTATTTACGTCCTAAGCCCCACGATATCTCGCATAAGTACCCGGCGTTACCTTTTTCCTACACGCATAGTTAATTAGCGCGTTTGTCAGTTTGTCACGCAATGCGCGCTCGCAGGCTGCAATGGCGCAAACTGCGGGGATCGCAAAAATGCACGCCAATTAGAGATCCTATCAGCTACTGGGAAAAAATTCCTTTAGAGCTTAGGTACATTCGTATGCGTTGTTGATTGCAGAAGGTCTAACCTAATTCAAAATAATAATAATAAAATATTGATTTTCTTCGTCATCTTAGCGTGTGACGCCCTGTTGGTCTAGTGGTTTAAGTACCGGGCCGTGATCTCGGGGTCCTGGGTTCAATTACTGGGTCGAGAGAAAAGTATGTTTCGAATTTTTCGAACATTGCTCGGGTTTGTGATTACCAATCCGATAACTTGATATAACTTGATTTCTATGATGCCTTGCAGTGGGACAGTTTATAGGCTGATTAAAAAAAATGTATTTAATTGAACGGAAGTGAGTCCAACTTCGGTTGTTATGCTACGCGTTACGCAGTTTATTCCTACTTCAATGAATGCGATATAATTAACTCTTTGATTCAAACAACTTGTTTTGGCATCCAAGCCGACGCTGTCCAATAGATCACATAAAAACCCTCCTCAATCGCTGGTCAACTGTTACTCAATGTTTGTGTTTATACAAACACATCGGTCCGGCTAGACAGGTCCGTCCGTGTGTAAATCTTTTGCTTCTATGTTGAATGAATGAATGAAAAACTTTGTTTGGCTCAATACATAACAAGGAAACTTAATTAGAAACATAATCTAGACATAAATCATAAACGAAAAGTAGGACAACATTATCCCTGTATGCGCCAAACAGGCGGCCGCTCAGCAATAGTCGGTGCTGATCCAAGAGACCAACCCCGACGCTGGTTTTCAGCGACTACCATAACATTATGGCGCATCTGTTCCATATCTATGCAACAGTCGCATGCATAAAATTGAGATTGAGATAGAAAAAAAGAAATAAATATCTAATTGAACAGATGCGCATGGGCATGGGCGGGGCAGGCAGAATATAACCCTGACCCTGGACAAACATTCGTGTGATGAACACTTGTGTTTGTTCAGTGTCTGGGTGTAATATATGTATTTAAGTATATGTTTGTGTTCCTCTGTTGTCTGATATCTGTAACACAAGTGCTTAAGCTACTTAGCACGGAATCAGGAGAACGTATGAGATGTTGTGTGAATTATACTTATACTATACTTTATATAAAAAACCCAAACAAACCCGTACAAAAATAAGTGTATATTATAAAAAAAATAAGAAAGAAAGATCCATCAACATGAATAAACTTAGACTACAGACCGACCAAGATCAGAAGGCACGTCAGTGAAATGGACAGGGGGCGTTATAAAACATCTTTGTTCATTGCTTTGCTTCAAACAAAAGTAACTTTAAAGTTGGGCTTTATTCCGGAGTGATACCACGGCGTCACAGACCGGCGTGAAGCAACACTCTGTCGTGTTTCACTGCGTGAGTGAGGGTACCGGTGGCCCAATCCAGGGGTATGGGGGGTTTAAAGGTTGGCAGCGCACTTTTGACTCCACTGATGTCGCGGGTGTCCATGGACAGTGGCATTCGCTTACCATCAGGTGACCCGTCTGCCACCTATTACATTAAAAAAAAATAATTCAATAAACCTTTGTTAGCTAAAACGGTGTTATAGTGCCCTATATTTATTCTGTGGTTATAGAGCTGTTTGACGTTTAAACCAAAAAATATTCTTACAAAATTTTCGAAAAAAGTATGAAAACTGCTTTGTAATACTGTTTTAATACAAAGATTAATACAAATACAAAATCATTTATTCTCTTTTAAATAGGGTTACATTATTTGCAGGTGTCAATACATTGGTAAAAGTTCTTAAGGCCTATTTAACATGTAAAATAGTATGCCAATGTTCTTAGGTATGTGGTTTTTTCTTATGACATAGGTAGCAGACGAGCAGACGGATCACCTGATGGTAAGCGAATGCCACTGTCCATGGACACCCGCGACATCGTTGGAGTCACCTATGCCTAAGTACGTTAACAACATATTATTACAAAAAATATTTACAAATAAAAGACATGATATGACCATCATGAGTAATGAATAAGACCCTAAGTATATTATTATGCGTCCATCGTCACACATTGGAACCCAAATGGTATCGTTGGCCGCGTGGTCCCCGGCAGAGTAGAATAGGCCACCCTCACTCTTACCGAGGTGTCGTAAAAGGCGACCAAGGTAAAGCTGCTGGCATGATCATCAGCACCCAGAGAAGGAAAACCCTGCATTTATATCAAAACCCTCGCCAACCCCTCTGCCAAGCGTGGTGAGTATGGCAATTACCCCTCATGTGATTGAGGGAGGCCCGTGCCCCAGCAGTGGGGACTTAAATGGGCTGATGATGATGATGATGAACGCTCGGGCTGCGGAATGAGCTGCCACCAGAGATTTTACCGAGGGAATACACATGAGGTTCTTCAAAAAAGGAGTGTTAAGTTTTTTAAACGGTCGGCAGCGCGTGTGCAGGTCCTTTGGCATTGCAAACGTTTATAGGCTGCGGTAATCAGACGAGCCGTACGCTTGTTTGCCACCGACGTACAGTAAAGTATCAACCTACATACTGTCCACTGCAGGGCAAAAGTCTCCATCATAGAAATCAAGTTATCGATACTAAGATGGGATTAGGCTTAATCACCACGCTTACCAAATGCGGATTGGTGATCACACACCCGAGCTATGTCCGACAAATTACAAACATACTTTTCGCGCGACCCGGGAATCGAACCCAGGACCCCGAGATCACGGCCCGGTACTTAAACCACTAGACCAACAGGACGTTCAAAACAACAAAATGTATTGATATTGTCTCATCATCATCATCATCAGCAACCCACACTCGTCCACTGCTGGACGTAGGTCTCCCCTAATGCACGGCACTGCTCCCGATTTTCGGTCACTCTCATCCAGCCCACACCAGCCAGCCTTCGAATGTCATCATCCCATCTTGTCGCAGGGCGTCCAACACTACGCTTACCGAGTCGCGGTCTCCACTCGAGGACTTTACGATATTTACGAGTTTACGACTAAGGAATTTACGACTTTGATATTGTCTGATATTTATTAATACCTATTAATTAAAGGGAACAAAAGGAACACAGCGCGCTTTCACACTGCGGCGATACATGGTAATCGGCGTATGCGAAATAAATTGCTCCTAGAGGGCGCCCGCTACGCGCTGCCTACGGACAGCATCGAACTTCACCCCAATCATGCATCTACACCACAATGCCACAAGAATCTTAATCGTAGAATTAAGAAAGTGGCTGGTTGATGGTTGTCTAATTTTGACCTGAAAGAATACTTCGATAGCAAATAAAGATGATTAGTTTATTTTATATCATTGACATAAATTGCAATAACTATTAGTTAATTATTTATATTTTCCATTTATATTCATTTTAATTTTGTTATCTCAATAAATTTTGATCTATTTTAATATTCTGACTTAATTATTTCGTTGACATTTATCTTTTGACATTTAATAGTAGGTAATTTTAGACATACCTACATTAATTAATTATAAAGTATTGAAATGCATGTCATACAATATTTAATTAAAATCAAATTATTTAGTAAATAGACTATTGTATGCCTAAACAGGAAATTGTGATAACTATTATTATAATTTAACACCTGCATATTTTGTAAACCACAATTTCTACAATAAAAGGTTTATATTTTTTTTGGCCGTGTGGTGCCCGGCAGAGTAGAATAGGCCACCCTCACTCTTACCGAGGTGTCGTAAAAGGCGACTAAGGTAAAGCTGCTGGCATGATCATCAGCACCCAGAGAAGGAAAACCCTGCATTTATATCAAAACCCTCGCCAACCCCTCTGCCAAGCGTGGTGAGTATGGCAATTACCCCTCATGTGATTGAGGGAGGCCCGTGCCCCAGCAGTGGGGACTTAAATGGGCTGATGATGATGATGATGAACGCTCGGGCTGCGGAATGAGCTGCCACCAGAGATTTTACCGAGGGAATACACATGAGGTTCTTCAAAAAAGGAGTGTTAAGTTTTTTAAACGGTCGGCAGCGCGTGTGCAGGTCCTTTAGCGTTGCATACGTTCATATGCTGCGGTAATCAGACAAGCCGTACGCTTGTTTGCCACCGACGTAAAGTAAAGCATCAACCTACATACTGTCCACTGCAGGGCAAAAGTCTCCATCATAGAAATCAAGTTATCGATACTAAGATGGGATTAGGCTTAATCACCACGCTTGCCAAATGCGGATTGGTGATCACACAACCGAGCTATATCCGACAAATTACAAACATACTTTTCGCTCGACCCGGGAATCGAACCCATGACCCCGAGATCACGGCCCGGTACTTAAACCACTAGACCAACAGGGCGTTCAGAACAACAAAATGTATTGATATTGTCTCATCATCATCATCATCAGCAACCCACACTCGTCCACTGCTGGACTTAGGTCTCCCCTAATGCACGCCACTGCTCCCGATTTTCGGTCACTCTCATCCAGCCCACACCAGCCAGCCTTCGAATGTCATCATCCCATCTTGTCGCAGGGCGTCCAACACTACGCTTACCGAGTCGCGGTCTCCACTCAAGGACTTTACGATATTTACGAGTTTACGACTAAGGAATTTACGACTTTGATATTGTCTGATATTTATTAATACCTACTAATTAAAGGGAACAAAAGGAACACAGCGCGCTTTCACACTGCGGCGATACATGGTAATCGGCGTATGCGCAATAGATCGCTCCTAGAGGGCGCCCGCTACGCGCTGCCTACGGACAGCATCGAACTTCACCCCAATCATGCATCTACATCACAATGCCACAAGAATCTTAATCGTAGAATTAAGAAAGTGGCTGGTTGATGGTTGTTTAATTTTGACCTGAAAGAATACTTCGATAGCAAATACAGATGATTAGTTTATTTTATATCATTGACATAAATTGCAATTACTATTAGTTAATTATTAATTTATATTTTCCATTTTTATTCATTTTAATTTTGACATCTCAATAAATTTTGATCTATTTCGATATTCAGACTTAATTATTTCGTTGACATTTCTCTTTTGACATTTAATAGTAGGTAATTTTAGACATACCTACATTAATTAATTATAAAGTATTGAAATGCATGTCATACAATATTTAATTAAAATCAAATTATTTATTAAATATACTATTGTATGCCTAAACAGGAAATTGTGATAACTATTATTATAATTTAACACCTGCATATTTTGTAAACCACAATTTCTACAATAAAGGTTTATATTATTTTTTTGGCCGTGTGGTGCCCGGCAGAGTAGAATAGGCCACCCTCACTCTTACCGAGGTGTCGTAAAAGGCGACTAAGGTAAAGCTGCTAGCATGATCATCAGCACCCAAAAAAGGAAAACTCTGCATTTATATCAAAACCCTCGCCAGCCCGTCTGAAAAGCGTGGTGAGTATGGCAATTACCCCTCATGTGATTGAGGGTGGCCCGCGCCCCAGCAGTGGGGACTTAACACGTTAAGTGCGAAGCGAGGCCTAAATCACCCCTGATACAACTTCCCTGTGGTGCGGCAAGCAAAAAAGTGAATTTCTCTGTCGTGCGAATGGCATAGCTTTGATTTGGTCCAGTGTAGGAAAGAGATAAATATATATTTGAGATCACTAATGGTTCCGGACTCGGTGGTGTACCTACCTTGGTACCGGATGTCTTAGGCCTCGTGCCGCACTGAATTAATATAATTTTAATGCAGTGCGGAACGAGGCTAAAACGTCCCATATCCCCCCTGACCTCGTACCGCACTCAACGCGAGCTTCCCGCGACCAGTGTTGTGCATCACGTCGATTGGAGAGCACGTAATAATTATTGTTTCCTTTTAATTATTCTGAATTTAAGCTACCTTACCTACCTACTCTTTCAACATTTTAAGTATAAAACAAACACATTCATTTTATGCAGTTATACCTACATTATCATTGTTATTCTCATCTACGATCTAACCTAAGTAACAATGTCAGTTTTATTACGTTATCTTTACATTTTTGTTATTTTTCAGCACCTGAAAGCGCACGCCATTGCCTCGAAAAGGGTGAAAAAAGGAGAAGATGTGTTGGTTGTTACCAAAAACTACGCACATTTTTACCATCTCGTGAAGCTGATAAAAAATCCAAAAAGATTTTGACTCAGTGCACTCAGTGCAAAAAATCTTATTGTCTACCCTGTTTGAATGAAAAACACTCATAAATAAGTACAACATATATATTGAGATTTTTATAAAAAAAGTATATTGATACTGATTTTTTAATGTTAATTCAGGTTCTAATAAGTGTATTTTTAAAGCCCGAGGCAGAACAAATAGGACAGTTTTTTTTCTACTTCTGGTTGCCTTTTTTTCTATTCTGTGAACCGCATTAAGATTTTCATATACAAATAGAAAGATAAACCTTATGCATAAACCGTAATCCATTATTTTCCAATAATAAGTCTGTAATAGGTGCCTCTTAATGGTATAGAATGGAACGCTTCGTGCGCGAGTCCGACTCGCACTTGGCCGGTTTTTTTTTCTTTATGGCGCCTTCAAGCACAATTTAGATTATTTAAAAAAAATGTATCCTTTGATAGCTTTGTGTTGTTTTGCCAGGTTTTGCCCTTAAAACGATCTAATGAGATATAATTGATGATTAAACGAACTCACCGAGTGAAGTTCTATCATAATTATACGAAGCACCTCGTCCGAAGAGATAAGTATCCTGGAATAAATATTATTAATTGATACAACATGTAGTAACGTATATTAGTTACCGTCTTTGCACTAAAGTTGAGAAAAAAAATAAAATAAAAAGATAGTGAGCTCTATGGGTCGGCCATCTTGTCAATTAGTTTGGAGTTTATAATTACATATAAGTGATGTCACTGAAATTCGGGGCTGGGTTTTGTTTGGGGGGGTGATACTTATCTCTTCGGACGAGGTGCTTCGTATAATTATGATAGAACTTCACTCGGTGAGTTCGTTTAATCATCAATTATACTTGCACCTCGTCCTCGAGATAAGTATCCTGGAATAAATATTATTAATTGATACAACATGTAGAGGTTGAGAGTTTATATTTCAGTGATATCACTGATGCTGTTATAGAATAATAAAAAATGCTTTTATTATAATCAACAGTGATTTATTTGAGAGCATAATAATGTCTTAATTATAGGCTTATATAATTTGTATGAAATCACACTATTCAAGAGTTAACTTGATATATAGTAGCAAAAACTACAGGATTAAGTCCTTTATTTATTTACTTAATTAGTTCACTTCTACATTGTCAGTGACAGTTGTTATTAATTAAATTCTTATAGCTAAAAAATATAATAACTATTGAATAATCACAGCCAGTTATTACAGTCTCACTTTCATTGTTAAGATCTATAACACAATAATCACAATTCAGTCGATATTGAAGACTGCTCTGGCCACACTTGTATGTTCACCTTCATTTCTTAAAATTCTATTATAAAATTTTCCGAATGTCGTGGATGTTCCACTCCATCCCGCAGTCTTCCGAATGCTATCAATATTTACGCCTTTTTGGTAAGCTTTGGAAGTGGACGCATGTCGGGTGCTATGGGCTGTGAACATTGACACATCTATTCCACAGTTCTCTAAAGTACTCTTAATCCACCTACTAATAGTTTGGGTGGAGACTGTTTTATAAGGTTTTTTGTAGGCTATGAATAAATTTTGATCTTGGCGCAAAGATACAGTTTTCCTGATATAGCATTGTAAGGTAGTTGCAGGGCAAATGCTTGGCTTGTCAGCGAAGAATGGTATTGACAGTAGGGGTTGATTGACACCTACTTTAGAAGTTTTAAGTAAATCTGGAATTTTAATCTTAATTGTGGAAGTATGAGATTCTATATTAGTTATGAGATTTTTTTGGAGGGTTTGTACTCTTTGTGACGATGCAAAGGCCAGTAAGGTCACACATTTTTTCGTAAGATTCTGCAGAGACAGTGTGTCATTAGGATACCATTCGCTTAAGACATCTAGGACTTTAGACGTATCCCAAGTAACATCATATTTGGGTCTGGGTGGTCTTAGTCTAAATACTCCTTTAAGGAATCGTTTTATTCTATCATCTGTGGAAATATGTGACCCCATTATGAGAGAGAGAGCACTCCTGTAAGTGTTTAATGTCCCGTATTGGGAACCAGAGTTGTAAAGTTGTGTAAGGAAATAGATGACTGTTGGAATTGATGACTCATATACGTCAGTATTGTTTTGGAGACAAAATTTATGCCAGCGTTTAAAGCAAACCTCATATTGCTTGAGAGAGCTGTCACTAAGAGATGCCAACATTATGTCCATTGAGGAGGGTGGGATGCTCCTTCTCAGCAACGCCTTCCGTATAAAACTCCGGCAGCCAGGGTAAGATTCTGGTGAATGTTGCCGTGGCTGGAATGGGAGATAATTACATGTTCGTTAGGTTTAAAGAATAGTAATTTAGATATTAGAAGGCGTCTAAAGATCGGATACCAGGGTTGCGAGGGCCACATGGGTACAACGATGATGCCTTTAGCTCCGTCTGTTATTATTTTACGGAGAGTTTTTAGGATAATGGAGAATGGAGGGAATGCATAAAAGAAATATGGTGCCCAATTTAGGGTAAAGGCATCAATGGTGAACGCATCCGGGTCCTTTTTCCAAGATACATATAGGTCGCATTTTTTGTTTATGCGACTTGAAAAAAGGTCAATTTGGGGTAACCCAAATTTATCTGTTATCTTGCGAAAGGCAAAATCTTGTAATTCCCACTCAATGTCTGGATGAGTCCGTCGTGACTCAGCATCTGCAACTTCATTGTCAGTGGATTTTATATAAGAAGCGATAATGAATAATTTCCGGTTCTCACACCACTGCCAGATACCTTTTGTTATTTCCGTTAAGTGTGGAAACTGAATTCCTCCCATACGATTAATATAGCTGACCGCTGTAGAGTTATCAATACGGATTAAAATTTTGCAGTCTGTGTATTCTTTGGCAAATATTCTGAGGGCTATGAACGCGGCTAGAAGTTCCAATTGGTTAATATGATATTTGCGTTCTTCAATGGACCAAGGACCACTGGCAGTTTCTTGACCACAGGCGGCTCCCCATCCCGTAGTTGAGGCGTCAGAGAAAATCTCTGCCGCATGATGGTCATCTCTTATCCGTTTTACGGAATGAGGAACAGCCAGCAACCACCAGTTTAGATCCTGATGCAATGAGGTAGGTATTGACATTGTTTTGTCATAGTTATTATGCCCTTGAAGATTTAAGTACTTACATCGTTCTAATTGTTTTGTGTATAGCCAACCATACTCTACAGCAGGACAAGCAGAGACCAGAAGGCCAACAAATTGTGCAAAATATCTAATTTTACATTTTTGTAATTTCATAATTTTGTTGGTTTCATTAATTATTTTCTTCCTTTTGTCTGAAGGAAGCTGAATGTTAAATTCTTTAGTATCTATAACAAACCCAAGGTATTTACATATCATAGAAGGTGTCATAACGCTTTTGTTAGTATTTATTATAAATCCTAAGCTATTAAGGAGTTTTCTTGTTACTTCCAAATTATCCTGACAACCTTTATAGGTGTCTGCTACTAGACATATATCGTCTAGGTATATTGATGATATATAACCAGCTGATCGTAGTAATTTTACTACTGGTTTCATTATTTTGTAAAAATAAAGGGAGCTGTGCTAAGACCAAATGGCAAGGCATTGTATTCATATAGGGACTCGTTAAAAATAAATCGCAGATACTTCCGAGAATCTTTATGTATTTTTATTAAAAAATAGGCATCTTTTATGTCTAGAGTAGCCATAAAAGAGTTATGAGAAATTATTTTAAGAACAGTACGTATGTCTTCTAGCTTAAAGTGAGACGTTGTAATATGTTTGTTTAAGTTCTTTAAGTTTAGTATAAGTCGTGCCTTACCATTTGGTTTTGGTCTCAGAAAAATGGTAGAGATAAATTGGTCTGGACATGGTTTACATTTAGAAATAGTTCCAATTTTGAGAAGATTTGAGATAGCTTCCTCAAATTCTTTAAATTCTTTGGTTGATAAAGCAGGAGGCTTAGGACTGGAGAATTGTTGAACTGGGCTACTAAATAATATTTTGTACCCCCTAATCCAGGACAATATAGTTTTATCATTAGTGATAATTGACCATTGGTGATGAAACTTTGCTAAGCGACCTGCATAATTTACCTCCTCTAACGCCTCTGATTGTTGTTCTTCATTTGTTGCGATGGCATCTTGGATGATCCGCCGGGCCGTGTCTGGTGGAAGGCAGGATACTGATTCCTCTTCGCAACCAGTGGTGGCCTGCGGTGTGGGGCCACCTGGCCTTTCAGGTTTAAATTGCCAGTTTTAGAAGAAAGTGGTTGTTGTCTTTTGTCTCTTCTTTGCGGGGCACTTTTTATTTCCGCACTGGATTTTGAAACAGCTTTAGCTGCCTTGAGTGTTTCTGCCAGGTTTTCTCCAAATAATAGAGTGTCTATTTTTGAACTTTGTAACTGTGATTTAATATCTTTTTTTATAACTGAGGAACTGAAAAGTCTTCTAGTCATTGAGTCTGCGTGTTGGATATCACATAGGATCTTATTGGCATCCAATAACTCCTTTAACATTTCCTTGTTCGTGTTTTTGGTTTCTAGTAATTTTGTTATCACCGATGCTATACCAGAGATAGCAGCAGCTAGGAGCTTTTGTTTCGCCTCGATAGCTTTATCCCGGTTTAGTAAAGTCTCTGGCAGAGCTGCTTTAACCTCAGGGTTCAGCGCAGGTGCCCCTATCAAGGTGGCGTTAGATGGTAGTAAGTATTTTTGCTGTAGCTCCTTTTTAGATTCTTTTGTAAGCCCGTTTACTGAGATGTGCTGCAGTCGGGTTGCTAGCTCTTTATGGATTTCTTTGCCAAAATTTATAGAATTGGACGGGTCATCCCCAAGGAGCTCGAGAATTTCTTTATCTAGTGGTGGAGCCTCCTCACACTCAACTATGTTCTCCTGGTCGTTCATTTCTGGATCTATATTTTCGTTATTGGTATTCTCATCTAATGTGATACTGATGAGGTCAACCTCCGGGGTCATCGACCCAGTGTCTGAAAAATGTTTAGTCTTTATTAGTCATTAACTCAATTTTGAGCTATGATACGGCAATGAAATTAACTTGAGTAAGCAGTCGAACAGATAGGAGTAAGGTCCTATTTACCAGAGATTTTTGGCGCATGGATGCGATGAGACAGTCCATAGATCAGCTCGAGTTGCATCATGCTTAACGAAATAATAACACGTACGTGTTATATGTAAATACGGGTTGTTAATGCGTGAGACAGTCCGTTGATCAGCTCGAATGCATTCTGGTCGTATTTAGCTTGGAATTCTTGGAATATTGCATTCCGGAAATGAACTTAGGTTTATGGTAATCATTTATGCGTGAGACAGTCCGTTGATCAGCTCGAATGCATTTTTACCCAAAAACCACAGAATATTATTACCCTAATGTCCTAATGGACATACAGGTAAAAGAAAAAATAAGTTGGCACTTACCTTTTTCGCTATTTGTTTCACTGTGATGGCGGCCGGACATGTTGCCGCTCTGGGCACGCTTCAATTTCCTTTCTAACTTCTTTATTTTTCGATTGATATGATCAACATCCTTAGTTTTACGTTTGGGCATTGCTTTTACTTAAAAATCAACCAAATTATTAAACCTTTAACTCGTTTTCGTACAAATATTTTTAAGGCGTTGTGCGACGGCAAAACACTAAAATACGAATTGGCAAGATGGCCGACCCATAGAGCTCACTATCTTTTTATTTTATTTTTTTTCTCAACTTTAGTGCAAAGACGGTAACTAATATACGTTACTACATGTTGTATCAATTAATAGTATTTATTCCAGGATACTTATCTCGAGGACGAGGTGCAAGTATAATTAATCAAAATCGGTCAAGTCGTTGCGTAGTTAAGACAGTTTAAAAACGTCGATATTATTTTTCCCATCACTAATTGCAGCGAACATTTGCCCTAGTTACGAGGTGTATAAGATCCCATATTTTGTTTTGCTAATAATTCCTAAACTAGCCACCAGATCCCGGGGCGATGGTGGATTAGGGTTCATCAATTCACTGTATATATCAATAAGGACCAAAATTCTCATTTATCTTTGATTTCGCGCCAGAAAATGGATTTTAGTCTGTAAAAGGAGGTGGGGTCTAATAGACCGCGTGTCGCCCTAACGTCTGGTCACGGTACGGGCCGATTATACCTCGTGCCGCAGGAACGGAAAGTATGCAAAAATTGGTGCCGCAGCTAACGTGTTAAATGGGCTGACGATGATAATTGTTTTTTTGGTTTGGCTAACGCTTGACCACAATCGCACCTGATGGAAAGCAAATTACTTATTACTTAGTACTTTCCTAGTACAAAGGTTAGTTCTGGATTATAAAACTTCTTCGTTTATATTTGCTATCCGTACGTCATTACATAGCCGCCGTCGCCCACGCACGCGACTCATCCATGCTGAATTGTCACCACTGTTTGCTTGTTTGTTTTGCTTTCTATGTACATCGATATTAAGTAACTACTTTTTAGCTGGACCCTCATTCCCAGTTACTTTACTTATATATACTGAGATAAAGGCATCAGTTGGCTAGCCATTGCTAGCGGCATCTAGAGGAAACCGACTAATAGGTACTCAACGGCTATGTAGAAGGTGGCCGTTTTACATAGCCGTTGAGTTCCACAAGTGATATCACCCTGTCAAAAGTAGCCCTTGGCTTATTAGAACTCTGTTTGAAGTACCTTTCTGTACATTATTCGACTTAAAAATTACGTTCAATTACATAATATTTGTTCAGATATAACCTCAAAAACTTCAAACTCACGTAATCTGTTGAGGAACTTCAAGCTGTATATTATACATATTTTTCATACGATACAATCTGACTGCGACATCTGCTTCAAATTGCCGAACCCGCATTCAACCATAGACTACTTAGGTAAACTACCTATTCCAATCAATCAGAAACCGAAATAGCTTTACCTACCTTTATCTTTTCCTTTGTACTCACATTCCTTTGATATAGCACGCATATGCGAATAGACTGTGAACTTTTATATAAAGGGTATAAAGTTGAAATTGATAGTGTTTGACGGTAATTATCCTGATAGAAGTTGCCACAGTAAAAAGGTTGTTTGTGGTTTCCTGGATTAACGCGAATAAAATCTCTTTTGTTCTTTGGACAGGTTTCGTAGCTTTTTACACTGGGAAATACTCTTTAGGTTAGTGGACTAATCTATACTATTTATAAACAGGTACAGTTTTACCAATTTTATAAGTTACACCAATGTACCTGCGCAGAAGTCTTATTTTCGAAAACTACGGCTAAATCTAACCAATCACAACGCTCCATTTACGCGCGCCAAATATTGCAATTTCTTATTGGTTGATGCGTCAGCGCCATGTTCGGTGCGAATGCGGTTAAAGTGAGATAGTATTTCTTTCTGGATTTATTGTATTGAACCTTTTTGCATGTGTTTTAATTTGGCGATAGGGAAAAACTATATAAAACATAGAATCAGGAAAGTTGAAATTTTGGCAGAAAACCACACTCAAGGATATCAAATATGGTCAAAATCAATCTACAGCAAAGTAAGATGCTTTTCGCATGTATTTCGACTAGGCGGTACGGAAAACGATACAAAACATCGTATCATCATCATAATCATCATCAGCCTATCGCAGTCCACTGCTGGACGTAGGCCTCTCCAATTGTTCGACACCGTGATCTATCCATGACTTTCACGCATCGCTCTTGCCAGCCATCCTGCGCAGATCGTCCCTCCACCTAACCAGAGGGCGCCCTACATTACGTTTACCAAGACGCGGTCTTCACTCCTATCTATCTCCTGTCTATTAGCCGCAGAACCGACATCGTATGAGCAAAGTTGAATTATTAGTGCCAAATCATTATGGGCTGCGATATTGGATATGGCCGTAATCGAGCTATTTTCTTTATTCTTGCGTTAGTTTATTTTTGAATCTTAATTTTTCCGCGTCTTTATTTTAGTGAGATTGAATTTTTCCACCTGTTTATTTTTAGTGTTAATTTTTCCGTGCCTTAATTTTTTCGCTTTTAAATTTTTCCACCTGTCCTAATTTTTTCGCTTGTTTATTTTTGAGTCTTGATTTTCCTGGCGTTATGTTTATGAGTCTTGTACTTTTGACTTTATCTTTTTCCGCCTCTTTTTTTAGTCTTTATTTTCCGCGTCTTAATTTGTCTGCTTCTGCATTTTTCCGCCTGTTTATATATAAGCCTTGATTTTTCCGCTTGATTATTTTTGAGTCTTGATTTACCTGTCGTTATTTTTATGGGTCCTTGTACTTTCGACTTAATCTTTTTCCGCCTCTTTTTTTAGTCTTGATTTTCCACGTCTTAATTTGTCCGATTACACATTTTTTCGCCTGTTTATTTTTTATCCTGATTTTTCCATTAAAAAAGCTTTAAAATAAACAGGCGGAAGAATAAACTTATTCTTCCAGCTGTTTATTTCTAAGCCTTGATTTTCCGCTGGTTTATTTATGAGTCATGAATTTTCCGCTACATTACTTTTCCACCTGTTTTTTAGTCATGATCTTTAAGCGGCTTTATTCTGCTGCCTGTTTATTTTTCTTTTTCTTGATTTTAGGCGTCTTCGTTTTCTTGAGCCTTGAATTTCCCGCATCATAATTTTTCGACATCTTTATTTATCCGCTTATTAATTATTTCGCATGTTTAGTTTTTCGCCTGTATATTTTTAAGCCATATCAAACATAGAAATAGCAAAGTTGAAATTTTTGCGCGAAGCCGTATGGCTCCCAGGGTATCCTGGGCCTTAAGCCATAAAATAAATTTTGTTACTATTATAATTGTAATCCTACATACTCAGAATGCGTTTCATTGTTAAGGTGACGGGTAGGGCACACTAGCGACGCTAATCGATTTTAATTTTTAGCTACTATACCGGATCTATTTTAAACAATTTCGGGGTTAAAAACTCTAGGCAAATACTTATACTATTTATTAAATAACTATGCACAAATGTTGGGTCCGTTTTTGTACGCAATTTTTTGCGTACGCGTTGGATAGTATAAGTGTTTGCCGAGAGGTTGTAACCCCGATTTTTTTTTAAATAGATCCCGTTTAGTAGCTTAAACTTAAAATCGATGGGCGTCGCTAGTGTGCCCTACCCGTCACCTTAATAGAATGGTTCTTAATATCTTAATTAACAACAATACGTTTAGTGGCTAACTCAAAACATAATTTAGGCAATTTGAGAGACGTCGAGAATGTGTGCATTGTTCTCGCTCATTAGACCTGTTGCTGTTGTCTGTTGTTCAACTACCCACCTCAATGCCAACTATTTCCGTTTGACCGCATACAACGTAGCTGCTCGAACTGTTGGTGACTTGATCCTCTACTGCGCGGCGGGATATAGCTTCCCTCAGCATTCTATACCGGAGGGGTATACATCTGTTACGGGGAGTCGAGTATAAATGGTATGAGTATATTTTATGTAAAGGAGAACTGTAAATATAACTAGGTAATCTCACATATTTGTATGGGATTACCAAGTCATTTATGCAGTTGGTTTATCTGGAAAACTGGGTATATATTATCCTAGTTCTTATAGTTTTCTTTCTGTGGCCATTAAACCCTAACTCTGTGCCAAATTTCAGCTCTCTCAGATTATGGGAAGTACTAGTTCTATTTTGATGATCATGAGTAAGTGTCGAAGATGCGAAATTCGCAACTAAATGACATACAAGCTTGAAATTTAGGAATAAAAGTAGGTTATTTTGACTGACCGGATGGCGCAATTGGTAGTGACCCTGCCTCTGACGCCAAAGGTCGTGGGTTCGATCCCCACCCTGGACAAACATTCGTGCGATGAACACTTGTGTTTTTTCGGTGTCTGGGTGTAATATATGTATTCAAGTATATATTTGTGTTCCTCTGTTGTCTGATATCTGTAACACAAGTGCTTAAGCTACTTGGTACGGAATCAGGTCAACGTATGAGATGTTGTGAGATTTTTTTTTATTGTAGCTCGAACGCCCTGTTGGTCTAGTGGTTTAAGTGCCGGGCCGTGATCTCAGGGTCCTGGGTTCGATTCCCGGGTCGAGCGAAAAGTATGTTTCGAATTTTTCGACATCGCTCGGGTTTGTGATCACCAATCCGCATTTGGCAAGCGTGGTGATTAAGCCTAATCCTATCATAGTAGCGATAACTTGATTTCTATGATGGAGGCCTTTGCCCTGCAGTGGGACAGTTTATAGGCTGATAAAAAAAATGTAGCACAACGAATGCTGACGACTGGGGAGGTATACATCTATCACGGAGAGTGCTCTGTGGAACTGGAAGGAGGAGAAGAAGATTGAATGAGGCCTACGTCAAATTGGTTGAAAACGGCTTAAAATGAGGTGAGATAATGTATGTTTAAAACACCCAAAATATCCACTTCGAAAGTCCATTAAATACGAAATCACTTCGTTAGATCCATGAAGTCGACTAAAACAACTGAATGCATTTAGTCGGGCAACCTCATAATGCCAAATAATGCGTCTACCTCTCAGTAGCTCGCCGATATTAAAAACGCTCAATTTTGTATATTTTCGTTCCGACCAGAAGAGCACTTACACCACAGCCTGACAAGGAGCAGTGAAGTAATCGTACAGAGGTAATTGGTTGATACGAAATGTAGGTCGGTACAGGCGTAGGCGTACTTGTGTCTCCATTGATGTCGCGGGTGTCGATGGGCGGCGGCAATCGCTTACCATCAGGTGATCCGTTTGCTCGTCTGCCACCTATCACATAAAAAAGGAGAATCTACCTATCTCACTATAGTGGAACCTACACCACCTTTTATTAATCGCGATTTAAAGTTATTACCGTACTAAAGCTCTTATCTTTCCGTTCCGATACGCATTGTCGAAAGGCTATGGCACGAGTTTTATTCCAGGACTATCTTTAGTTCGCGATTTATAATAAGGGGATTAATACCTTGCCCACTTATTACAAATCGTGAACTAAGTATAGTCCCGGAAAAAAACTCGTGATAACCCGTTTTAATATTGCGTGTTGGAACAGGATGACATGCATTTTAGTACGGTAATAACTTTAGATCGTGATTTGTAATAAGGTGGAATATCTTAAGACTGCATTCGACCAATCTTAATCCGAAACTAAGTCTATGGTATTGCGCTATCATTTAATACAAATCTCACTTTATACCATAGATTTATTTATTAAAGATCAGTCGAATCGGGCCTTAGTACTCTTAAGGCGACACCGCCGATTTATGATTGTGGCGAAAAGAAGACATTTTTTAAAACGGTCAGCAATTAATACTTAATGGAAAGTATTGACAAAAAGTTGCGACCCACCTTTGTACTAATTTCTTCCTACAAGTAACAATAATTTCCATAATTGCTAAAAGTGGATACTTTAGACAGGAAAATTATCGTAATACTTGTAAGAAATAATTATTATAATATAAGTTCGTCTCAAAAAATGTTAATACTCTCCTTAAAGTATAAAGGAGTATAAAGGAGCAAGAAAGAAACTACATTTCAATTATCATTATTATACTTTAAGTAAGTGTAATCTAATTTAAAAACAGACATGCCTCACTGCCACTCGCTCCACTATAGCTTACCCCGGTAGACGCAGACTCAAACAAACATACACTTGTGAACAAGTTCGATTCCCGGGCAAACAAACATTTTCAGTAAGTGCTGGAGAATCTGTTTGTGGTGCGTTAAAAGATAGCTTCCGGAAATAGCAGGAGCCCAATTCACGTGCTCGTGACATTTATTTTCAAAAGACATACCTATCATTAAAACATAGTTTTTTGTATGGTTTTTAGGTGATATCCGCCATGTTTTCAAAATATCACGAGCCCAAGAATTAAAAATATGGCCCTTGTAAATCATAATCGCGCCACCGTCTCGTTAAAACGTGCCCTTGAACACCCATCCATATCCAGGACCGGCGACACTTTGCTCTTGTTAACTTGTCTCATTATGCGTATGGCTGTCGTCTTCGTCATTTGTATGGTTACCAATTGCTACCACGTTTCAAAGGATCCAGATATTAGAAATTGTAGGATACCAAATCGACCTAACGATAGCATTAAATAATTTTGCATCTTTTTTTGTCTTGTAACTCGGAGGCAGACGAGCAGTGAGATCACCTGATGGTACCTATGCTAAGTAATGATTACCTACTGCCTTTCAATAATGTAAATAATAAATAAATATATATTTGACATCACATACCTACATTGATCTGACTCCGAGATAGGTAGCTACATGATAAAATTACCTGGTCTTCTCGAACACGTCTCGGCCGCATGCTTGTCCCTCCACACCGCACCACAGCATTCGGTGAAGCTTCAAATATACTGCCGCTAAAATTTGGAACAACATACCCCCACCTATGCTCCATTCACCGTCAATTCACACTTTTAAAGCAAATTTCAAAAAATATATTCTTCTTAAACAATCAGGCAGTCAGTGAACAAACACACACGCACACACACACATACACACACACACACACACACACATACACACACACACACGCACCCGCACACACAAACACATACTACATAATGTGTAAAATGCGTATATTAAGTAAGTGCATTATGCACACACTCTTTTCTTTCACAAGTATTCACATGTGGTAGGACACAGACAAACTGTTCAATTTTACAAAAATAAACATGGCATACTCTGCACGAAACGAACGAAAATAAATAGAATACTATTAATGCTGTAATGAGCCTTTAATGTTAATTTTAAGCATGTATGCATGAAGCGCAATAAAATAAGTTAGTAAAAATTAGTATGCGATTCGGTCTTTACTGAAAATCAGCGCTATGGCTCAGGCCATAGCTGAATGCTGAGTAGGGACCGTTTCGGCACTTAGCTTTAAGATATTTCCTCTGTAAATGTCCATGTTAAGTGTCGAATAAATGATTTCTTATCTTATCTTATCTTATCACCTGTGTTACGGATAATATCCGTAGTTAAAACTAGTTTCTGCAAGACAAAATGCGTTTTGACGAAGCTAGTCAGTAAAAACTGTTCTGACCGAGGTTTTTTTTAAATTATGATGGGATCGTAGTTCAGAAACCCTACCTCCACGACAGTGGGAGAACCACGCTTCGGCATGAAGCAGCAGCTGTATTTCGGCGAGTGAGTGAGAGTACCGGCGATCCAATCCGAGGGTAAAAGGTTTAAATGACACTTGTGTGTGACTTCACTGGTGTTATGCCCATGGTCGGTGGCAATCGCTTACCATCAGGTGATCCGTCTGCTTGTTTGTCACATATATGTATTACCCTCACTCACTCGGCGAAACACAGCTAATGCAATGCTATACGAATGATTCTCGGTGAGGCCGTTGTATCAAGTCTTGTCGTGCCGGCATGCCGGAGTGTGACTCTCCCATAGGTTTAAAAGATTATGGCCACCCCAGCGATAGATATTTTATTTTAATACTGTCACCAGCTTAGCGTTGCACTGGGTTGCAATAAATATTGCACTTGCGAACACGCATATTTGAGGCAACCTAATTATAAACTGACTCATGCATTTGTCATTAATAACAAACTTCATAAATTGTGATATGAGGGATATTAGTTTGTTTTTTTTTATGTGATAGGTGGCAGACGAGCAGATAGGATCATCTGATGGTAAGCGATTGGCGCCGCCCATAGACACCATTTACATTACAAGTGCGCTGCCAACCTTTAAACCCCCCTTTGGGCCTCCGGTCTTCACAGATGGAGCATCATAACCCAGCACAGACGATGCTTCACGCCGATTTTGTGTGAGTTCGTGGTAGCACTCTGGTCGAGCCAGCTCTTTCATGCCAGAGCGTGGCTCTCCCACGGTATACATAAAAACGTTTTTAGGCCGTGGGAAAACCACGCTTTGGCATGATTGGGCATCTCGAGCAGAGTGATACCACCTCACAGAAAAGCAGCTCGAATCTGAGCACAGACCTCCGATTTTTAAATCTACTTTTCTGAGTATTTGTACCACTACCTACCTAACTTGGTTTGGTGGACATTGTAAGGAAATTGCACGTTGTCTGTCGCTGGAACGCTGTCCATCAGGTGATCCATCTGCTCGTCTGCCATTGAGACATTGTAAAAATATTTTCACGTGTTATCCCGGATTACGGTCAGCATCAAAATTAGCTACACGCTTTAGTACCATGTCAAAGTAGTAAGTTTAAGTCTCATATTAAAACCTGCCTACCTAATGAAGAAAGGTTACTATAGTGTACAAGACTATTTAAATGATAAGGATTCTTGGTCATGTTAATTGATTAATATTTTGAGTTGTTATTCATATTAGTCTATTAACTTTCATAATTGTATTTTTTTTCTCGATTGAAACTCTGTAAAATCATCAATATTTGAAAAGAGTAACTACTGAGTTTCTTGCTAGTGTCTTCTCAGTAGAAATCGAAATTCCAAACCAGCGGTAGATATTATGTACCTATTTTGACATTCATAAGTGTCCTGTGTGGACCTAAATTGAATAAAGAATTTTTTATCTTATCTTTTTAGTAACTGTTCTGCCTATTATAGTCAGTTTCTAAGGGTACGTAAAAAATGTTACTTCGACATGGTACTAAAGTGTTTAGCTACTTTTGATGTTGACCGTACCTACTGGCTACATTATTTTAAGGTAATGCCTAATGCTTAGGCAAGTTGCGTATTCTGTGCAATACTATTACTCGTGATATACTCCAACCGCTTACGGCTACGGCGGCCAATCTTAACTTAGGTACAAATTTTAGGGCCGATTTTCGCTTCAAAGTGCGACCCACTAACCACTGCGCCACCGAGGCAGTCTCTGTGCAATAAAGTATATCGTCGGTCTAGATGTGAAACCTCGTATATGCCAACCAATCAGTTTTTCAGGAAAGACAAAAAACTATTTTTATGACTAATTATTAGGCTGAAGTCAATGCTTGTTACGAGAGGTCGCTACAAGTTTTTTTGCTTTCCAATGACCTCAGAATTAAAGAGAGACAAGACATTTACGAGGTAACACCAAAAAATATGTTCGCAACTTTCTGCATAATTATTTTTTACCAAAAAATCGTAGTTACGAGGAATCACAATTCAATTCAAATTCAATTCATGAATCACACCTAGATTGACGATATCTCTCTATTTATTATGCGAGTACATTTTCCATAACACGCATTCGTATGCTGGGTCCTAACAATTGAATGTTGTGTCGCAAACAAATAAATTGAAGACCCTCAGCATTCGTAAGATAGCGCATAATTTAACCCGCGCAGGCGCAGGTGTCGAGTGGTTTATGCGTCCGCGCTTGTGGGAAAAATGCGCGCCGATCACGACGTGTGCGCACGATTCGCTCTCTCCAGGAAATTCAAATAAAGAACCCCTTTACATCACTAATAATTGATACAAACATACATTCACTTTCTAAGTCTTTTTTATTGAAAAAGTTAAATATCAGCCTATATAGGTACTGTCTCACTGCAGGGCAAAGGCCTCCATCATAGAAAACAAGTCATCGCTATATGATGGAATTAGGATTAATCACCACGCTTGCCTAATGCGGATTGGTGATCACAAACCTGAGCTATGTTCGAAAACTTTGAAACATACCTTTGCTCGACCCGGGAATCGAACCCAGGACCCCGAGATCACGGCCCGGTACTTAAACCACTACACCAAGAGGGCATTTTCAGTCTTTTCTATGCTAGACGCGATATATCCTACAGCATGCGGGTCCCCTGATGGTGTGATCACCGCTGCCAATGAACATCTGAGAGATCAGTTAACTCGCTGATGCGTTCTCGTCCTTTTAGAAAGGAGAATCTTCAACTTCCCGCAGTGGTATTACGGAACCGGTACGACATTGAGATCATTAAGAAACGATCCTATACCTTCCTAAAAGGCCGGCAACGCATCTCCACTCCTTCTGGTGTGGCTGATGTCTATGGGCGGCGATGATCGCTTACCATCAGGTGACTCGCTTGCTCGTTTGCCTCCCTTTCTCATAAAAAATAAAACGTAGTGATTATTATTCGCTTTGGTATTTACGCTCTTGAAAATCACTAAGTTATAACGGTCAGAAATATGTATTACCGCAGCTAAAGCATTCCACCTAACTGAGCTACGATGAGAACAAAGTGCGTCACTATTTTCTAGAAACATTATAAGCCCAGATCAAAGAAATTATTAGTAAATATTCCGCGATTCCCAAAGCGCCCCCTGCTTCGTGATGCACACTGCTAGGAATTGTAACGCCCTGATTTCGGCTGTTTTCTCTTGACAACAACCTCAATTCTTTTAAAGCGAAAGTGAATCTCCATTCTTCTTTTCAACTCTAGTATAATTCAGTAGTAAAGTCAGCCAAACAAAGAGCAAGCCCACTATCACTAATAAAAAAATATTTTAGGAAAGAACTTACCGATTTGTGGAATCTCCTGCTCGTCTCATGCCCGAGGTCCTGGAAAAGTTCACTCACCTTTTTATATAACAAATAATAAACTTATTTGATAAAAATATTATATCACCGCCACTTTAGTACCTACGTAAAGTTAAAATAAAATTGTCAGAACAACAGAGATCAATGACCGAAGCAACAGGCTATTAAAATTATTCAACTAGCAAATAGCGGGTAGTTGTTTTCTAGGTAGGTAAGTACCTCGAAATGAGTCTTGAAACTGGCCGCGAGAAATTACAAACTTTTAAATTTCTAGTAAAGAAACAAAATCATTTTGAATTTCGCGGTTCTCTTCTAACCATAGCTAGCGCCATCTGTTACCATATAGTAATACCATCGTGGAAGTTGAATAAAAATTAAGTTGAATTAAAAATTAAATTAAATTACATACTGTACATACAACGATTATGTAAATGAAGATCTGTAATTTTTTTTATAATAAATAAAATAAAATATAAATTTAAATTGTTTATTTCAGACTATATACTTACTATATACTTTCAGACTATATACTTTTTGATCCATAGATTGTTTGTAACAAAAAAACTTATAATTATTTTAATATTTTTTTATAACTTTATGATTTGTATAAGGCATCCCACCAAAAACATTCTGTAAAAAACTAGCCAAGTCTCGACGGAGTTGATTGTACAAAAACAGGTGCTCCATGACATCACTGCATCAATCGATCTCCAGAAGAACGTATTTCAATAATACTCATGGATAGGCGAGCCTGAAACAAACAGTTTAAAAATATTTGTAGTAGAGACGGACTTCTAATCATTGATTGATAGAAGTCTGTCTGTACGTCTATTTTATGTTAGATCAGTGGTTAGTGGTCGAGATATCTGCAATGGTGTCATGGCGCACCTCGTTTTGTACCCTTGTGTACCCTTCAACGGCCAAGTCACATAAAATTCACTATAAACAAAAAAGAAACCTTAGACTTGGCACGACTTTGTCTAGATTTCATTACTTTTTAGAGATATTAAACAATCAGCTCCATCGAGACTTGGTTAGTTTTTTTACAGAATGTTTTGGTGGGATTTCACTTCTTTTGTAGAAACTATATAAAATCTTATTAAATTAATCATTATGCGACCAGTCGCGTATAAATGGTATGAGTATATTTTTATGTACCTATAGGAGAACTTGGTAATCTCACATATTTCTATGAGATTACCAAGTCATTTATGCAGTTGGAGTACTCCAGATCTTCGATTATCCTAGTTTTTATAGTTTTCCTTCCATGTCGACATCAAACTCTAACTGCGTGCCAAATTTCAGATCTCTCAGATTATGGGGACTAGGTACTAGTTCTATTTTGATGATCGTGAGTGTCTGTCGAAAATGCGAAACTTTGCTTTCGCCTAACATCGCAACTAAATCACATACAGACTTGAAATTTAGGATTAAAAGTATGTCATTATTGTTTAACGAATGACGAAAATTTCTGCGTTCTGGTCTTATCCGGAGGTTCTCAAATAGGAGCCTAAAAATGCGGCGAAATGGTTCCAGTAAAAGATGGTACGGCAGTGTTTGCTTCGCGCTCTACTTGGTGGGGGCACTGTCTTGCCCCCAGATTGCCTTCATTAGGCAACTGTCAACTAGAGTCTGCGCCACCAAAGAAGTTCCATGAATACCGCGCTTGAGTCGCTATCTACATTCGACTTTGAGCTTTATTTTAAGAAATACTAGGAATCTTAAATTTTAGTTCCGTGTTATTCCGCGGGACTTCTCGGACTGGGGCAGCATTACTTGCTAAGTGATTGAAAGTACTTACAGTATCCCATCCCGTATATTTTACCGTATAGCAGTCGTCCCACGGTTATTTGGCACGTGACAAAAGTCGGAACTAATACTGTTTTGACATTTTTCGATAGAAAACATGTCGTACAATGTAACGCCCCCTGTCATTGTTGCTCAAATCTTGGTCGCACGTCGGACCGTGCGTGACAGCACTGACAGCTGATTTAGTTATTTATAGTTTGACATGAAACGTCATCCTGTAAATCGACCATCGCCGACTCACAAAAGAAAATAGGTGCAAATTGTGGAAAACCAGATTAAAAGTGGTCCTAATTTGCATTGAAAAAGTAAATTAGGTAATATTCCGGTTGTTAAAATCTTATCGCATACTTGTTTTAGTATAACGACGCTGTGTACGAGCTGCTAACGGGCCCAGAATTCGCTCGAGTTTATACATTAGTGCGTTTAATTTTTTTCTTTTGTGATGATAAGTAATCTGATGAATAATAGCTGTTGTGAATCATAACATCGCAGTCTCCTTCGCTGAGACCGGGAAGTGTTTACTGAGCACTGATAAATTCGGTAAGTAAACATGTTATTTTTTATTTACGTCTCCAGCAACAATTGCGCTTTTTTACCCTTATGCTGCGTAATTCATTGGCTCCTTAAGGTAAATTAATGCAAAACATTCCAATAGAATGTGTAGTCAAATCACACCAAACCAACAAATCATTGTTGGTTTTTTAAACCTAATTCCTAACAATGGGGCCTTTTCACAATCTTGATAATCACTATAAATTCTATCTTTCTCAGTAATGGTTTTAACATTATTTTTGTATAGTATGATTCCATTATCTTCAACTCTCCCCTGATGTTCCCCATTTCTCACTGTCTACAGCACATCCAGTCTCTACAAAAAACCTTAGGAGCTCATACTATCTTTACTTATGATTTGCCTTTCTCCAATCCCATTAACTGAAATATGTATGTAGTGTAATGTGTTATGATGAACATTATTATGAGTCTATTTTAAGTAGGTTGTATCATTATCAAGGATCGGAGTAGGTAGAGCTATTTAAGTTCATTGACCGCAAACATAGATGTTAATATGGATATGCCCAGGGATTCTGACTATGATCCCAGGTTTAAAATAAATGAATTATTATTTTAGAGTAAGATATTTAACATTCGAATAGTTATTTACGAGGTTTCTACCATGTACCTTATTTTTGAGTTCCCGATGGTGCTTGCAACAGTGCCGAAATATAGGAAACTCAAAAATAAGGTACATGGTAGAAATCTCGTAAATAACTATTCTAATGTTAGTGTCCATGAAAGTTTAAAACAAGATATTTAACACATTTAATTAATGAAATATGGTTGTATCAAATGCTTACAGATAAGTCCATAAACATCCGATACAACCACATTTACTTACAGTTTGTTCTATCTAACATAATGTATCTTGAATTTCGAAAAAACAAATAGAACTTTTTTAATTAACATTGTATCACAAAGTGTTTATGAATAAGTTCTGATGTTAATAGTATTAAGTATATCTTTAATCCCGAGATTCCAGTCCATATTATTCGAAAAAAAATGCAAGTACCAAAAATAGCTCTACCTACTCAGATCATTGATCATTATACTAATTAAGCATTTCAGTAAACATTTATTGAACACATACAAGATCAAAATCAAAATCAAATAATTCTTTATTTGCATAGGCTTGTACACAGCACTTACAAATCGACAAGATTTACATGGAATAGGACACAACCAACATTAAACAGATATTGCACAGTAATACATGGGGAAATAGTCAAACAAAAACAAATAAAATAAGATAATATAATACTGAATAAATCATTTATCTATATATAATACATAAACTAGTGACCAAAGAAGAAAGACAAGGAACAGCATATAAACAAAAAGAAAAAGGAAATAGGAACAAGCCATAAATGAGTACATTAATTATTATAGATAAGTGAAGAAAATGTTAAGATAAAACCATTTCCAACCAAGTTATTATTTCATCACAACTGCTAGTTAATGTACATGAAGTGTCATGTCGCCTGGAGTTATGAACCCACAGCGTCCGGGTTTATGAAGGAATGATTTTAATCAAAATTATATTAGTGAATTAAAAAATGTAAGATCTACTAAGTAACCTTTGTTATTTTGTATAGAAAATAAAAACACCTATAAGCCATTTAATTTAATTAGGTGTTTAAAAAACATTCTAAATAATTATCTTGTGCTAATGTAACCAGTATTTTTTCTCAATTTATTTAGCACTGTACTGAAAATACATCTACATTAAATACATAATTCACGTAAGAAGAGTGTAAGATAACTTCTGATAATAGCCAACAAAGCACCAGTCTTGGAAATAGTTTCAAAAATCAAAATTATGTAAAAATTTAGTAACGTTTAGTACTTAACACAAGAACCCATAAGGCAAATAATTATACCTACAGCAAACCAACCAAATATAAAACTCAACTGTTATATTTTAAAACCATGCTTTGATTTGCCATTTATGGAAGCAAACATGTGTCTAATATGAAAATCATTTGACTTACACTTTCCACTTGTTTGATATTTATAAAATTTATTTGTGTTAGTTAAACCATACAATGTCTGCCACAAGGTATCGTAAATAGGATGTAGGCTAATTTATACAAATATTGTCCTTGTTATAGTTTTTCATTGCTAACACAAATAAACAGGCATTCAATACTAATGATAAAAATAATGAACCTCAAATACCTTATAGTTTATAACAATGTAGCTTTAATCAATGAGTTACATTTCCATACTTTATTAAGTGATTTTTAATACATAATCAATTATAACTCTGAGCTAGTAATACAAGTATTCTAAACTGTACCACATTAACATAAGTAATTAAACTTTGCAAGCATGCAACAAATGAGTAAGCACCTTATTAATTTGTGGTATTGTTTTATATTGGAAATATTCTGGGCTGATAATTCATTATGTAATTTAATAAATAATTCACTGAGTAAGGGCTGATTCGGCCAATCTTATTTTGATACTAAATCTATGGCATAGCACTGCCATTCTATATAAATCTGACGTTATACCAGAGCATTATACACGGATAAAGATTGGTCGAATCGGGTCTTAGTTACATTTCAAACTCGTAACAATGTGCAAAAGTTAGGTAAATGAAGAAAAAAATCTGAAATTGCATACATATTAATACTTGAACACCCCCTACACAAAGTTTTTTTTATACATGTGCCAGAGGGCAGACAAGCAAACGAATCACCTGACAAGCGATGACGCCGCTTAAAGTGACGGGTAGGGCGCACGCCAATCGATTTTAATTTTTAGCTACTGACCTGGATCTATTTTAAACAATTTCGGGGTTACAACCTCTCGGCAAACACATACTCAATTTTTTAAATAACCAACCACAAATGTTGGGTCCGATTTTGTACGCAAAAATTTATTCACGCCAAAAGTGGCCGCTTTTGGCGTGAATAAATTTTTCGCGTACGCGTTAGACGCAACATTTTTGTATAATAAATAGTATAAGTGTTTGCCGACAGGTTGTAAACCCGAAATGGTTTAATAGCTAAAAATTGAAATCGTTTGGCGTCGCTAGTGTGCCCAACCCGTCACCTTAATTGTAAATTCTTTAATAGACAACTTCAGATAAAGAACATTAGATAGAAAATGATATCATCAAAATTATATCATTTATATCAAAACCCTCGCCAACCCGTCTGCCAAGCGTGGTGAGTATGGCAATTACCCCTCATGTGATTGAGGGAGGCCCGTGCCCCAGCAGTGGGGACTTAAATGGGCTGATGATGATGATGATGATGAGATAGAAAAGTAGAGAGACAGTATTAGTAAATAATAATAATAAATAAATTGAGACAATAAATAAATTTACACGCCGTGTGGTCACCGGCAGAGCAGAATAGGCCACCCTCACTCTTACCGAGGTGTCGTAAAAGGCAACTAAGGTAAAGCTGCTGGTATGATCATCAGCACCCAGAGAAGGAAAACTCTGCATTTATATCAAAACCCTCGCTAACCTGTCTGCCAAGCATGGTGAGTATGGCAACTACCCCTCATGTGATAGAGGGAGGCCTGTGCCCCAGCTGTGGGGACTTAAATGGGCTGACGATGATGAAATTGAGACAGCATCACATACATTGTCCTGGTCCCATCGTCAGCTCATTTAAGTCCCCACTGCTGGGGCACGGGCCTCCCTCAATCACATGAGGGGTAATTGCCATACTCACCACGCTTGGCAGACGGGTTGGCGAGGGTTTTGATATAAAAGCTGAGTTTTCCTTCTCTAGGTGCTGATGATCATGCCAGCCAGCTTTACCTTAGTCGCCTTTTACGACACCTCGGTAAGAGTGAGGGTGGCCTATTCTACTCTGCCGGGGACCACACGGCCTGGTCTGGCCTGGTCCTGGTCCCAAACTACCTTTTCCCTTGTACTATGGAAACCAGGAGTGCCACAATAACAATCACATCCAGGGATGCTACATCACAGTCATATTTTGTTTTCCAGCACCACAATGACGGAGAGGGAACCAATAAGCGGCTCGAGCCGGGACTACGGCGCGACGGCGGCGCCCCCTGCCGTCGGCTTCGCAGACTTCAGCCCCACAGAGCTGTACAACCTAAGTGAAGGCATCGGTGACAATGTGACCGCTATCAACAGCGGGCTGAGGTCACTGGAGAGGATGATGAAGCAGATCGGTGGGCCTAATGATAGCGTGCAGTTGAGGGATAAGATGTGAGTTATAATCATCTTAGCATTTACAATCGGTTTTTTGAAGCCCAAGGTCAGCTTTCCGGTCAGGATAATAATATCCTCCAACCGATTCTGGCTACCGCGTCCAATCTCAACGATCAGTCACGAACGCAGGATATGCGTGTGCGCAAACACAAGTGCATTCTCTATTGCCTTAGCCTCATATTCCGATAGGACACCAGCGTGACACGAACGGAGAGGAATTGGGCACAGGACCAATGGCTTGCCTCGGAAAGCACGTGAGAAGACCGCCAACTTCCAGACTCCAGGCTAACACTGAGAATTTCTTAACATAAAAACTCAGGTACAAATGTTGGTTTGACCCGGGGATCGAACTCGGGACCCTAAGCGCAGCCGACGTTTTAAAGTGCAATGCACTACCTACCAACTGCGCCAACGAGGCAGTCACGATAAGATGACCAATGCCTAAATTTAAAACACATATTAAAAATTATTTATGGTAAAAGCCTGTTATACTGTTAATGATTACTTAAATGACAAGAATCTGTGGAAATGATAAACTCTTCGCCTACACCCATGATACCGTACTTATAAAAATTGATACTGTACAATTTAAATTGATCAATTGGTTTTGGGGGATCTGCGGGACATGTGATGTAGTGACTTAATCCGTCCAATTTCACTGTCTGATTTTCATATTTAAATTTCATGATTAAGATGAGAATTGTATGAAGAAATGTATTTGACAAATTGTACAATTTTTAATTAAATTTTGTTTTATTAAAATGATCAGTCAAAGTCACAATCACTCAATAAAACACCGGTGTTAGGCGTTTTATCGACCTATGAATTTTGCCATTTTTTCGTACTTTGTGTATAAATGTATGAAATATAAAGGTTTTTAACGCGATTATGTCCCAATATTTTGACGAACGAAACAATCAATGAATTCGGAATTCAATTTCAATTTCACCATTTGTGGACAAAGCCTGGGCTTGTATGTGTTTCCAGCCACGAATGCCAGCAGTCTGTAAACGCAAGCGTTTCGGCGACGGCGCGCGACCTGCAGCGACTGGGTGTTGTGGTGCGACGCGGGGACAAGCCGCAGAAGCTACAAGTGGAGCGACTGACGCAGGCCTTCAGCGACGCGTTGGCCAAGTACTCGTCGGTGCAGAAGGTATGTATTAAGATTAAATAAGACTTCAGAATCGTTATCTTAAAAATGTTGGGCTTAACGGTTTGAGAAACTATCTGAAAAGTTTCCCTTCTATAATAGGCTAGTTGCCACTATTTTTATTATTTGATAGAACGGTTCATTACGCCAAAAAAATATGATTTTTTTTCGAAGCACCTTTCCTAATATATTTCAGATTTATATCAATTTTAAATTATATTTTCGCCATACAGCCATAAAAGCCGTCCGCCATAATGGTCTATTATTTATCTGTGCCGTGACGTCACTGTTATTGTAAGCAATACAACTTTACTGACTGTCATAACCTTTTTATTAAAGACCACGAATTACCTGAAACTGGCGTTTGAAGTTTTGTTCGTTACAATAATGGTGACGTAGAACCATGGCGGACGGTGTTTTCAATCAAGAAAAAAAAAGTAAAAATATAACGGGTTTAAGTTGAAATTTTACAGCAATCCTTTATTTATGTTTATTGAAGTTAAATATTTTGGACCCTTGTACGGAATCAATTAATCGTTATTTTTATAAATGGTGACATGAGGCAACTTGCCTATTAATTAAGACTAGGATTAACACGAAATTTATTATGAGGTACAATATTTTGTGAGACGTTTCGGCTACGTTACAGCAGCCGTGGTCACAAGCAGTAAGTCAATATTTGTGAGTACAAAATACTGTATCTCATAATAAATTTAGTTTTAATCTCCGTCTTAATTAATTATAGTTATAATATAATGCAACGCTCAAATCTAAAAAAGTTTCCCTTCACCGCAAACCAATACCAGCAATACTAAACGCAAAGACTCTTGGAAGTTGGTGCCAAAAATCACTTTTAAAACAGGGATGTGCACGCACGAATTTAATTTAAAATTACTGGACTATCAATTCTATGAAATACGCCATTGTTATCGATATATGCACGTTTATGGAACTGTTAGGAGGAAACTATATAACAGAACGCTCATTTCTCTCTCTGTGTAATGTCATCTATAGATAAGTATAATAACGTATAAGTGCGAGAGAGAAATTATTTCCGTGCGTTCCTTTTTTGGACGTTTTAATGCTTCACCTGCCACGAGTCTTTACGTTTAGTATAGTAGTGCAAATACGTACACAGATTTAAATCGTTGTCGTTACAGCTTATCCGTTAAATAAAGCTTGATTAGAATGACCGATGTCACTTGACCTTTATTTCAATAAAAAAAAATCAATGAGCATAAGGTTTATCAGTTAAGGTGACGGGTAGGGCACACTAGCGACGCCAATCGATTTTAATTTTTAGCTACTAAACCGGAGCTATTTTAAACATTTTCGGGGTTACAACATCTCGGCAAACACCGATACTTTTTATTTAATACGTATAGTTAACTGATTGGATTTCTTTTATTTGGATTCACGCCAAAAGTGGCCGCTTTTGGCGTGAATCAATTTTTCGCGTACAAAAACGAACCCAACATTTGTGCATTGTTATTTAATAAATAGTATAAGTGTTTACCGAAAGGTTGTAACCCCATAATTGTGTCGCTAGTTTGCCCTACCCGTCACCTTAATTACGTGTATTGAGACTCTTTAACTGTGCCAAATCAAAAAGTACATTATTTCAATATTTAGTGAGATATTAATACCGCAAAAAGTGGAATTATTGAAATTTGTTAGATGACTCAGTCCCCTTTATTACAAATCGCGAACTGAGGATAGTCCCCGAAGCAAATTTGTGCCAGCCCCTTTTAACATCGCGTGTTGGAACGGGATGACATGAGCTTTATAGTAGGGCGGGGATGGAGGATGAAATTCCTCAAGTTTTCATTACAATTTTTTTACAAATTACAAAGTTTTCATTCCTCAGAATCCTATTCACAATCCTTTACTGTTCAATCCATTCGTCTCTGGAACTCCTTACCCCTTCCAATCAGGAAATCACAATCCCTTCCTATATTCAAGTCCCGTGTCAAAACTCACTTCCTATCTCTATAAATAGGTACACTGTTTTCCTTTTCTCTTCTTCCTTTTTTATGTGGTCTGCTCTCTGGTCATTTATACCTATCTATAAGAAATATTTTATTGAATTTTTGTTATAAATTATCTATGTATATATTATTATTGGGTATGTATGTATTGTTTATTATTATTTATGTAATGTAATAATATTAATATATAAAATAATGTATAATTCTGCCATTCTCAATTTCATTTGTTAAACTACTTTGCACTGCCTTCCCTTATTATAACGAATACGATATTTCTTTCCTCTACCCAAAGGTCTCACTCTTACCGAGGTGTCGTAAAAGGCGACTAAGGTAAAGCTGCTGGCATGATCATCAGCACCCAGAGAAGGAAAACTCTGCATTTATATCAAAACCCTCGCCAACCCGTCTGCCAAGCGTGGTGAGTATGGCAATTACCCCTCATGTGATTGAGGGAGGCCCGTGCCCCAGCAGTGGGGACTTAAATGGGCTGACGATGACGATGATGACGATGACCCAAAGGTTGTCTGGAAGAAATCGCTACAAGCGATAAGACCGCCTTATTGTACTGTCTGTTGCTGTTGTATCATGCTTGTATTTTATTTTTGTGCAATAAAGAATATCTATCTATCTATGTATCTATCTACAAAGTTAGTAACTGACCGCAGGAGGTGTCGGCCAAGATGGCGGCGCACATGCCGCGCGGCGCGCGCGCGCGCAGCGACCCGCAGCAGCAGGCCGTCGCCGACGACGAGGAGGCCTCGCTGCTCGCCAACCAGCAGGCGCAGGTAGGGCTGTATATCTGAAATAGAGTGCTAACTTCGCGTTTTTTTTTCTGCTTCCCGCCGACCGTCGCGCCGCCCTGGTAGACATTAATGACAACAGCCTCTTCAGGTACTGTTACACATTTTTTCTTTTTACTCCGACACATCCGATTAAATAAATTTGCCTATATGATGAACAAAGTAAACTCTCCAAATTGCACTATATGCAATGTTCCGGAAGACGTATATCATATAATATTGGAATGTGTTCGGAACGAGGCACTGCGAGTACAAATTAGACATCAATACAATGGACAACATTTCAAAATTGCTAAGGTCTGAAACAAAAAATACCACTTCTTTATTTACTTTTCCGCTGCTCGAATATATATTTATTAATTTTTTATATTGCTTATTTACTGAGAAAAAAATTAAAAACTAAAATACGTAAGATGACGTCATCGGACGGCAGAATGTAAAATATTTCTTTGCTTAGCACATTCTAGTTTTAAATTTACGAAATGCCAAACCCATGACATGCAACTGTCAAAAAAAAAGACAACTTGTCAACTTTGAATGAATGAATGACGTTGACAGTTGACACTAGTATTATTTACCTTTGACAGTAGTATCTTTTTTGTATTAAAACAATGATAAGCAAAGGAATATCACTGTATTCAGCCGTCCGATGACGTCATTTGGCGCTTACGTCTATTTAGAATATAAAGAATTTCAATAATTATTTTATGCATGAAAATGGACAAATTTTGAAAAAAGAAAAAATATGGGTCTGTTCATTTTATGTCTATTATCATATAAAAAAACAATATGGACATGTTAAAAATATGAAATGTTGTCCATTTTCATACTATTGTGGACTGTAGTAGTTTAGCGTATCCAGAGTCTGATGTGGCAAAATGTATTTATATGCTTGTTAAATTTGGCATCCTTGCTCGTGCAGGGAGTGCCTTGTAATTTTGTGTTTTTTGTAATCGTTCACAGAGCGACATAGTCTATTAAGACCAAACTCTTTGATAAAGATTAAAAAAAATCTTTTTGTTCAATAGGCTAACGCTTGACCACAATCGCACCTGATGGAAAGCGACGATGAGGTCTAGGATGATACGCGTTTGCCTAAAAGATGCCATGTTCACTCTTGCCTTAAAGATGTTCAGATTATAGTAGTCAGGAAAAAACAGACCTCGGCAGGGAGTTCCATTCCTTAGCCGCCCGCATTAGAAATGTGGAAGCGAATACATGCTTAAAGCATATGCTACTTTTGAACAAGAGCTACTTAGTAGCATGTGTTTTTTTTATGAGAGGTGGCAGACGAGCAGACGGATCACCTGATGGTAAGCAATTCCGCCGCCCATGGACACCCGCAACACCAGTGGATGAAGTGCGCTGCCAACCTTTAGTACTTGCTCACAAACTAGCACATACAAAAAGCAGACACTTCGTTGTGACACTAAGACTACTAGGTGGCGTTAGTTTCAATACAGTAACACTTTTGTTCTAAGAAGACACACCATGGTAGGGTCCTCTGTCCCGCAGTCTGTCACAACCAATAGAAATCAAGTGGATCCGTGGAGTGGACCGTGGAAGAGCCACGCTTCGGCATGAATGGCCCGGTTCGACCGGAGTGATACCACTGCTCCGTCTGCTCGTCTGCCACCTGACGTAAAAAAGGGTACCGGAGGCCCAATCCGGGGAAAGGCGGGTTAATAGGTTGGCAGCGCAATGGACAACATTTCAAAATTGCTAAGCTCTGAAACAAAAAATACCAATTCTTTGTTTACTTTTCCGCTGCTCGAATATATATTTATTCATTTTTTATATTGCTTATTTACTGAGAAAAAAATTAAAAACTAAAAAACGTAAGATGACGTCATCGGACGGCAGAATGTAAAATATTTCTTTGCTTAGCACATTATAGTTTTAAATTTACGAAATGCCAAACCCATGACATGTAACTGTCAAAAAAAAAGACAACTTGTCAACGTTGAATGTATGAATGACGTTGACAATGTTGACACTAGTATTATTTACCTTTGACAGTAGTACTTTTTTTTTATTAAAACAATGATAAGCAAAGGAATATCGCTGTATTCAGCCGTCCGATGACGTCATTTGGCGCTTACGTCTATTTAGAATAAAAAGAGTTTCAATAATTATTTTCTGCATGAAAATGGACAAATTTTGAAAAAAGAAAAAATATGGGTCTGTTCATTTTATGTCTATTATCATATAAAAAAACAATATGGACTTGTTAAAAATATGAAATGTTGTCCATTGTGACTCCGCTGGTGTCGCGGGTGTCTATGGGCGGCGGCGATCTCTTACCATTAGGCGATCCGTATGCTCGTCTGCCACTCACTTCTCTTAAAAAAAAGTGGCGGCGCGGTGTTGCCTTAAAGCGGTAAGCCAGATGATCCAAACTAATAAATAAATAAAGACGAACTAAGAAGTGTTAAAAATATTATTTTACATTTTTTTAGTTCATGGTTTTTGAAGGCGGATTTTTTTTTAAGTAATTCGTGTTGGGTTCCAGGCCAGGCTGGTGCAGTTCGAGACGAGCATGATGCTGGAGCGCGAGGCCTACCTCAACAAGATCGAGGCCGACGTGCTCGACGTCAACCAGATCATGCGCGAGCTCGCCGTCATGGTCAACACGCAGGCGCAGGCCGTCGGTGAGTCCATCTCCCACTCTCTATAATAATAATAATATCCTCCAACCGATTTCAGGACATATTATAGTGCTCAAGTGTGTGAGCAAACACAAGTGCACTCTCGGAATATAAGGGCAAGGGCAATACCCTTGCCCTCATATTCCGATAGGGCACCAGTATGACACGACAAGAGAGGCCAACGGCTAAACATGCTTTCCGAGGCACGGGGATACTAGACCGGCAACTTCCAGACTCCGGGCAGATACTGAGAACTTCTTAACATAAAAACGCAGGTACAAATTTTGGCGCGACCCGGGGTCGAACACGGGACCCCAAGCGCAGCCGTCGCTTCAAAGTGCGACACACTACCCACTGCGCCAACGAGGCATTCAACTACATCTGTCTATACCCAACGAACAAAAATATTGACCTCGTTGATCGTATAATAGGCCTAAGAAGGTTTTTAGCGACCTCTCTGATTTTGCGGATGGTCATGGGTGGCCGTGTGGTCCTCGGCCATAGGCCACCCTCACTCTTACCGAGGTGTCGTAAAAGGCGACTGCTGCTGGCATGATCATCAGCACCCAGAGAAGGAAAACTCTGCATTTATATCAAAACCCTCGCCAACCCGTCTGCCAAGCGTGGTGAGTATGGCAATTACCTCTCATGTGATTGAGGGAGGCCCGTGCCCCAGCAGTGGGGACTTAAATGGGCTGATGATGATGATGATGGGCGGCTTGATTACTTTCCATCAGATGACCCGCTTGCTAGTTTGTCGCCTCTAGCGTAAAAAAAAGGTAGCACCTAGGAAGAAAGTGGCGCAATCTACTCTCCATTCAACTCTTTACTACATCTGTAGCGGTGTCATTTTTTTTAGCTCTATTAAGGCGACGGGTAGCCCTAACTAGCGACACCAAAACGATTTCAATTGTTAGTTACTAAACCGAATCTATTTCAAACAATTTCGGAGCGGGAATCTCTAAGCAAACATTTTTACTATTTATTTAATTATTTAGCACTAACTTTTTGATCTGTTTTTGCACTCGAAATTTGGATTAACGCCTTAAGTGGCCGTTTTTGGCGGTAATTCAATTTCGAGTACAAAAGCAGAACCAATAGTTAAATATAAGTATTAAATAAATAGTATAAGTACTTTCCGAGAGGTTGCAGCTTCGCAATCGTTAAAAAGATTACCGATTTAGTTGCTAGCAATTTAAATCAATTGGCGTCGCTAGTGTGCCCTTAACTTATACCCTCTTATTCCAAAACGGTAGTTTAAAATAATGGGTACTTTGTTAGTTCTTTTGTGCCTGTCAGCCTCATATTTGGATTTCACGGCCGCTTACCATCAGGCGGAGTGAGGTCATCCTGATTGGCTTTACTATAAAAAAAAAGTTCTAGAATAACATTTGGGGATGATGAACCCATATCAATGAAACGCTCTTGTTTGGAGATAACAGCCTTTGCTGTAGAAGAATGTTAATAAATAAATAAATTACAGAGTCAGTTCAAAGCCACATCGAGAACGCGGGCGCGGCTGTGGAATCCGGAGTGGACGAGCTCGCTAAAGCCGCGGAACATCAGCGCAGGTAAATAAGCTCGATAGTCGTCAAAATTATTGATGGCGCCACTTACGTCTTAGGGTAAGGTAACCCTATTGGCTTAAAATCAAAGGAAATTGTTTTGTTCCTAAAGAATAAATTTCAGGACTTAATTGTAGTAAATACTTGTTTTCCAATATTCATCATTCCTATTATCTCTGGTCCGAGATACGATTTCTGTCAATGTAGAGTTGAGTGATAAAAAAATCTGTGTTCTTGAAAATGGACCTGCCAGTATAATCTATTTGGTCTTTATTTTAATAAAAAATATTGCTGAAATTATGTATCTTCTGTGAAAAATCTCTACACCACTTAAAACCAAAATACAACTTAAAAAAAATATTACACTGAGTAATTTTCCCCTCCAATTCGTAGAGTCATGAGTTCAAATCAAATAATCAAAATAAAACATAAATAAATTTAATACTTTTTTTTTTTCAGGTATCGGCGCAAGATGTTCATACTTATCTTGATTGCCCTCATCCTGGGCATAGTGTTCGTCGTGTGGGTTGTCAAAGCGTTCAGATAGACGGGAAAATATCAGCCACGCATGAACAATCCACGCCAAGCTTGGCATTCACAGATCTGCCATCTAACTTCAAGCACATTGGTCCATTGAAGATTCAAACATTCAAACATTCGATGAAGAAACCACGTCGAAATGTGAAGTTGGGAAATAGGTAAGTACTTCGTAAGTCAATGGTCGTCGAACTGTCAAAAGACCAGTGTTGCCAGAGATTTTGAAACTACCATATTGTAATTTCCATTAGCCACCATATTTTAAATCACGATCTAAATTTATTACAATATTAAATGTCATGTCATCTCGTTCCAGCAAGCAATGTTAAAAGGGGCTCGCACGAATTTTGCTCCGGAACAATCCTTAGTTCGCGATTTGTAATAAGGGGGATAACGTTTGAACATGGAACATAATGTATCATTTAATGAGAAATATAAATAACTGGTAGGTACAATAACAAAGTAATGGCTTCAGGTAAAAGCTTTGACTTATCAACTATTGGTCAAAAATGTTGACAACCACTTGAGATAAGGAATGAAATTCGTATTTGTGAATGGATAAAAGCATAATACAATTGTATAACTCAGATTCGTTACATGGTAGTAGGTATCCATCCATCCATCGGGATGACTTACAATAAATCTAGACGTAATAATAAAATAAGTATCATTGTATTCTACTTAGCACCATCTACTTGTATTTAAATATGAATTCCCCCGTAAATATGAACTCGATTAAACTGATCTTTTAAGTTAGATGATTAAATTCAGTTATATGAATATTTATAATATTTAGTCTCAAAATGCGAAAGGTTAAAATATAATTCGTAATTAAGAATATTTGTCAAATATGGTCGAAGCATAGTCCCTAATAAAATGGGAAAATATTTATTTTACTTAATTCTTCAGAATTTAAAAAAATACCTAAACAGTGTTGCCAATTTCTAATATCTTCCTATTAGTAGAAAACAATGGAAGCTTAAAGAAGAATAATTTTCTAGGAAACGTCGAGTAAACATTTGTGCTAGTGATGTGTCGAACATGTAGGTAGTTGTATAAATAAAAGTAATTAAAACGTAGGCATCATTTGAAGTAAAATCTATTATTGTCACTGTCCACTATAAATCATATGAAATATCAATGAATATATAGCTATTTCAGGCGCTTAATTAGTCTGAAATTGTAGCGAATTTAGGGTACTTATCGATCAGACCCTTTCGTCACAAAGATATAAAAAAAGCTGAAAAAAAAAATGGAATGGTTTTCTAGCAACACCGCTGCTTGCACAGCACTTTAAAAATTGCAAACCTTTTTTTTTAATATTCGTTTACGGCCTAATAACCAATGATCGGAGTAGGTAGAGCTATTTGTGGTACTTGCGATTTTTTCAAATAATATGGACATGCCTGGAATCCCTGGATTTAAAATATGCTTTATACTATTAACAATCATTTTCGTTTATACATACGAGCATTAACATCAGAACTTATTCATAAACGCTTTGTGATACCTTGTGTTCATTTTAAAAAATCTATTTGTTCTTTCGAAATTCAAAATATATGCGTTAGATGGAAAGTAACAAACTGTAAGTAAATATCGTTGTATCGAACGTTTATAGATAAGCCCTTTCATTATTAAAATGCGTTAAATATTTAACTCTAAAATAATAATTTATTTATTTTAATCCCGGGATCATAGAATCCCGGGGCATGTCCATATTAACATCTATGTTTACGGACAATGAACCCAAATAGCTCTACCTCCTCCGATCATTGCTAATAACATATAAAAAATCAGAAAGACCGGACACTTTGCAATTGCTATTAGGGATGTAACCATTTCTATGATTTTAAATACGCTTGGTTATAACATTTTTATTCTATCAGACACATTACTGTTTTAAGCACTCCAATCTGTGATGATGTAACATAATAATATTAGACAAATGTTTTATTTTATTCATTTAATTCAGTTGTGAGTTAATAACCCTTTCAGGGGATATTTATTATTGAAGTATTAATGTACCTCTATGTTATATGTGTTAATTGTAGCTGTGTATAAGGCCTTATTTAGACTATAATCTGTTATTTATATTTATAATTCATAGTTAGGATTTTATATTACTTAATTAAAAAATGATAATGTAACTGATTGGAAATTCAAGTTACAATATTATTATTGATAATTTTATTATGCTCTAATCATGTAAATTCAAGAACAATAAAAACATTCCAACAAAGACAGGTTTTTAATAAATAATTTTCTAAACAAATAATGCTTAATTTTGTATGGTATTACTTATACAAAATGTATTCATTAAAGAATAAAAACAAAATATCTTCAAAATTCCGTCAAAATATGAAATTTGAATTTATGAAATCGAATGGAACTATAATTTATGAAAAATAAAGAAAATTATAAGGATTACATAATTTTGTTTTATTTCTATGCTACATTAATTTCTTTATAATCGTTCTTTACCCCAAACCAAACACACTATATTGTTACTCAGCTCATGCTTTTCTTAGTACAGACAGCCACACATCAACTTACACAAAACCTATTAAATTTCTTCAATTGATTCTCACCTTTATGACAAATATGATTGGTGTGTTATCAAGGTTATACATTAATAGCCCTTCGAGCCGGATATAAAAATAGTATGAAACAAAAAGTCAGTCAGTTCATTCAAAAATTTCCTTTTATTGCGCACATAACATTATAAGGTACATAAAATAAACGAACTATTCACACATCCGCTTTGTGTCTCGACTTCGCGGGTATTAACTGTCGTGGAACAAAAAAAAACTTGAAAATAACGAATATCTACAATAATACATAACGACTTAATTTAAAATGTCTCCTTCTTCCTTCGTATTTATATTGTGGCAAAGAGGAACAATCTCCTACTACTACTATTTGATGAAGTTACAATAATTTACAATGACAATAATCTCAACTGAAATAGAGAACAAATAAATTGTTTTTTTTTTGTTACACGACATTGACATTTCATGAAACCTGAACACGAAGGCTGAGGAACATTATCAGGACTGTACAGTACAAAAATACGAACTAGATCTGCCAAGGACTTAGTGTTGCCAGGTCGCCGGCTCATTTACTACTAAGGTGATGAAACAAACTCATGCGGTGTTGCCAATGATTCCTTATTATTTTTTAATTTATCTTATATTCGAAGTACTAGTGCTAGCATCCGGATTTCTCTACAATCATACATGTAACTGCCTCTAAGTGACGTTCAACCATAATTTATGGTAACGAACAAAATGTAGTAAGAAAAGATTTGTTTTCACAGCAGCGTTTAATTTTTATAGATATTAACGGATTTGTAAAAAAGAGGTTATGTATTCAACCTGTATGTATGAATTTAACAGGAATTTCAGCAACATCGCAAGCTCAAAATGTCTTTGAAAATGGCAGTATTTGTTATCAATTTATTGAATCGTTTTCACAAAGGACACGGACTTAGGCTAAACGTACCCAAAAGATATAGGTCTTAAAAAAATAGAAAATAAATATCCAACATTAATTACACCGATTGACATATTCACAGAGTATTTATTAGGCGAATTCTATGTACCAGTAGTGTAGTAAAGCTATTGGCCTATTTAAAGGCAGCCATACATTGACACATGATTTAGGACAGCCTGCGGCTATCCTTTAAATCCAGATTTAATAAAATTAAACTTACAATTTAGCTAAAACTTGGTTTAATTAACGTTTTGCTTAAATCTTGATTTACTTAATCATCAAAATAACGAATCACATTTTAAGTTAAATCGAGAAAACCTTCACTTAATTTTGACTCGGTAAAATGCAGTTTTAAGATCAGGCCGCCCGTAAACCAATGAGCAGTTGTCCAGTAGGAGGTATTTATTAACTTTGAAGTTACTCGCTAGATGGTGTAAGCAGTCTCTATATATTTCAGGTGTTGGGTGATATATCCTGTGCTCCCTAATTTATGGGAAAATTTTTCAGTGCTAGGTTTTTCACGTTTACCTAATATTTCAAAGTAACCATATGGTAGGTTACATGGAAAATAATACTTTATACCAACCTCAAGAAGACCTAAAATAATTTGAAAAAAATGTCTGCCATGACGTTTGAAGATGTTTTTGATTGCTGCCCGTTTGAAATTGGGCAGTTTGTCATTCAATATTTCTATCAAATTATAATTTTAGACGGAGTTCATTGCTGTTGTTGATTATTTAAAATAAAAAATATTATTGAATAAAACCTCTTTCAACTATTCATGGGTAAATGAAAATGAAATAGCAACACTTTGAACGCGGCGACCAATCGCTGCATTTCTTATACAGATATGGGTAGCGCCATCTGTTATCAGTTTAGAGAAACCGACTGACTAATGTCATTGGAAAACTCCTCATTATTACAAATTTTCATAACCTGGCAACTTTATTATTATAAGGCATAATGCACTTTGTCATTACAAGCTGCGCTTCAGTAGAAGCTACATGTACAATTGCAAGAAATTGCATAATAATAATGACGACTGATTATTATAATCAACACTGACTAAATTAATATTTCTTGAAAGTGGACACATAGCCTAGTCCGTAAATTATAGCATGATTAGAATGACAGCTGTCACTTGACCTTTATTTCAATAGACATTAGGTTTATCATTGTAACCAACTTTCATCACATAAATTTTTATTATTAATAGATCTAAAGATAATTGTTTCTGTAACATCATTGGCTGTCATTCTAATCAAGATACATTTTAAGGACTATAATAGGTAGGTATACATTAGGAAAGATGATACACAAAAGTGGCAATTGACTTTAAACTTTCAAATACAGCTGTATTTTTATGGGATCTTCTGATTGGTTGTAGAGACACACATTTCTTGCTAATATTGTGGAAGAATGTTGCGTAGTGTATACCAATACCTACATTTATAATTTGATACAAACCCTAATAGTAAAATCATTTATTTCACTTATTGCTTCAAAAAATACCACATAATAATCCGAGGCTACTTAAAATTATTTATTACAAAATTATAACTAAACCGAACGGGTGGTAACAGACAAATTTCGGATTTCTTAAACACTAAAGGGTTATTGTCACCGCTTATTTTTTTACAAGGAACGAATGAGTAGGCAAATAAGTTATGAATAGAAAATAATATAAGATCAAAGCAAACTCTCAGCAATATTTTTTATTTACGTATCAAAACTATGCATTCATCCTCGACCACATCATCACTTACCATCAGGTGAGATTGTAGCCAAATGTCTGACTATTCTAATATAAAAAAATGCCTCTATACATACGGGAGATCACTCTGGTCAGGTGGCAGTCGCTTCATTGTAAATAATAACCAGACTTCCCAAATCCTAGATCATAGTCCAAGCGTACCCCGGCCTCCGAAACAACAGCTTTGGAGCCTAATTCTCGTGACGTGATATTTGCTCGATACAATATATATCGCAAAACTACTTTTTTGTACGATTTCCATCCGCATATCGAAAACCTCAAGAATTGGGCTCTTGGACGCAAACTGGTAATGATGACACCCTGAGAAGATGGTGACGACTTATTGAAGTATGAAATATGTTAAGAAAATTGGCACTCATAGCTTAAGCTTCAGATTCGCTCGCTTTTAACTTCATATTATTTCCTATTCCAATGGAAATTGACAAAATAACGTTATATAACACCCCTTATATAACAGCGTAAAACATAAAGGTTATGTTTTAGAAATGAACTTGTTCAAATATTCGAAATCTGTGGCGAGATATTGTTTAATAGAGCCGGCGCCACGAAAGAAAAAATCCCGCGACAAAACGCGGAACTAGAATGTTTGATTCCTTGTGTCTATATTAACAAAGCACAAAATTAATGTTGTCGGTGACAGAAGTGGCGCCTATTTGGGACATCTCAGGCGACGCGGACTTTAAGACGTTAGCCGAGGAGACTGGATCATTGCCACTCTCTTTGGTTGAATGAAACTAAAAAAGAAAACAATGCCACTGTATGATTTGGCTATTAGGTAAGATTCCTGAGTTTCCGTACGGGTTACGATCGCCCGCGCCGCGGTCGTCGCTTCATTATAGAAAAATATTTGACCATTTTCTACTATATTACACACGTTAATAAATAATTTTGCAATATAAATAAAATTCGAGATTAAATTATAATACCATTATTACAACACGAAATTGATATGCAACAGATTTACGCTGTTTTAGAATTTTCCAAAAGATATTTAGGAACAAAATGTTACAATCAAGTTTAACATCTACGCATATTAAGTTATTGCAGTAAAAATAATGTCGCACTCAAATGTAATACAAACATAAATAGGTACTTTCCAAGATGATTTTGAAATAACAAAAAATAAATATCACAATCAGTAAACACAGCAATGAGCCAATGACATTTCCTCCTTATAAAAATATCTAAAGTAGAAATAATTACGTAGAAAGAGTTATTTATTAAACAAAAATATTACTGAACTTGTCCTTCGATAAATATAATGTTACCAATTAGCTTGATGAACTGTTTGGCCATGATAAATGCTATTTATTATTTATTTTATTATTGCAATAAAAAAATCAGTATTATGAAGTAATGCGGTATTATATGCGGACTGTCTCTCTCATAAATTTTCGTCATTGCAACTCATAACATTAACACCGACTCAGAAATAAATTTTTAATCTGATTTCATTCTGAACCATTTTGAATTGAATAATGATATAAGTTTCATACGTATTCTACACCATGGCGAGGCCTTTATAATCATGGTCAGCTCTTTAATAGCTATTAGACATACTGCCAAATAAATTTCCATATGACAAATCCTGCCAAATTATTTATTTCCATATAAAAATCCTGCCAAATTATTTTCCATATAACAAATCATGTCAAACGTAAACTAATAGGTATCAAAGATATTATAAAGACATAAAAATCGAAAACTATAAAAAGAGTGACGTTACATTGAAACAAGTATTACAAGTAGATTGAACGAGGGAAATGTTTTCCTTGTTGCTCACTTTTTTAAATATTACCTATGAGATACACTGATATGAAGTGTGCACATAATAAATTATTTTAACAACACATTCAGTTAGATTTGGTTTTACAAAATGCATTATTTCCATAACTATGTACTTAAACAGTAATTTATTTACGTAACTAATATCTAACTAGGTGATATTCGGTATTCACAGATGCAATAATTTTATACAGAGAAGATTATGTATGTACATTTACTAAATTGAAAATATTTAGCATTTTCCCTGTACTAGAACCAGCCTACGACTAGGGATGTTCAACGAACTGTAAAATTTAAGAACGTCACAAAAATATATACACACAGAACGTCGATTGCCTGCACAGGGAGCAAAACAGCCTGCGCCCACATACTGTGCGCGTACAGTACCGTGGGAGAGTTTCGCTTCGGTATAAATGAAGCAGCACTGCTGTCTTCGAGCATGAGCGCGGGTACCGGAGGCCCAATCCAGGGGAACGGGGCGTTTAAACGTTGGCAGCGCACTTTTGACTCCACTGGTGTCGCGGGTCTCTATAAAAAAACAGTAATCTCGGAATATTTCGTCAGAGAGCCTAGCGCATACTTCAATGATCTCTTCGATTTCAGTGTCAGCGACAGCAGACTTTCTGTGTTTATTTATTTGGTGACGATTCCTAACTTTTATATTTACCATATTTTTTAAAACGGTGATATAGTCTCAACCACAAACTACGTCACACTCTAAATGGGGTAGTGAGTTCGAAGTGACGAAGTGTGACAAGAGACCAACCTCTTGTTACACTTTGTCACACGTGACGTCACATTAATTTAATGGAAAACTAAATATTTCCCAGATTTATCTGCATCTTAGCATAGATATTGCTTGCCTTACTCTCCCTTCCCCACAAAGTATTTAAAATAATTAGACGTGTGTAAAACTCTTTACTGAAACGACTCAATGATCCGACTCAGCCAAATGATACATGTTCCGAATCTCTAATGTTCGCTCCGAATGTATCATTCGACTCAAATGGATCTCGAGTTCGAGTGAACCGAATGAGATGAATGATCCGATGAGCCGAATGAACCGATAAGCCGAATGAACCGAATCAGCTGAATGATCCGAAAGAGCGGATTAATCCAGCCGAATGATCCAAATGAAGCGTTTCACTGTTCCGCATCTCTGCACTCTGCACTGATCGACGCAAATGTTCCAATCTTTTGAACGATACGTTTTTGCCAGGTAGAAAAAATATGTTTTGTTTGTATGTAATTTAGGTTTCAATTTGCAAAATGTGACTAACTGTGACAAAAAGGAGACGTAGGAACTGGGCGGGGTATTGCCCCAAGCCCCTCAAGCCTTCTAATACTTATCAGACAATTTTGAAAATAATTGAATAGGTTGTAACCCGATAATCGGAGGTTAAAAAAACATGAATTTGTGTAACGTAATTCATGTGTGGGTCACACACTTTTAGGGGTTCAACTAAAAGTAAGGTTTCTTATACAGGGTGGCCTATTTTCAGTGGTTTTAAACATTTTCGACTACTGAAAATGGGTCAGCCTGTATAAATTTTCTCAACTCAGTGTAAAATGTCTGGAACATTTGTTTATATTTATATAATTATTCCTCATTGTTTATTATGATGAGAACAACAGCGATCCCAAATGGAATTACTGAATTGGGTATTATATCAATGAAATACAAGTTTTATTAATATCAAGAGTAACAGGCACATTATTTCTTTATTCTACAAGTTATCAATTATTATTATTTGTAATTTGATAATTGTTTTTAAAACATTTTCTCAACCAAAACATTTTTGATGTTTTAATCATAATGGTTTTCTAATTAATATCATTGTCAAGGTTCATCAATTCTTTAAAAATAGGATAATCATAAAAATTACCATCTTTGTTTTTTTTTTAAATTTTGATGTAGTTTGACTTATATAAAAATCTTCGAATCGCTTGTGAACAATTTTAATTACATAAAATAAAATAATTATTTACGCACACATTTTCTTGAATTAAAAAATATATATAAAACACTTTCAGTATGGTAGAATAGATAACTCGACGTCGATCGATAGATTCTACTAGACCAATTGATCGTTTATAGCTATACCTACCGATAGACGTCAACGTTGGAATTAATCGATGGTATCCGACGAACAATCAAAGCTACCAAACCGACCGATGTTGATCGACGATGCTTTCCATCGACGATCGATCGATTGGTCTGGTAACACCCTTATTATCGGAACTATATAGAAAATCATTTAGTTTTATGAATTTTGGAACGGTTTCTTTTATTTATCTTCTTTCTTGATGAAAATCTTGAAATTAATAACAGATAAAAAGTCGATATTATACATCGTTACTTTTTCATCGTTTACACCCCGAACGCCTCATAATATCGTATCGTATCGTACAATATTGCCGGGTGGATACTCGACTTTGTGTGGAACAGCTGATATTTTGTTGGTCTAATATGGTAAATGGACTTTATAAACGATACCTATTATGATGTTTTCGGAATATAAACGATGATAAAATAACGGCTTAACTTATGCAGGTTCTAAATAGTTCCAGTATAAACTTGGTCACAATCAGGTTATTTAATTTTTTTATTACACTTTCTTCTAGTAGTTTTAAAAAGTATTCTAAAAACATACTCCTTGAATTTACACCGTTACAAAGTCGACCTTACTAAGGTTCGTGGGACGCGGGGAGGCAGAATGCTAAAATTATTCTTATTGGTCTGTGACGGCAACGGTCGACATCCGACCATGGAACTAGAAAAAGCTGACATTAAACGGAATGTGCCATTTTCGGAAAACACGTCACAGAGTTTGAAAGAGATCCAATCGGCCCTGACGCAGCTTTAATGCGTCTCTATACAGGTAGGGTAGAGAAAGAAAGTCGCCCAGCACGTAACCCCCGTTACTAAAGGCTTTGCGCGGTTTTTCAAATATGGCTTTCTATGAAAAGATGAATCTTTGAATCATGAGTGCAGACTGAGGTCTGTTTAGGGTTCACGTCTATACATCACATCAAATGTGGGAGAGCCACGCTTCGGTATGAATGGGCCGGCTTGACCCGAGTTATACCACGACCTCAAAGAAAACCGGTATGAAGCAGTGCTGTGTTTGAGGGTACCGCAGGCCCAAAGGGGGTTTAAAGGTTGGCAGCCCACTTGTGACTCAACTGGTGTCGCGAGTGTCAATAGGCGGCGGCAATCGCTTACCATCAGACGATCCGTCTGGTCGTCTGCCACGAATCACATAAAAAAAACATCCGACTGATTTTTTGGCCCAAATATAATATAAACTTTTTGGATTGGTTAAATGCACTTAACACTTTATTTTGAGTGCAATAAAAGTATATTCATTCATACATTCATTCATTCGTTCATTCATTCACTTCACTCCCCGTGTCCCGCGAACTATATTAAGGTTTGTAGCGATAGAGCTATAATGCGAAGAAAGATACCTAAATTGTAAAAACTAATTAAATTTTCGAACAGTTCAAAAACTTGTCGGACTATAAAGGTACTAGAAATTACATTATAACACCACCAGTATTCTTTTAACACGAGAGCCTACAACGAAACGGAATTCACGACAGAATCTTCATCACCGTTCCTGTCACAAGCGCTGTGCGTCTCTTTTTGTTTGTATGCGAGAGGTATATTATCGTTCGCTACGGGAGGTTTCGTTGTAGGCCCTCTAAATTGATCCAGACATTTTATAATTCCCTTTTGACATTTTCTAACACTAGAGAGACCATACGTACCATTTTAGCTTTCATCAACATGGAAGATGTCGTTTCACTGTGGTAGATCCATAGAGACACTTTAGTTTACAACGAACCATAGACACGATCTGTGATGCATCTATAGAAAAGCGTCTGAACAAATAGACAAGTCCATAGACTCGCGTTAATCTACACTGTGAATCAGTGGCGAATCTGTATAGATCATGGAATTAGTAAACGCGCGCTTTAAACGGAATGTGCCATTTTCGAAAAAATCTTCAGAGTGTGAAAGAGATCCAACCGGCCCTGACGCATATTCTACACGGGTGCGGTAGAGAAAAACGTCACCCAGCACGTCACTCCAGTACTAACGGCTTCGCGCGGTTTTTTTTTTTTTTCAAGTATAGCTTTCTATGAAAAGGCACAGTCTGTTTAGGGTGCATGTCTATGGCATAGACACGTTAGTTTACACTGAACCATAGACACGATCTACTGAATCCATAGGCACGCGTTAGTCTACCTTAAACCATAACCACCTTTTTACAAATCGCGAACTAAGGATAGTCCCGGAACAAAACTCGTGCCAGTTCCTTTTAACATTGCGTGTTGGAACGGGATGGCATGAAGTTTAGTACGGTAATAACTTAAGATCGAGATTTATAATAAGATAGTTACAGTCTACACTGAACCATGACCACGATCTACGATGAGTCCATAGAGCCGCGTTACTCTAAACAGAATCATAAGCACGATGTGTCCATAGAGCCGCGCTATTCTACACAGAACCATAAACACGATGAATCCGTAGAGCCGCGCTATTCTACACAGATCATAAACACGATGAGTCCATAGAGTCGCGTTACTCTACACTGAACCATAAACACGTCAAGTCCATAGAGGCGTGTTCTACACTGAGCCATAGACAAGCTTGGCGCGCTACTACCGCAGCTTGGCCTGCCTCTGTTGCCAGACCGCATACTTGGCGCAAGCGGTGTCTATCATTTGGTTCATGTGTTTGGTGAGTGTGGTCGCCAGTGGTGTGAGGTCGCGGAGCATTTTTTCCTGGAAATATATGAAATAATCTTTATTGTGACTGAACTGATTAAAAAAAATTAATTACACAAAGAGTAACAAAAATATTTTTATTATTCAAAGTTAGGTAAGAGTCAAAGAAATTCACAAATCACACGGCCCTTTAAATAGTGACACAGTATACATATTGGCTCTCTTCAGCCTGATGGTAAACAAGAGAAGAGCCCACGTCGCAATTACAACATTACAGTAACATATATTAGACTGAAACATTCGTAGTAAATTAATGTTAACACCTTCGGGATTTTTTGAGAAATGAATTGTTTATCGTTATATGAAAAAAAGAAAAATTACCTAAGGCGTTTTTTGTGGATTTTAATGTTATAAGTGATTTTTGATAAAATACAAAAAAACACTTCCAACAAATTCTTGCAAATAACAAGTCAATACTAAGTGTAGGTATAAGAAAATAGAAAACCTACACTAATAAGTGTAGGTTTTCCAATTTTTTATTTAAGTTAGGTAAGGAACAACGAAATTCACAACTCACATGGCCTTAATTAAGTGCTTAGCAGTGTTCGGAATAAGTGGTGAAATTTAGGGTCAACGACCTCAAACATTACATTAGCATAGATACGTTCATGGAATTGCGAGATTTCGGATATGTTTATGTATAAAACAAAATAAAATACTTTTTCCCCAATCAGAAATTAAAAAATAAAAGAAGTGTGTACTTAAGTTAAACTTTCCATTTAGTTTATGCAACTTTTATCGAAATTTTCGGAAGGGTTGCGAGTTCGATCCCCGCACAGTACAAACATTAGTGTGCATGAATGAACATGTCTGTTTGTATTGGTATGGGTGTTTTCTATCTATTATATTTACTAAAGAAAAGTATAAAACGCATATATTTGTAATTCCGCTCTTGGTTCTGACATCTGTAATACAGCTGCTTGAGCTACCTTTTTTTATTGCGAATAATAGGCAGACGGACATGCGGCCCATCCCTACCTACTTATCTTGGAGTCAGATCAATGTATGTGATGTTGTAAAATATTTATTTTATTTAATGTTAATGTATTTGTAAGCGCCATTGGCATGTCCATGTTAGAATTTCGTCAAAAATTGCACACCTAAATTCGATCACTGGTTTAGGGACCTGTGTAGTCAAATAAATAAAAAACCAAATCAATAGCAAAGTAGTATAAATAAAAACTGTTATTAGCTTTAAGACATTCATTGTAATTGCTACCGTATTAAGACAGCTGTTGGTCTTTACCAAGCAGCCTATAGGCTGATTCTATATACTGTCCCACTGCAGGGCAAAGGCTTCCATCATAGAAATCAAGTCATCGCTTCTATGATGGGATTAGGCTTAATCACCAAGCTTGCCTAATGCGGATTGGTGATCACAAACCCGAGCTATGTTCGAATAATTCAAAACATACTTTTTAATCGAACCCAGGACCCCGAGATCACGGCTCGGTACTTAAACCGAACCGGTACCGAAGTCGGCGCCCAGTACTGTTTATTAATTGTAATTTAATACAACATTCAATTATTCAACAGGGATTAGGCGCCGACTTCGGTGTAACCTTTTCTCGAGTGTACTGTTATAAAATGTTATTTGAAGTGTATAAAGTGTTAGAAATATTATTTTACACTTTTTTTTCGTGACTTTTTCGCAGAATTTATTCGCAGATTTTTTTTTAAGATTTTTAGTCTCATTTTTTGGCAACCCGAGTACATTATTGAAAGAGTAATCCTGTAACTCCTTACCGTTGAGGAGTTGACCTTGCATCATCAGCAGAGCCACAAAATAATACAGTCAGGCAGGTGCAGTTTTGAAAAAAGATACAAAAATATTACGTGTCCCTATAAAATTTGAGAGTTCCCCTTAATTTTTCAAGGATCCCATCATCAGATCCTGATATCCATATCATGGTACCAATCCGGGACTATCTACTTTCCAACTAAAAAATATTTATCTAAATCGGTTCATAAATGGCAAAGTAATCGCTGAACAAACATATATATATGTCACCGGAAAATAACAAGATCCGTAAGTTTATCAATTTACTAGGAAGTTTATAAACTTTCGTAGGATTCTAAACGGAAGATAAATTGTATTATTTTACGTCCACACTTTCGTATATTTATCAATTTCCGACGTCACACGGTAAATCTATAAACTAACGGATATCTATTCGTAAAATTTTATATGGTTCGACCAATCATAGATTCTTTTTTAAATATACGAATCTTTGAAATACGTAAAATAACACAATGCTCTCTGATTGGTTAAAATTTCATAGTGGCAATGCTAATCAGATCGCGTGTAGCGTTTGCATATTGCTTACTTATTATCTTACGAGTGAGTTCAGGAGCCCAATTCTCGTGCCCGTGATATTTATTTTCATACGACATATATCACTAAAACATAGTTTTTTTGTATGGTTTTCAGGTGATACCCGCCATGTTTTCAAAATATCACGAGCACGAGAATTGGGTTCCAGTAAGTTTATCAATGTACGAAAGTGTGAACGTAAAATAATACAATTTATCTCCTGTTTAGAATCCTACGAAAGTGTATAAACTTCCTAGTAAATTGATAAACTTATGGATCTTGTTATTTTCTGGTGACATATACATGTCGAATTAAATAAATAAATATTTCACAACATCACATACATTGATCTGACTTCAAGATAGGTAGCTCAAGCACCTGTGTTACGGATATCAAAATCAACAGTGGGATTACAAATATTATCATATAATACTTTTCTTTTGTAAATACATACTTATAATACATAGATAACGCCCAGACCAATACAAACAGATATGTTCATGCACACAAATGTTTGTACTGTGCGGGGATCGAACCCGCAACCCTTGCACCAGAGGCAGCGTTCACTACCACTGTTCCAAACGGGTCGTCGAATTGAGAACCTCCTTTTATTTTGAAGTCGGTGTTGTGATGCCTGAGCTTGGGGATGTTGTTTGAATGATAAAATGTTTAAATAGCACAGAAATTATATTTAACTTTCCACAAAAATGTTCTTATGTTAAAATGTTAATGTTAAGATGAATGTTAATGAGTGCGACCCGATAGCACGGCGGCGATAATTGCACTAAAATTAATAATTCCTAATATGACAAAGAGGTCGTGTACCGGCGGTCAATGGCCTAATGGACAACATTTCAAAATTGCTAAGCTCTGAAACAAAAATTACCAATTCTTTGTTTACTTTTCCGCTGCTCGAATATATATTTATTCATTTTTTATATTGCTTATTTACTGAGAAAAAAATTAAAAACTAAAAAACGTAAGATGACGTCATCGGACGGCAGAATGTAAAATATTTCTTTGCTTAGCACATTATAGTTTTAAATTTACGTAATGCCAAACTCATGACATGTAACTGTCAAAAAAAAAGACAACTTGTCAACGTTGAATGTATGAATGACGTTGACAATGTTGACACTAGTATTATTTACCTTTGACAGTAGTACCTTTTTTTTATTAAAACAATGATAAGCAAAGGAATATCGCTGTATTCAGCCGTCCGATGACGTCATTTGGCGCTTACGTCTATTTAGAATAAAAAGAATTTCAATAATTATTTTATGCATGAAAATGGACAAATTTTGAAAAAAGAAAAAATATGGGTCTGTTCATTTTTTGTCTACTTTCATATAAAAAAACAATATGGACATGTTAAAAATTTGAAATGTTGTCCATTGGTAGTGACCCTGCCTCTTACGCCAAAGGTCGTGGGTTCGATCCCCACCCTGGACAAACATTCGTGCGATGAACACTTGTGTTTGTTCGGTGTCTGGGTGTAATATATGTATTTAAGTATATATTTGTGTTCCTCTGTTGTCTGATAACTGTAACACAAGTGCTTAAGCTACTTAGTACGGAATCAGGTATGAGATGTTGTGAGAATTATCATATACCTCAAAGGGGCGGAGCTTGACGTTGCGGAAGCGCAGCAGCGCGTCGTAGAAGTGCTGCGCGCGCTGCGGGTGGTCGTCGTCGTCGGCGGCGGCGCCCGCCACCGGGAAGCAGCGCCACAGCGCGCGCAGCAGCTCGCCGCACGACAGGTACAGCCGGTGCAGCTCGCTCTTCACGTCCGCCGGGATCAGCTCTGCAGGCCAAGGCAAACACGCGCACATCATCATCATCATCATCAGCCTATCGCAGTCCACTGCTGGACGTAGGCCTCTCCAATTGTTCGCCACTGTGATCTATCCATGGCTTCTCGAATCCAGCTCTTGCCAGCCATCCTGCGCAGATCGTCCCCCCACCTAGCCAGAGGGCGCCCTACATTACGTTTGCCAAGACGCGGTCTCCACTCCAGAACTCGTTTACCCCATCGATTGTCGGTTCTGCGGCTAATATGGCCAGCCCACTGCCACTTAAGCTTGCTAATCCGGTAACACGCGCACATCAAGCGTTTACTTTGCCGTGTGGTGCCGTGTGGTAGGGCACACTAGCGACACCAATCGATTTTATTTTTTAACTACTAAACCGGATCTATTTTAAACAATATCGGGGTTACAACCTCTCGGCAAACACTTATACTATTTGTACGAGCTACGTCGCACAGACTAACTCAGCAACGACCTACATACAGCGCGGCTGACCGATGGACCGTCTTCTTGCGCCGTCGGCACTCTACACCGACGGCACACTAGCAAACACCTTTTAATGTGTTCATAAGATAAAACGTTCTATATAAACTATGTAATTACTAACAATAAACAGATTTCAACCGTCTGTGTTGGGTCTCATTTCTCCCGCTGCGGCCAAGACACCTTTAGCCATCACTATGATCAGTCGAGTGAGCCTGCTCGACTGGCAGCGGTTCCCCTCCTACCTACCGTCCTGACTCTTCCCGCTTGCTACCCTGGGCGACCCGGCAGCAAGCTCCCATCACCTTATCTATATATGTATTTATTCCCATGGATAGGTAGGGCTAGTGCTCTAGGGACTTAGTGCCTTAGACAAAGGGGCACTAGGCTCACTAGAGAGTTAGGTTCCTTCCTTTCCTTATATTCTGTTCGCCGGGACGCGGTGCCTTACAACCATCGCTTCCCGCCCGTACACTATTTATTAAATAACCATGCATAAATGTTGGGTCCGTTTTTGTACGCGAAAACTTGATTCACGCCAAAAGTGACCGCTTTTGGCGGTAATTCACATTTTGAGTACAAAAGCAGACCCAAAAGTAAAGTATAAGTATTTAATAAATAGTATAAATGTTTGCCGAGAGGTTGTAATCCCGAAATTGTTTAAAATAGATCCGGTTCAGTAGCTAAAAATTAAAATCTCTTGCCGTCGCTAGTTGACCCTACCCTTAACGTTCGGCGGGATCAACTCTGCAGGTGAAGGTTTTAATCAAGCGTTTTTTTTATGTGATATATGGCAGACGAGCAGACGGATCACCTGATGGTAGGCGATTGCCGCCGCCCATAGACACCTGCGACACCAACGGAGTCACAAATGTGCAACTGACCTTTAAACCCACGCCATGGAAGTCTCCGGTACCCTCACTCGCGCAATGAAATACAGCACAGTTGCTTCACTCCGGTTCTCTGTGCGGCCGTGTTATAATTGAGGTTGAGTCGGCCCATTCATGATGTTGCGTAGCTTTCAGAATGGTTCAAGTGCTGACAATGAATCCTATTCGAGAACATGTAAAGACACACCGACTATAGTTATTAGTTATTTGTATACTTGTATGAGCGCGCCGCCCGGGCTGACTCGCCGAGCGCGCTGGTGGCGCTGCTCCGCGCTAGGCGACAGTACTCACGCGCCATGGACGCGGCGTGGTGGTGGCGCATGAGCGCGCCGCCCGGGCTGACTCGCCGAGCGCGCTGGTGGCGCTGCTCCGCGCTAGGCGACAGTACTCACGCGCCATGGACGCGGCGTGGTGGTGGCGCATGAGCGCGCCGCCCGGGCTGACTCGCCGAGCGCGCTGGTGGCGCTGCTCCGCGCTAGGCGACAGTACTCACGCGCCATGGACGCGGCGTGGTGGTGGCGCATGAGCGCGCCGCCCGGGCTGACTCGCCGAGCGCGCTGGTGGCGCTGCTCCGCGCTAGGCGACAGTACTCACGCGCCATGGACGCGGCGTGGTGGTGGCGCATGAGCGCGCCGCCCGGGCTGACTCGCCGAGCGCGCTGGTGGCGCTGCTCCGCGCTAGGCGACAGTACTCACGCGCCATGGACGCGGCGTGGTGGTGGCGCATGAGCGCGCCGCCCGGGCTGACTCGCCGAGCGCGCTGGTGGCGCTGCTCCGCGCTAGGCGACAGTACTCACGCGCCATGGACGCGGCGTGGTGGTGGCGCATGAGCGCGCCGCCCGGGCTGACTCGCCGAGCGCGCTGGTGGCGCTGCTCCGCGCTAGGCGACAGTACTCACGCGCCATGGACGCGGCGTGGTGGTGGCGCATGAGCGCGCCGCCCGGGCTGACTCGCCGAGCGCGCTGGTGGCGCTGCTCCGCGCTAGGCGACAGTACTCACGCGCCATGGACGCGGCGTGGTGGTGGCGCATGAGCGCGCCGCCCGGGCTGACTCGCCGAGCGCGCTGGTGGCGCTGCTCCGCGCTAGGCGACAGTACTCACGCGCCATGGACGCGGCGTGGTGGTGGCGCATGAGCGCGCCGCCCGGGCTGACTCGCCGAGCGCGCTGGTGGCGCTGCTCCGCGCTAGGCGACAGTACTCACGCGCCATGGACGCGGCGTGGTGGTGGCGCATGAGCGCGCCGCCCGGGCTGACTCGCCGAGCGCGCTGGTGGCGCTGCTCCGCGCTAGGCGACAGTACTCACGCGCCATGGACGCGGCGTGGTGGTGGCGCATGAGCGCGCCGCCCGGGCTGACTCGCCGAGCGCGCTGGTGGCGCTGCTCCGCGCTAGGCGACAGTACTCACGCGCCATGGACGCGGCGTGGTGGTGGCGCATGAGCGCGCCGCCCGGGCTGACTCGCCGAGCGCGCTGGTGGCGCTGCTCCGCGCTAGGCGACAGTACTCACGCGCCATGGACGCGGCGTGGTGGTGGCGCATGAGCGCGCCGCCCGGGCTGACTCGCCGAGCGCGCTGGTGGCGCTGCTCCGCGCTAGGCGACAGTACTCACGCGCCATGGACGCGGCGTGGTGGTGGCGCATGAGCGCGCCGCCGGGGCTGAGCTCGCCGAGCGCGGCGACGGCGGCGGCGGCGCTGGTCCGCGCCGGACGCGAGCACTGCTGCCCACTACTCCACGCCTGCACCACAAATTCATTTATATTTCACAACATCACATACATTAGAATACTTATTTACGGGATTTTTACCATGTACAGTCAGAGAATAGAAAAGGTTCGTATCGTCACCTTAAGGTAAATTTTCGCTTGCACGGCATCAATCAGTTATACCAACATACCGGTTTAAAAAGATCTGCCAACCTATTAAAAATTTCATAATACATTTTGTCTTCAAATATGGCATAGACAGAGATATTTCGTGTAGGGCACACTAGCAACGCCCATCGATTTTAATTTAAAAAAACACGTCACTTTTTACCTGAATCAATTTTTCGCGTAAAAACGTTTGTGCATAGTTGTTTAATAAATAGAATAAGTGTTTGCCGGGAGGATGTAACCCCGAAATTGTTGTATTAGATCCGGTTTAGTAGCTAAAAATTAAAATCGATTGGCGTCGCTAGTGTAACCTATTACACAAGCTATTCGCGAATGACACACGAGACAGCCAATAGTAAACATCCAAATTAAAAACGTCAGCGACCATGACAATAACATTTCTTTTGAATTTTTTTAAATTATAAATTTAATTATCACCTTAAAACCAAGGTAAGTTTTACTTCATAGGTATCTTTAAATTTTCTTAACAATGGAATCAAAGTTGCTACAAGGAAAACTGAACTTTCTGCTCTAACACTTAAGCATAAATTTCTGTGCAACAGGTATTACTCTGACAAATTAACGAAAGGTAATAAGTGGTCATAGCATATCAAACAAATCAATTTGAAAACTGACGAACCTTTTAGTTCTTTGACTGTACCTTATTTTTTAGTTGAAGGAGGGTAGACCACTTTGTCTGCCAGTAACAACTTACCCGCAAAAACTTCAGTTACTCCGTGACCATAGCAATTGCAACAGCCAAAATATCGGAAACTCAAAAATAAGGTGCTTGGTAGAAATCCCGTAAATAACTACTCAAATGTTAGTGACCATAAAAGTTTAAAACACACATCACATTACATTACATTGATCAGACTCCGAGATAGATAGCTCAAGCACCTGTGTGAGTGCATTTTTTTTTTTATTGGAATAACCAGACATTTGGCCACAATATCACCTGATGATAAATGATAACATGGCCGAGGATGGATTATGTCTGTCTAGTAACAACCTATTCACTCTTTTCTTGAATACGTTCAGATCATAACGGTCAGGGAACACATCTTCCGGCAGAGACTATTTACATGTAATACTTTTCTTTTGTAAATACATACTTATAATAAAGACCAATATACAAACAGACATGTTCATGTACAAAAATGTTTATACTGTGCGGGGATCGAACCCGCAACCTTTGTACCAGAGGGCAGCGTTCACTACCTCTGATCAAAACCGGTCGTCGGACATATACATACAGACGCAAGAATAAGAAATAGTATATTTGCTTTTGAACAGGGTGTACAGAAAACGATGGTACGATACAATTTGATTGATCACCTATCCAGCCATTGACTAATAGCATGCAAACACAATTTTACGGTAGGTTCGAGTATATACTCGTTCGGTACGAGACATCTTCGCGCTAAGGCCCCTACACGTCTAGGATATTTTCTCAAAATTATCGATACCTACAATATTTGAAATATACCTAATGATTCTGAACACCACAGGGGTGATAAATTATTGATCTTGTCTAAAATTGGCATCAAATTGTCTTCTAATAAAAAATCTAATTTTAAAGACTTAAGATTTAAGACTCACAAAAATAATAATATTAATTAATTACCTGACATATCGACGCAAGCGCAGACAATGGCGGCGGGTTCGTGTTAGGACCCGACTGCGTAACTTGCGACGACGGGCCTAGGAGATACCTCTCCACCTGTTTAAAGTAACTCGTTTTATAGTTTCAAGCCACTAAATACAATGAAGAAATTGAGAAAAAAGTACATGTTAATAATTGTGTCAATATTTATGCAGTTACTTTCATCGAAATCATGAATATGGATCTTCCCGGCATTATACATACAATACATCAATTTTTATTAAATCTGAGTATTATCATCACATAAAAACAAATTTTTATATTCACACAATCAAGCATTTTCTCAGCTTTTAGCAAAAATAAATAGCAATATTTGAGACATATCCACTTTCTTCTTTCGCGTGTATGAATTTGAATTGAATGCTATCATCGATACTACATTATCGACGATAGGATTCAATTCAAATTCATACAAGCGAACTTTGACAGTCGATAATGTCAAAGTTGCAAGTTGTAGTCACTAGATGGCGCTACCGTTCAATGACCGCGTGTGAACTGTGTTATCGACGCTCTTCTCCTGTTGCTTTGTATTTGCATTCGTTGTTTAGGTTTGATTCATATTTTTCGTTGCGTAAAACCTTTGTAGTATTCAGTGTTGTATTTTTCTTTTCAAAAAGACGAAATTGATAAATGTTATGGTATTTTGTCAAGAAAAATATCGTTGAGATTAATTATTTCTACGTTATGGACGTCTTTTAATTTGTAGAAAATTATTTCTAGACGTCTAGGAGACTAAATTACACTATTGGATGTTTGTATTATCTCTAAAAATAAATCTAATTATTGATTTACCTACGAGTTCGCATTTTGGACCCTCTTCACTTTTTACACTGCGTATCTAATGCTTACATTCTTGCGTCACAGCTTCAATTCTTGCGTCTCGCCATCCCCGCTTTCAGATCATCGTAATGGATCTTCTCCAGTATCCTTCTCTTCCTCTCGGGCGGGTCAGTGACCTTCTCCGCCGACCAATACCGTACCATAAAATGTCAACTAACGAATCGATTGAAATCGATTAAAGTTGACTATAGTACCATTACAGGTTGAAATCTTACCTTAGACAGCTTCAACTCTTGCGTCTCGCTATCCCCACTCCCCGCCTCCAGATCCTCGTAATGGATCTTCTCCAGTATCCTTCTCTTCTTCTCGGGCGGGTCGGTGACCTTCTCCTCGGCCGGGCGCTTGTCCACGCCGTTGTTGACGATACCATTCTCGGTTTTGTTGTTGTTGTTGTTGGTCGTCTTATTACTACTTGTATTATTACTACTATTTGTTTTATGACTAGCTTTGAGCACCTGGAACAAGGGTTTATTTTGAAGTTTAACGGCCTACAATGAAATGTAAATACGTCGACTCTTAAGGCGAAACAATAAGGCTCATAATATTTGAATGAGGTTGTATGCTTATTAGTGCACGTGACTGTACCAAGTGATTGAGATTATCGGGGCTCAATTCAAGTAAGGGGAGTTTAAAGGTTGGCAGCATACTTGTGACTCCACTGCTGTTCCATGGGTGGCGGCATCGCTTACCATTAGCTGATCCGTATGCTCGTCTGCCATCACTATCACATAAACAAAAGTTCCACGTTAATATAAATAAGGAAGTCTCCTATCATCATGCTTATTATCCATCCAAACAATCCTATAAACAACAACTTAAGTACCCTGAAAAGATGACTACTAATACTGTTGTCTTCGCACTAGGTGCGGTACGGGTTTCGGGGTAGACCCTTTACCCGGGCTGCATCTCGCGCCTTGCTTGGAAATGTTTTCGCTCCTCTGGGAGAGGAGGCACAGAAAGACGAAATACTTGCGTCATGCATTCGACAGCTAGCGCCATCTGTTGGTAAGTTTTGTAAATAATGGCAAAATGAAGTCCTGAAACGAAGTGAGGGTGGGCCACAGTTAGGGATTACGAATAAACTCACCATTATAGAATGTTGGTTAAACCTCTTGATCATGTTGCGATGAATAGAAGTGGACTCGCCCTTAGGGGTCTCCAACACGTCTTCGTCCATCAGCGGAATTGGCTCCACGAATGACGGTATGTCCACCTGTGGACAAAAAAAATATCCAAAAAATCACCAAATAAATTATTCCCAATTATTCTATTTCTTTATTTTATTTATTTATTAATCATATATATTATAAATATTGTATGTATTAGTATATTCATATTTTATTTATGTATTTGCATTTAAACTTTCTGTGTAAGTATTTAAATATTTAAGATTGCACCGCCCTACACCTTCATCAAGTGTCCTTTATCCAAAGGTTGCCTGGAAGAGATCGCTCATAGTGATAAGGCCGCCTTCGTTGTACACATCCTGTAATATCTAGTTTTAAGTTTTCATACTTTATTTTGAGTGCAATAAAAGTATATTCAATCATTCATTCATTCATTCTTTTCCAGGAGGGCTTTTTTTTAAATAGGATAGGACCAAACAAAATAATTATTGATATACATTATCAAATAAAGATTTTTGAAAAGTATAATGCCGGCCGTTGCCGAATTTCCGAGTCAAACACTTCTAATTTTGACCGTGGAAGAGCCAAGCTTCGGCATGAATGGGCCGGCTCGACTGGAGTGATACCACGGCCTCACAGACAACCGGCGTGAAGTATCATAACAAAAAATAAGTTTGAAATAATTTATGCGGCCTCCTTGAGGCACTGGCTGGCAAATATTTAGAAGAATATTTTTGTTTCCATTTTTCGGTCCTTCACTTTTGACACTTCTTCTGCACAAATTTTCTCTCGCGAATTATTTAATGATTAGTTGTTTTCCTATCCTATTGTAAATTATTTATCTTGTAATATACACTCTGCTTTCACCTTTAAATAAACTTATCATTTCGGCTGCCTTTCCTCTCCACTCACTCAATCTTTCAAAACTTCCTCACGACATTCATTTCTGTGGGCTGGTACAGTCAGGCTGAACATTTGTACGCAATACAAACACTGGAGGCCCACATATTCAAACCTTTCAACTAAATAACAATACGGTATTTGACTATTTTTTTTATTTATGTAATCAAAAGACCTCTCAATGATAGAAACATCGTTGAAAGAATTACTTGATTCTCATTTAAACTACCTGAGATATCACAACTTTAAAATACAAATGGTTACTAAGATGTGACGTCACAAAGTAGTATTTTGTATGCATTTCATTTGAATTTTGTATGGTAGCTATATCAAATGTTTCGTCTATGTCAATGTTTCTATTGTAATAGTTGGTGCAAATTGTATGGGTTATTCAATGGTATAATTATTTTTTAATAATTTCATACTTTTAATATTGATTTGCCCATGAATCTTTGAATGACCATAAAACCGACTAGACGTTCTATTTTTAATTGAGAACTTTTGCTATTGGTACATGTTGACCTAAGTAACGAAAAAGTATCGCTACTTTTAACGTTAATTTGGTACCAATATTTTCGATTCGGTACTCAAAGTGTCGTTATCCAAGATACCGTTAAATTTTTACCTTTAAGAAAATAACGTTACTTACCGATACTTTTAGTGTGAATTTGGTATCGTTAACAAGCCCTGCCCTATTGTATTCGTGTTTGTGGTCAATAAATGTTTTACTTAGCTACTTACTTAATTCAAAACATTCAACGAAATAATAATTGACGTGTGTCCTCACCGTGAGGTCTGGCGTGGAGTGCCTCATGGCGGACGCGATGGCCTGGTCGTCCATCTTGGCACACTCCCCGAACAGGTCCTTACTCGACGATGAGGCAATACGGTCTCTGGAAATATAAATATAACAAAGCAATGCAAGAATACAGGGAGTTACAAAACAATGGACCTTGGATGGAAGTATCAACCTATAGACTGTCCCACTGCAGGGCAAAGGCCTCCATCATAGAAATCAAGTCATCGCTACTATGATGGGATCAGGCTTGCCTAATGCTGATTGGTGATCACAATCCAGAGCTATGTTCGAAAAATTCGAAACAGACTTGCTCGACCTGGGGATCGAACCTGGGACCCCGAGATCACGGCCCGGTACTTTAACCACTACACCAATTTGGATTGAAACTGCCAAATAATTACGTTTTTTTTTTATGTGATCGGTGGCAGACGAGCAGACCTGTATTATAACCTGATGGTGTGCGATCGCCGCGGCCCATGGACACCCGCGACACCAGTGGAGTCACAAGTGCGCTGCCACCCTTTAAACTTACCTTTCTCCCGGATTAGGCCTCCGGTACCCTCACTCACGCAGGGAAATAGCACAGTGCTGGTTCACGCCGGTTTTCTGTGAGGCCGTGGTATCACTCCATCTCGAAGCATGGCTCTCCCACGGTCAGAGGGAGTAACCATTAGTTAGTTTTATTTCAAGGAAACATTCTATCATGTTAAAAATGTACTATCTAGATTCGCATATCTTGTACAGGAATCCAGAAAAAAATACAAAATACTCATATTTTGTTCCACAAATGGATCAATATCTATACTATTTCATCATCATCATCATCATCAGCCCATTTAAGTCCCCACTACTGGGGCACGGGCCTCCCTCAATCACATGAGGGGTAATTGCCATACTCACCACGCTTGGCAGACGGGTTGGCGAGGGTTTTGATATAGATGCAGAGTTTTCCTTCTCTGGGTGCTGATGATCATGCCAGCAGCTTTACCTTAGTCGCCTTTTACGACACCTCGGTAAGAGTGAGGGTGGCCTATTCTACTCTGCCGGGGACCACACGGCTCACTATTTAAAAAGACGTAAAGTCTATACTATTTAAAAAGACGTAAATTCTATAAACAACGACCAGGTGTTCCGGACCGATACGACCTGCAAACTTTCAAGAAAAGACCATATTCATTTTTAAAGGTCGGCAGTGCACTTGTGACTCCTTTGGTGTTGCGGGTGTCCATGGGCGGCGGTAGTCGCTTACCATCAGGTCATCCGTCTGCTCAGCTGCCCCCTATCCCATAAAATAAAATAAATAAGGCTTGTTAATAGGTAAACCGAATAGATGAAACTTGCGCGATGTTATCGACCCCCAGCGCCATCTATTAGTAGAATTTGGAACTAATAAAGTTATGAAACGAAGAGAAGGCGGGCCACTAGGTAAAGTAGAGTCCATGCCTTAGAATAAATCAAAATAGCGGAAGATAAAACAAGTCTAGGTGACTCGTCTAAACCACTTGGACTGCTTAAATTAGGTCCGCCTAATTGCACGCAGTCGCAAATTGGCGAGTCTGACAAGCGGTCGCCTCCCACGAAAATATTCTTTAATTGTTTTAAGTGGGGACAAAAGTTACCAAAATGCCTTCGTGCGCTTTTACGAGTTGTACTAATTATTCAAAAAGAAATAAAAAATCTCATGAAATCAGATTTCACTCATAAGTAGAAGTTTTATTTTCTCAATTCTCATGATTTTCTAAATTCATTAATTTTTTTGGTCACCATTTTGCAGAGCGAGACAGAAATATAAATGTGTGAAGAATTAATATAAGATATATAAATGTGTGATGAGTTAAAACGTTTTGACAGGACTCAACTCTGAAGCGTAGCTGCGCGTAGTACGCTTGACTCACTCACGCTTATGTCAAAAAATAAGTTTGTCTCTGTCTTCCAATACCGTACAACTTTAAACCAATGTGTCATAGAGCTGTGACTATATGTGCATCGGGTTCGTATTCAGTTGTCTAATTGAAGGAACGTGCCGTATCTTCCGCTTTTTTGTATTAAGGTGAAGGGTATATCCCAATAGCAATGCCAATTGATTTTAATTGTTAGCAACTAAACCAGATCTGTTTTAACAACTTCGGGAATTCAGTCTCTCGGTAAACACCTATACTATTTATTTAATACTTATATCTGCTTTTGAATTTGCACTCGAATTTTGGATTATCGCCAAAAAGGCCACTTTTGGGGTGAATAAATTTTTTTAGTACAAAAACAGACCCAACATTTGGGCATGGTTATTAAATAACAAATAATAATAATAATATCCTCCAACCGATTACGGCTACGGCGGCCAATCTCAACGATTAACCACGTACGCAGGATATATTATAGTGCTAAAGTGTGTGCGCAAACACAATTGCACTCTCTATTCCCTTACCCTCATATTCCGATGGGACACGACCGGAGAGGGATCGGGCGCAAGACTAACAGCTTAACGTGCTTTCCGAGGCACGGGGGTACAAGACCGCCAACTACCAGATTCCGGGTTGCCACTAAAAATTTCTTACCGAAAACTTCGGTACACATTTTTCACCCGACCCGGGGATCGGACTCGGGACCTCTTGCGCAGCATTCGCTTTAAAGTGCGACCCACTAACCACTGCGCCACCGAGAAAGTTAATTATTAAATAAATAGTAAAAGTGTTTTCCGAGAGATTGAAGCGCCGAAATTATTTAAAATAGATTTGTTTTGGTAGCTAACAATTAAAATGATTTGGCGTCGCTAGTGTGCCCTACCCGTCGCCTTAATCTGAGGTCCATACCTATGAAAATAATGTGACTGAAAAAACTTGGTCCAAAATTCCGCTTCTGTCATCTTGTTGGGCACGTAGTCGCTGTGTTTCTTCCGGACGGCGGGGTACGTCTTGAATATTGCGTCTATGATGTCCTGCGTCAGATTGTATTTGAGCCCGTTGCAGCCGTCGGTCTGTGGCTGGATGTCGGCCAAGAACGCTCCGGACACACCTGCAAATTATTTACTGTGGTATTTTTTTTTCAGAAGAGCCACCGGCGTGAAGCAGTGTGTTGTGTTTCGGTGCGTGAGTGAGGGTACCGGAGGCCCAATCTGAGGGAAAGGGGGGTTTAAAGGTTGGCAGCGCACAACCACTGATGTCGCGGGTGTCTATGGGCGGCGGCAATAGCTAATCATATGGCGATCCGTCTGGTCGTCTGCCATCTATCACATAAAAAAACACTATTTACACAAGAAACATTGAATAAGTGATTAGTAGATAGATATACTTTATTACTAACTAAAAAGAATTACAGAAAATTTGTATACGATATTGGCGATCTTGTTGCTGAAAGCGATTTCTACCGACAACCTTCGGGCAGAGCAGAGGAGGTGTAGGCGGTGCAATATTTAATTAACAAGTCCATTTAAAATTATCCTTTTCAAAAAAAGGTGCGGTCTCCAAAATTTGGAATCTACGAACCTTGACATTCGTATCCACTGACCTATTATAACTCTAAAGCTGATTTTATTTTTATTTGCAATAGATACACTGTTGCAAATATTACAATCATTACTTGGAACAACATTGCTTAATTTATTGTTTACATTGTAGGTAGCTCATGGAATGCTGAGTAAATCATACTTAGAATAACTTAACCTAACTGGACATGGAAGGTTGAAAAATTCAATTTGTTGTCGCTACCGGGTACAGAACCGGGTTTAAAGTCCAGGAGCCCAATTCTCGTGCTCGTGACATTTATTTTCATACGACATATATCACTAAAACATAGTTTTTTGTATGGTTTTTAGGTGATATCCGCCATGTTTTCAAAATATCACGATCACGAGAATCGGGGTCCTGTTAAGGGTTAAGAGTTAACATGAACTACACAATGGGTGAAATAATCTTTCAAAAATCTCACCTTAATGATGTTTGACATAAAGGTGAGAATGGTATGGTAAAATAGATTGTAGTTACCCAATTAAAGTTGGAGCACTATAACAAAAATGTTTCAACTATTGTTTATTGTATTGTATAATAGAAATCTTATTTGTATATGTTTATTTTATGTGATAGGTGGCAGACGAGCAGACGGATCAACTGATGGTAAGCGATTGCCGCCGCCCATACCCGTGAACCTTTGCGCTGCTAACCTTTAAGCCCCCATTTGCCCCCGGATTGGGCCTCCGGTACCCTCACTCACGCAGCGAAACACAGCACAATGCTGCTTCACGCCGGTTTTCTGTGAGGCCGTGGTATCACTATGGTCGAACCGGCCCATTCAGGCCGAAGCATGGCATTCCCACGGTCATATGTATCTTCTTGTTGTTTCTTTGTCAATATTGAACCCATTTTTAGTGACCTATTTCAAAAAACGAATAACTTGGTACCTTCACTCATTCAACGAATCATTCCGGTAGAGCTGACTAAAGAGTGTGCCACTTTTTTCGAACAGAAAAAAAACATAAATCTTAAAAAGAAATTAGTTAAAAGTATATACATACCAGCTTCCTGCTTAATATTATTAGATTCAGTATAATTCTTTAGAGTTGGCGTGTTCCAGTACTCCTCGCTGTTTATAACCTTCGATATAACCAGGTCTTCATATAAATGCTTCAGTGTAGGGTGTAATGATAATAGCCTGAAAAAAAGCATTTATTTATTAAAGAAGGCAATGAGCAGGGCACATATCGAGGAGATCAGACAGCCGGTGGGGAAGAAAGGTCCACAAGTGGAGATCGAAGCCGTGGCAGGCCCCCCACAAGGTGGACCGACGATCTGGTGAAGGTCGCGGGAATCCCTTGGGTGCGGGCGACACAGGACCAATCTGTGTGGAGATTATTGGGGAAGGCCTATGTCCAGCAGTGGACGTTTATTGGCTGAAATGATGATGATGATGATAGAATCTCCTCCATTTTGAAGTCAGTTTTATTCGCTTTAGTCTTTTTCTTCAGTGAGACACAGGAGGCTGGCTCTTAACACTGATATTGAAGTGTGTGGAGATCTATGCGCTAGGCAGTATATTGTATTGTGTCTCTCCCGCACATGATTTATTTATTTATTAATAGGACAACCAACAAATCTTACACTAATAAAAACATTATTTATAAACTTTAAAGGACATCTAAGTGCAGATTCACTTACAGGCTGGCATGGCTTGCAAATGTGAGGCAATTAATTAGATATAGGTTTATTAAAAGTACCTACGTTATTCATTTATAAATATAGGAAGCTGTGCTTCGCTGCGTGAGTAAGAGTACCGGAGGCCCAATCTGGGGGTAGAGGGGGTTTAAAGGTTGGCAGCGCACTTGTGACTCCACTGGTGTCGCGGGTGTCCATGGGCGGTGGCAATTGCTTACCATCAGGTGATCTGTCTGTTTGTGTACCTATCCTTACTATCCTTACTTCCTTACTAATATTATAAAGGCGAAAGTTTGTTTGGATGGATGTATGGATGGATGTTTGTTCCTCTTTCACGCAAAAACTACTAAACGGATTTTAATGAAACTTTACAGTAATGTAGCTTATAGATCAGAATAACACATAGGCTATAATAACTAATAACTAATATTATAAAGGCGAAAGTTTGTTTGGATGGATGTATGGATGGATGTTTGTTCCTCTTTCACGCAAAAACTACTAAACGGATTTTAATGAAACTTTACAGTAATGTATCTTTTAGATCAGAATAACACATAGGCTATAATTTATAAAGATATTGTGTGAACGCAGACGAAGTCGCGGGAAAAAGCTAGTTACATATAAAAAAGTAAAAGATATGTCAACTCAACTACTATATTGGCACTTGGATAAGTTATAGCAGTTGAGCAGGCATATGCCAGATTATTACTACTACTTATTTAAGAATGTCTATCATATTTTTTTTAAATTTAAAAATACTATCTAAAAATATATCGGTATCATATTTTTCTCACGCTTTTGGTCTCATGCCGAACCACTCCAATTTCACTTTACTCGATAATTTATGTGTGCGCTGACTGTAAAGCATAGTTTTTCTTTAGACAATCATTAAGATAGACTAGATTTATATATGTATAAAAATCCTCACTTAGACTTCATTTCCAACTCTCCATCAATCTGCCTTTTGAATTTAGGCAAGAGGTTTTGCAGGAGCCCCTTCACCTGGTCCCGGTCCTTAGCTTGAGCCTCCGGTCCAGCCGGGTTCACAAAGTGGAATGTGGAACATGTGCCATCATGCAGCACTACTTGCAACTGAACCTTTGGTTTGCCTGCTGGTGATATTTTTTGAGCTGAAAATAAAATAGTATTAGAAACTTTAGTACCTGTGCACGTTACTATGTGTGTCAGGATGTAGGCTGCCTCTATCATCTCATTGAGGGTCAAACCCATCAAAAGTCAAAAGTCAAACCAATGCAAGGACATTTCATGGAAAATTTAATAAATAAATAACAAGAACTTTAACACAGACAGTCACAGAGGTTATCAACTAAAAAAATTGATTCATTAATAATGGGCAAACAAACCAATTGTTGGTTTGTTAAACAACAAAATAATCTTAAACTACTCATAATGTTACAAGGAAGATCTCATAAAAGAAACTTATGATATTATAGGAAAACTCTTTTGCATTTTTCAACATCTCACTCAATCTTCAATTAGTCCACACCAGCTACAATATGAACAGAAACCTCATGTTTGAGATAAAACAAAAGGATTCGAAGCTATGTTAAATAACAAGAAAACCCCTTCTCATTTGCAACATGAATATGGATTCCTCTATAACGTCTTGTCATTTCTGATAATCTCATGAAGAAGTGATCATATGTATTTTAATAAATAGTTGATTGTAGACTGAAGTATCTAAATTAATTGTAAAAAAAAATCTTTGTGTTTAATGTTGTCTGATACAATTTACTTTGTATAACCTTTTGTAGCACAATCCAAGACCATCCTTTCACCGATGAGGGTAAAATTTTAGATATCGCCAAAAACTTACAGATTCTAAGAATGAGGAAATTTTACTCACTTTTAATATCAGCATACTTGTGGGACACGGCCACTGTATCCCTGTTCTCCAGCATCCAAGCTAGTCTTTGGTTCATAACATACAACGTCCCATCGCCCTTCTTAAACCGCACGTGGCCCACGCTCATCAAAACATCCTCCGAGGACGTCGTCATCCTCCAGGCTCCACAAAAATAACCAATAAACGTTTATCGCCAAAGTTATAAAAAAAATCGCGAATCCAAACTTGAGTGTCGGAGGTTGAAAATTTGACTCATGTGAATGACCTCTTGTCCTGTTGTAATTAAATTTCTTTGCAGGTCACAGTGTCACTGACAAGTTTATCACAATTTCGATGTCGTTTTCGGGTGTAAAAATGGTTAATAACGATTTTTTTGCTACAAAAATGCACATCACAAGTCCATCAACCATTTGCAGTTTTGACAAACTGTCAAATTTAGTGATGCACCATTCTTTATTCCTATAATTGAAAAAATATACTGTTCAATCAAACGAATATTATTGATTCTATTGACCGTTCGTGATAATCGATTCATCAATAAAGTGAAAATTACTGATGGCGCCACTGCCGCTTACGGCATAAGAAGGCATGGTAATCCATGAATTTAACAGCTTGACGGAGTTGACGGAGAGTTCTTTTTGATTGACACTGTTTACCTTGGTAATAAAAGGAAATAAGTATGCAGGGAATCTTTGTGCAATGGTGGTTCGTACAGCGACTGTTGGCAGTTTGAATACTCTTTTACAAGTTAGGTTGGGGTATTCCAGGGAATCTCAAATCTGGCGATGGATTTTTACGCACGCTTTTAGTATAAAGCTGACGAACAGTACACACTTTTACTCCTGCGAAGAGTGCCTTTGTTGGAAAGAGTAGAGGTTTGTTGCATATTAGCGAATATACGTTGAGCTCATAGATAATAAGAGTAAGGTATAATACTCTGGTTAAATAATACTATGGTTAATCAGACAACAAGAAGAATTGCAATGATATTTTCTCATCTCGCAGACAAGATTTTTTTATTATAATTATTTCTACTCTATGCGTTCATCCTACAAATGTCTGGCACTGGCTGGACTGGTCCAGCGACTGGGAATCGAATTCACAACCCTTGTCGAGATTATTGAGGTAGTGCGTAAAAACGTAGCCAGGGGGGAGGTTTAACCCCCAAACCCTCCCGAAACATAATACTGGCTTAAACATTGTTATTTTTAATATATTCTGATATCAGTAGCTTTTGCGCATAATGTTGAATGATGTATTTTACTATCGAAAATAATTTAATTAATGACTGGTGATTTTCAGAACTGTGCACGATTATAAACAGTAACAAAATATTGTAAAAACACTATTTTTTTTTTGATTTTTAGATAGATAAAACGTTTATTCTCTTAGACAATTCAACACGGGACGTGACATGTGGACGCGTTCCCCTCTGTTTAAGTAGACGAACAAACGTTCGTGTACATTCACTACTACTAGATCGGCGATCAATCGCCATTTTGAATTCGTATCTGTCGCTGAGCGGAACTCGTCAAAATGGTTGTTGTGAAGTTTTTACTCGCGAACGAAGATCAGAAAAATCAAATTTATCTTTCTTATGATTCATAAGTAATGTTGTAATAAAATAAACGTCATGCTTAAAAATGACGGAACTTAAATTAATTACAGTAATAATAATTTGTAGTTTAAAACTAACTAATTTCAACCCTCCAGTTGTTTCGAATTTCGCATACTACATTTTTACTAGAATGAACAACTAACACTGTATGACTGTTTCAAAAATCCAACCCTTTCACTATCCCGGTGACCGCCTAGACGACTAGGCCACCGAGGTATTAAATTAGGTAAATCTTTTATAGTATCTGCATTTTCGCTGCTGTGCGCAAGTGACTCACCTATGCTCATAAACAAAAATCATCATTTCATTTCATTACTTATAAATAAGCAATTTTATATGCTTTTGTACATGTACCCTTTGTAATTATTTTTTGTATGCAACTAACTCATTCCTAGAATGTCACTCATTTATTCATATCTAGACCATCACTAAACTTTCCTTCCTCCCCGCGGATTTTGGCAAAATGTTTTAAAACTAGATCTGCGCTATATGTACACGTCCCTTGTTATATTGTCTAAGTTTATTCTCATCAAAAAGCACAATTTCAGAGCAGTATAGACGTAATAAATAGTGGTTAGAGAATTGGGCTCTGGGTTTTTTTCTTATCTGGTTGCAGACAAGCAGACGAATTGTCTAATGGTAAGTGATTGCTATTGATTGATTAAAAAAACATTTTTCAAATCAGATCATTTTTTTATTTGGATTCTTATTGCTTGTAGGAAAAAATAAGTAAAAGATTTACTGAACGCATCTGTTAACAACCGCCATTATTTTATTTTAACATGGCAACACTGAACATTGACAACCAAAAATGCAATCATGGCGCACGGGGCACTGTGTTTTTAGAATGCTGAGAAGTTTTTACGTAAACACTTCATTATTTTGCATTGTAACCGAATTTTCTGTTTCTACAAATTATCTGTGACTCTCAAAGACTGTAGTGAAGCATACATGTGTGTTCCAAATTTGGGGTTTCCACCTGATCGCAGTCACGTCTCTGTACTACTAGACACTTGCAAGTATGAAAATCATGAGATTTACTGTTTTAGCTATGCTACGGTTTCTAACGTGGTGTTGGTTCTCGCTAAACGCGGTCAATGTGCCCAGACAAATGTTTTTAGTCAATTTCGTACCATTGTTTTGTTGTAATTGTTTGAAATTCGTTTGTTCCAGATAACTTTGTTGGTGTCATAATGTCAGAGACGTTCGCCCGTGATATACTACGGAGGAATGTTGCGCAAATATGCCAAACTATAGGATGGAACGGTATAAACTCAACGCCGCTCGACATACTGGTGCATGTGCTGGAGAAATATATCAGGTCACTTGGTACTCAAGCTAGCAGATACGCCGAACAATTTAATAGGACTGAACCAAATTTACATGACTTAGGATTAGTATTTCGTGACCTTCACGTGCAATTGCCTGAGTTGGCGGAGTACACGAGGAGTGTGCCGCCAGTCCCGGCTCCTGTCACTGTTGACAAGTTCCCTAAGCCTAAAGAGTCAAACTTGAACTTCCTCAAACCTGGCAGCCATGAAGTCGTCACGAGGCCCATGCATGTTCATGAACACCTGCCTCCCATGTATCCTGAAAAGGAGAGGGACACACCAGCAGTCGCGGGCACAGTGGAGATCCGACAAAACGGTATTGACAATGTTGACAGTAATGCTGCGTGTGCAAGTCCGGAGATATCAGTCACGGACAGTCCTGAGAAACCTAAAGACCCATTTAAGAGACCAATTGATCCTGTGTCACTGCCAAACAGTAAAAGGCCAAGGTTACGTTTGGAAGAAGAGGAGAGGACCAGAGAGATCAGTAGTGTAATGATGACTATGTCGGGCTTCCTGTCTCCAGCGAGAGAAGGCAAATTGCCTGAAGCTCGGCCTCCGACCATTGTATCAGAGAAACATTATTATGACAAGCATAAAGCTAATTCTCATCATTCTCATCCCATGAAAGTACCAATGTTAGACAAAAGTGATAAGAAATCTAAGAAGAATAAATTATTGAATGGTAAAATTATGAAAAGTAAAAGAAAAGATAAGAGTCATAAAGGTGAGAGTAGTAAATCAAAAGATAGTAGTAAATTGAGTAAGTACCCTCCTGGGTACCCTGTAAAGAGTAGGGATGGGCACCCACAGCCACATCCAATGCCTCATAATCATGTGAATGTTCCGTCACCAAAAGTAGCACCAGCACCCCCAAAGACTGTCAAGCCTCCACCAGCACCCATCCCAGTTGTGCCGGAGCCAATCAGACCTGTCATCAAGCAAGAACCTATTGATATTCCACCACAGCCACTGCCATCTTTCGCGCCCAGAACTGTTCCATCAGGTGAAGACGCAATTCCAGTACCCAGGAAAATTCCAATTTCTAAATCTCCACTTGTTGCAAATTCCGTACCAGTCAATAAGCAATCTTCCACAAATTCCCTATTACCTAATGTTGAAATTAAAAAAGAGGTTGTAGATGATGAAGAAAAGCTGGCATCACAACCAGACAGATCAAAAATAAATATATTTAAAAGAATATCGAACAAATCAAAAGAAGATAAAAGCACTCCAGAGGTTGTCCCAGAAAAATTACAGTCTGATAGTTTGATCTCAAGGTTGCAGAATTCAGCTCATGAAAATTCAATTGACAAGTCCCATGATAATGTTAGAGTGAAAGGAGATGATCCTGTTGTTAACAATAATGATAATAGTGCATTAGATTATTCTAAAGTAATGGATTTAAGGACTAATGAAGTTATAAGTATCGATGATGATTCTATGGACATGCATATAACGCAAAAATCAAGGCCTGATTATGTGGAGCCACGGCCGAGTATAACAATTAACAAGTCTTTGCAATTACCGATTCCCAAAGATCTAGCTAGTGTCAGTCCAAAAATAAAGAAAGAGAAGAAGCATAAAGATAAAAAAGATAAGCAAGCCAAATTAGAGGCGAAAATGCTGAAGAAACAGCAACAGCAATTGGCATTTGAGATGGCACAAGCTGAAAAGCAGACTATGAAGATGAGTACCAAGTCCCCAAAGGGACGGCCGAAAAACGACGCAAAGATGCCGCAGATGCCGCCGGGCTTCCCGTTCTTCCCGGGACTGCCCGGGCGAGGCCTCATGCCGGGTCCAGGGCTGATACCCAACCCGGGCCTGATACCCGGAAGCGACTTCCTCGCGGGCCTGGCTAACAACCCAGCTCTCAGGGGTCTACCAAACCCTAATCTACTCACCAATCCATTCGCACTGGGTGCGGCGGGACCAGGGTTAATACCGACGCCGAACTTCCTACAAAACTTTGGTGCTGGGTTACCCAACCCTCTTATGCCTATGGGCAACTTCCCTCACTCGTCGAGAGCAATGAAGATACCTCAAATGCTCCGCCGGCCGAGCTTAGAGGTAATCCCCGTCGACAACGACGACGACCGAGGGCTCCACAAGTCTCCGGTTACGTCCCGGGATAAAGATCGGCACGACAAGAACAAACAGTCTTCAACCATTCCTAACATTGTGCAAAAGCCTCAAAAGTCCAAGTCCAGTAAAGACCACAAGGCGAGTTTGTACAAAATGCCGCCCGTTCAACCGGACATAACGATAGAACTTAACCCTCCTAAGGAGAGGGAGCCCGTGAGAGAGGTGGTTCGGGAGCCCCCGCCGCCGCCGGTGCGGACCCCCACTCCTGAACCGATCCCCCCACCTCAACCAGAAATCAAACCTAAACTAGAGCCGGTTGAGGTTCCGATCGAAGTCTCACAGGACCGCGACGCGGATCCCGACAAAAAAAAGGACAAGTCGCATAAAAAAGAGAAGAAAGATCGCGACGGCATCAAAATAAAAAAGAAGAAGGATAAAAAAGATAAAAGTAAGGATAAGTCTGAAAAGAAGCAGAAACAGGAGTTAAAAGAGTTAAAGGATAAGATTAAGAAGGAAAAGAAAGAGAAGAAAAAGGAGCGAGCCGTCGACGGGCTCGTTCCGAAACTGACGCTGAAGTTAGGCTCCTCGAATTCTAATTCGCCGATGCCTCCGAGCTCGCCGGACGTCTACAAGCTGAATATAAAGCCGGTCGTCAAAAAGGAGGAGGCGAGTCCGCCCCCGCCCGAAGTGGAAGTGAGATCGCGGTCTCACAGCCGCTCGCCGGAGCTGGCACAGATAGCGGCGTTGGTGACGCGGCCGCCGAAGCCGAAACACTCGAAGCAGAATCATGTGGAGGCCGAGCCGGCGGCGTCGCCCCCGCCGGCCGGGTCCCCGCCGCGCCGCAACCGGCCGCCGTCGAGCCACTCCAAATACAAGCGAATCCTCTTCAAGCCGTTGAAGAAGAACGCGGAACATTTCGACGACGAGATGGTGGTTGACGAGGCGACAGCGCCGCCCGCGGCGTCGGTGCCGGAGGGGTCGCTGCCGACGCCGTACTATGTGGACGAGCACGGGAATAAGATCTGGGTGTGTCCGGCGTGCGGGCGGCCAGATAACGGCTCGCCCATGATCGGGTGCGACGGCTGCGACGGCTGGTACCACTGGGTGTGCGTGGGCATCACGGAGGAGCCGGGCGCGACGGAGGACTGGTTCTGCAAGTCGTGCCTCGCCAAGCGCGCGGCCATGGTCCTGGCGGGCGTGGGCGGCGCGCGCAAGCGGGGCCGCAAGCCGAAGACGGAGAAGCTCCGCGACTGCCATTGATGGCGGTTCGCCCCGAGCGGGCTCCGTTTTGTTGAAAGATTAGTTGTTGAATGAATGATGAGACGTTTTCGCCGTTTACGTTATATCTTAGGCTAGTTATAAGTATAGATAATGATATTGAATATTGACATAAAATGTTGAACATGATTAGCGTAGTCGCCTGTATAATTACCGTAATTTACCATAATTTTAGATATTTTGTTACGATTTTCTCTTATTTGTCGTTCGCTCGGTTAGATCAAGATCGCTGCGGGCGTGTTATACACAACTTGCGTGTAAACATAGAGGATAATATTGTAAGATTCTTTTTATATTGTACAAAAACTGAATTTACTTAAGAAATTGGTGATGTATAAAGTTAAATGTAGTGCATATTTAAATAAACAGAAAGGGCCGGATGTATTTTCGGTCGATATTTGAATATTTTCATATTATAATTTTAATATAACCCTGTTTTTTTTTGTTGAAGTTGTTCCTTCAATTTTATGTATATAGGGCTTCGCGGCCATTCGATTGCTCTAGCGCACCTGTTGTATCGATTTGTTTGATTAGATGATAGCGGGGTGCGCGCGAGTGGGTCGCGTGGCAGTCGAGCCCTCCAACATTCGACTAACGTGGAGGGAAGCAAAATGTAAATTTTTGATTTCAGCCAGTGGCCAATTAAATATATTGGTACTCGAAAATGTGGTAAATCATTTAAATCCTTTAATGTTAAATCAACAGCAATCAAAATAACTTTGTATAGGACAGTCTACTTGATACCTATCAAGTAGATTCTCCTATTAAGGTGACGGGTAGGGCACACTAGTGACGCCAATCGATTTTAATTTTTAGCTACTAAACCGGATCAGAATATACCAAAGTAGTTCCGGTTTAGTAGCTAGAAATTAAAATCGATTGGCGTCGCTAGTGTGCCCTACCCGTCACCTTAAAGTTATTCCTACTATACTGTGGTAAGAAGATGCCTGGAAAGATATCGGCGTTATATTAAAACTTTAATATCGGTTTAACACCTAAAGAGCAGACATTCCCACCCAAAATGAGGTACTTAATAGTTGTTTTCTCATGTGAAAGCATGTAACTATGAACTATTTCTGAGTAGATTAGAGTCACAGCAGATAAATACGTTAGAGTGTAAGACCAGTTTGCCTTGTTATACACCTACCTTCTTGCATAACGTAGAATAAGACTTATTTCAATTGCAATATGTAGGTATGTATATTTTGTTATCAGTCTGTTAATCCCCATGAATCTTTCATCCCTTATCCGGGATAAGGGATAAAATCTAATGATCAGTTATCCCTGAATTTTAAATAGAAATTAGCCCCTAAGTATGGACGTCCACTTATTTAATTTGTATTCTGTTTTTCCATGTTTGAATAATTAAAAGACCAATAATTAAAGAAAGGATCCACTTTATTACTAATCGCGGTTTTAAATTATTACCGTACTAAGGTTCAAGCTGTCCCGTTCCAACACCCAATGTTAAGGGCTGGAACAAGTTTAGTTCCGGATCTTTTCTTAGATCGCGTAATCGGGGGGGTGTTTGTAGGAGTTTTCAGGCATCCTTACACTCTACAGGTTGTATAAAACACCATATTTTTCCATTTTCGAACACGTGAACAAAGTAACGATTTTCGAAATTTTGAGTATGCAGACAATTAGATAAGAAATTGAAAAAATGAAATGCGAATTAAAAAAAAATAAAAGTGAGCCCCATTCTCGTGTTCGTGATATTTTGAAAACATGGCGGATATTACATGGAGCCCAATTCTCGTGCTTGTGATATTTATTTTCATACGACATATATCACTAAAACACAGTTTTTATGTATGGTTTTCAGGTGACATCCGCCATGTTTTCAAAATATCACGAGCACGAGAATTGGGCTCCTGAAAACCATACAAAAAACGGTGTTTTAGTGATATATATCGTATGAAAATAAATATCACGAGCTCGAGAATTGGACTCCAGTTATTGCTGCCTCAGCAATAAAAACATATGGTCTCCCCCACAGAGCACAATCTGTGGTCTCCCCCTATGTAAAACTATCCTTTCATGGTTGTTGTACAGTACAGGCCGCGGCACGTATGCGCACTTGTAAAATAGCTCACTTTATTATTAAAATTGAGTGGAGACCGCGACTCGGTAAGCGTAGTGTAGGACGCCCTGCGACAAGATGGGATGATGACATTCGAAGTCTGGCTGGTGTGGGCTGGATGAGAGTGGCCGAAAATCGGGAGAAGTGGCGTGCATTAGGGGAGACCTATGTCCAGCAGTGGACGAGTGTGGGTTGCTGATGATTATTAAAATTGACTTCAGCGCACTCAAGGTTACCGCGATACTTATTTGCCGCGGCCTGTACTTGTATAAATCGTTAGTGCCTTCGTTGTAGCCTACAACGAAACGGGATTTAACGTTTTTTTTTATGGGACAGGTGGAAGAAGAGCAGACGGATCGCCTGATCGCAACGTGTCGAATCTTTATCTCCCTTCCATTTCGTCTTGTGCTAGAATGCGACGTAGTATATTCTCGTTCTTTCAGAACGATTTTGCTATAGGCCCTATGGTTTCCAACCAAGGTTTTCCCTTGTACCTACTTAATAACTTACTAAATCAAAAAACAACGAAGTTACAAACACCCAGATTCAAGGCAACCTCAGTTATAAATCTCTGTTTCATTAAGAAACCGTTGACCGTAATAGAGCCACGCTTCGGCATGAGTGGGCCGGCTCGACCGAAGTTAACCACGACCTCACAGAAAAACGGCGTGAAGCAGCTCTGCTAAGCTGTGTTTCGCTGTGTGAGTGAGGTTAATGGAGGCCTATACGGGGGAAAGGGGGGTTTAAAGGTTGGCAGCGCACTTGTGACTACTGGCGTTGCGGGTGTCCATGGGCGGCGGTAATCGCTTACCATCAGGTGATCCGTCTGCTCGTCTACCACCTACCTATCACATTAAAAAAACTTGTAAGTAGGTATTGGTGCAGGAATCGAACTTCGATCGGCTGCGCGCAACCATTGCGCCTCAAGACATGCATGCTACTTTTAGCATGTCTGCATACGGTTAAAGGTTAGGTACTTAGGTAGGTACTTGTAATGGATCTGTGGGAAAGCCCCACGCTTTGGCATGTATTTGCCACGGTCATAAAAAACTGGCATGAAACAGCGCCTGCGAGCCGAGTGAGACAGTACCAGAGGTCCAATCCGGTGGAAGGGGTTCAAAGGTTGGCAGCGCACTTGTGAATAATGATGTTGTGGGCGGCGGCAATCGCTTAGGCAAGTACTACGGTATTTGACTACTTATTTCTTTTTATTTTTGTAATCCAAAGACCTCTGAATGATAGAAACATCGTTGAAAGAATCACTTGATTCTCATTTAAACTACCTGAGACATCACAACTTTAAAATCATTATTTTGGGCAAACCCAGAACGCTCCATACAAATGGCTACTTAGATGTGACGTCACACCTAAGTATTTTGTATGCATTTCATTTGAATTTTGTATGATAGCTATATCAAATGTTTCGTTTATGTCAATGGTTTTATTATAATAGTTGGTGCAAATTGTATGAGTTATTCAATGGTACAATTATTTTTTAATAATTTCATGCTTTTAAAATGGACTTGCCCATGAATCTTTGAATGACCATAAAACCGGCTAGACGTTATATCTTTAATGGAGATTTTTGCTATTCGCACATGTTTATCTATAGTTTGATAAAATATTTATATTTTTTAAAATCTCGAGTTTAGTCAAATACCCTATTCTGCGACCTAACACGTAAAAAATTACAATCACAAACCACCTTATTCTAAATTAGTTGATATTTTTATAGCAATCTTTTGCAATTAACACACCCGCCTGAACACGAGATGAAATTTTTAAGTGTGTTATTCACCTTATTCTAAATCTAGTATAGTTACTACCATACTAAATGTAATGTCATCTCGTTCCAGCAAGCAATGTTAAAAGGGGCTCGCACGACTTGTTCCAATCCTTAGTTCGCGATTTAAAATAAGGGGGAAAGATTTTATTTCGCTTATTCTACCGTTTGCTATACACGCTCGTAGTTTTTGTTTAAGTATAATCTTTTTGCTGATTAAGCGCACGAACGAATGTCTCACATTGCTAATTATGTAGAAAGTAATGATAACAATATAGTGTATCGGGTAACCATGTGTGCGGACCGTATTTTGACTTAGATAAAAAAAATATTGAACTATCTACCTTACCTAGATCTAGTATTTCTTACGCCTACACTACTATGTATTATTGAGAGAGAATCATTTCTTTTTTTTTTTAATGTAGTTACACTGTATATTGGCTCTCCCACTATTAAATCTGTGGGCTCTCCTCATCTTGATTTCATTGCAACACCCAGTTGGGGTTTTAACGGGGGAGCCAGGCTTCGGCATGAATGGGGCGGCCCGACCGGAGTAAGGTTGCGTTTCCACAGAAGTGGAGTTGAGCGGAGATTTATAAAAATTGACCAACCACTTTGCTCAAAATACACATTTCATCTATTTGGGGCAATGTAACTAATCGGTCAATTTTAAACGCAGCTTAATCCCAGTCTCACAAAAACGGCGTGCTTAATGGAGCGCTTGCGCCGTGATTCACCGAGTGTGTGAGAATACCGGAGGCCCAATCCGGAGGGAAGGGGTGCTTAGTTTTGGAATGCACTCCATTGTAGACTGGAGTGATATCATGCCCTCACAAGAAACCGTCGCGATGCTTGCGATGAGTTTTTGGCAGCGCACGTCACTTGTGACTAACTACTGTTCACTGATGTTACAGGAGCCCAATTCTCGTGCTCGTGATATATATTTTCAGACGACATATACCTATCACTAAAACACAGTTTTTTTGTATGGTTTTCAGGTAATATCCGCCATGTTTTCAAAATGGCGTGAGTTGATAGGCGTCTTCTGTGACCCCAAAATGCCGGTTAAGTTGAAGGGACAGGTCTATAAGTCCATCATTAGACCGGTACTTTTGTATGGCAGCGTGGCTTAGCCTGTACTTGAGCGACAGAAGCAAGAGTTGCATGTCACGGAGATGAAAATGCTGTGGAGTTATGCGAAAAGACCGCGTGAGAAACTCACGCATACGTGGGAGCCTTCATATCCGTGACAGAGCAGACAAACTACTGGAGAGTCGCCTACGTTGGTCCGGTCATGTCCTGCGAAAACTGGACAGCTACGTGGGAAACAAATGTCTGGCCATGGCACCACCGCCGGGTCCCGGCAGAAGGGGTAGACCTAAAATGGTGTGGCTTGACATCGTAATGACCACTACGGATGCACAAGATCGCGCGAAGTGGAGTAGAAGTAGGAAAGCGGACCCCGGGCTCCGAACGACAGCTTGGGACGCAACCGGGACAAAACGCTAAGATGATGATGAATCGCTTACAGGTGATCCGTCTGCCACCTACCACATAAAAATATTTTTTACTTATAACTGAATTAATTTGCAGGAGTATCTATGTATTGGGTTTGGCTAGTAGAGAGGGAAGTATTTTTGTAGAAGAAAGAGTTGAATTCAAGGTGAATTTTAAGACACAATGTGTATGCTATAAATAAAAATAAACAAATGAATGACATTAACTGGAATTTATTTATTTTACAAAACAAACGCAGTACATTCACATAGCCATCTATTGCATCATTATTATAATGCCTAGAAATGCGAGCAGCCTTCTGTAAACATATTTAAATTAAATTAGTTTTCTGTCTGTTCCTGATTATTACTAATACTGCAAAAAATCCCAGTTTCCAATTTGAGTAACAAAATCTACATATTCATGTTGCACACATCACTAAAAGATGATAAACAGAAGTCTTAAAGGTAATTAAAATATATTTCACATAAAACTGACTAAAAACTCAACAATCTACAAATAAGAACTTAATTTTTACTTGCACCCGCAGTAGGTATACTGGTGGGAGGTGGTGTGGCTGGCTGTTTCTCCTTGTTCCAATCCTTCAGACCTTCAGGCAATGTAGTGTCCTCTTCTAATGACCCTGTCCCTTCGACAAACTCCTCATAAGTACTCTTCTCTGGGAATGGTCGAGGACCCAACAACTCAATCATGTCATCTCGACTTAGAATCTCCTGCTTCAATAACCGCTCGGCTACTTTAATAATGTTTTCTTTGTGCTTCGTCAGTAACTCTGTAGTATGCCTATGCGCGGTTCCGATTAAATCTCTCACTTCAGAGTCAATAAGCTCTGCTGTTTTCTCTGAATAAGGCTTGTCGACAACCATTTCACCCGGTTGAGGCATCTCGAAAGAAATGTTACCTACTTTAGCATTCATACCGTAATGTACTATTTGTGCGTAGGCGCTTTGCGTTATCTTTTTCAAGTCATCCTGCGCGCCTGTTGTGATTCTGCCAAAGAATATTTCTTCGCTGACTCTGCCGCCGAGTGTCATGCACATTCTGTCGAAAAGTTGTTCTTTGCTGTATAGGTATTGTTCTTTAGGTAAATATTGTGCATAACCGAGGCCTTTTCCTCTAGGGATGATTGAGACTTTGAGTAAGGGATCAGCGTGCTGCAAGAACCAACCAGCAACAGCATGTCCCGCTTCGTGGTATGCTACGATTCTTCTCTCATCTGGTTGGAGGACGTTGGATTTCTTCTCCATGCCAGCGACGACACGCTCAATGGCCTGTTCGAAGTTCTTCATGTTAATGTCGAGGGCGAGTTGTCTGGCTGCGATCAGAGCGGCCTCGTTACAGACGTTTGCGATGTCCGCGCCTGTGAAGCCTAGAATTTGTGAAGCAAAGATTAAAGTTACACAGTTAAGTTATGCACATCATGGGTTAGGTTGCGAGGGGTGCACATTAACCTAGTGGCAGACTGGTGAGCAGTTTCCTGTTAAGGCGACACCACGAAGATAGCGCCGCCAAGTGATTTAAATTAACAATAATCTCCATCAGAATTTCTTACTGACAGGTAAAAATTATTACATAAGTTTGTCTCAAAAAATTGTCAATACTATCCTTGAAGTATTAATAGCAGTTTTAAAAAAAATCTCTTTCGCCACAGTCAATATTAATCACATGGCGGCGGTAGTATCACAGTGTCAGCTTAATAGTTTGAGAAATGCTTCTGCTGTTTCAATATAACAATATCACAAACTCAAACATGCATGCTTTGAGCTGTCAAATGTAGCATCAGGGAACTGAGAGGCTCAAGGTCCAATTTTTTACATGTCTGATAGAGTGATAAGTGGTCATCAATGCCCATTGCCACTTGAGGCATGCAATCCTTTGGGCTATGTCTGTAACCTTAGTTCTCCTGCGGATCTCATCATTTCTGATACGATCACGCAGGGCGACCCCGAGGAGGATAATCTAAATGTTGTCTTATTCTAATATACAAATATGTCAAAACTATTTTATATATACCTGGAGTTAATGCTGCCATTTTACGAGCCAGATTATCTTTATTTAATGAAGTCTTCAATGGTGCCAAATGAACTTTGAAAATGGAAGCTCTTCCCTTAATATCTGGTGCAGGAACGAAAATTTGTCGGTCAAATCTTCCCGGTCTCAGCAGAGCTTTGTCAAGGATGTCTACTCTGTTAGTTGCTGCTAATACCACAACATTTGTAGTTGTGTTAAACCCATCCATTTCGACTAACAGCTGGTTTAAAGTGTTTTCCTGTTCAGAGTGACCTCCAAAACTCCTCCCACCTCTCTTTCTACCAACAGCATCTATCTCATCAATGAACAGGATACAGGGTGCATGTTTGCGCGCCATCGAGAACATATCGCGCACTCTAGATGGACCAACACCAACAAACATCTCCAAAAATTCAGAACCAGACACCGTAATGAACGGAACGTTGGCTTCTCCTGCTGTTGCTTTAGCCAATAAGGTCTTTCCAGTACCAGGAGGTCCTGTAAGCAAAGCTCCCTTAGGAATCTTAGCCCCCAAATCAATGTATTGTTGAGGATTTTTCAAAAAATTAACAAATTCCATAATCTCAATTTTAGCTTCTTCACAACCTGCGACATCTTGGAACTTTACACCAATATCAGTGGGATTTATTAACTTTGCAGTAGACTCCATGACTCCTCCAAAGAGGCCGCCACCTTTCCTTCCACCCCTGCCCATCATGTCAGCCGATCTTCTCATCATGTATATTAAAAATCCAATAATGAGTAAAGTTGGCAGCATGCCAGTCAAACTAGAAGCTTCCACCTCAGTTTTGTAAATAACAGGGACAAAATTCGGAGGGTCAATACTCATCTCAATTTGTGCATTTTCTAGGTTTCTTTCAAAAGAATCTACACTACCAATAGCAAACCAGATAACTTTGCTCTCTAGTGCTGAACCAGGCTGCAACTTAACACGCACCCATTTCTTGTTGATAACTTCTAGTTTCTCCACTGCTCCTTTATTTAGATATAAATTAACAAAGTCTCTCCAGCTTATTTCTCTATACCTTAGCTCAAAGTAAGCTATTGAAGCTAGTAATCCTACAACTCCCATTGCTCCAAACATCATCCATTTTTCCCTATCCTGACCTTCGTAACCACCGCGGCCGCCGCCTCTGCTACCACCCCCGGTGTTTGAAAACATATTCATATTCCATTTGTCTTGTGATGATGGCTTCGAAGGCGGTGTACTTTTGGGCGGCGCTGGAGAGCCTTCTTTCTCTGGAATTTTCTCTTGTTTTTGACTTGTGCCCGGCTCGAAATACTTCTCAAATCCTTTGGGCGGCTTCTTACAGAATTCATACCATTGGTTCAAGACTGAATCGAGAGCTGGAACTCCTTGCAGTTTATGCCCCTTCATGTGCAGCTTGGAGAGTTGAGTGTGAGTCAATCTGAGACCCTTCCACATGTTGAATATATATGTTTTATTTACAGTAATGAATATTTAATATTACACAATTACACTGAGAATTGTATCACAAAAAACCATCAAGAAATATGACAAAACATGGTTAGAAAATTCTTGTCAAATTTGATTTGACATTTTTGACAGTCGAGTCAAGTATATAAGGTAGTGTACACACCAGAGGAATTTGAGTATTCAATTGATTAATATTCTAGTGTCGTGGAATTATTATTGTTTTAAATTAAATTAATTATTCTTCAATGAAAGTCAAGATGATAACGAATTTCAAGCATAAGGAACTATAACGCATCAAGAAAGTCGTGATGACAACGGATATTTGGGGAACCAACGGAGTTCCCATATTTTATAACCAATGGAGTTACCCAGGGCCACCACCAGCGCTATAGAACCACAGGAGCCCAATTCTCGAGCTTGTAATATTTTGAAAACATGGCGGATATCACCTAAAAACCATGAGCCCAATTCTCGTGCTCGTGACATTTATTTTCATACGACATATATCACTAAAACATAGTTTTTTTTGTATAGTTTTCAGGTGATATCCGCCATGTTTTCAAAATATCACGAATCCGAGAATTAGTCTCCATGAGCCCAATTCTCGGTCTCGTGACATTTATTTTCATACGACATATATAACTAAAACATTTTTTTTGTATGGTTTTCGGGTTATATCTGCCATGTTCTCAAAATATCACCTGATCACTATATATGATATGTAGCAAGCTGCCATAGAACACAATATTCAAGCACTATACTATTATACTAATGCGGCCACAAAACTATAGATCTATAACTTCGTGAATGCGGCTACCTCCATACCACATGCATGATGGTGAGGAGCAGTGGTGCCATCATTAATCTTCAAGACTCCACGCTCCGTTTACATGCTTCGAATTAATCGAAAAAAGCTGTTTTCTTACGATTTGATATCCACCGAGTTTTTTAATAAATAACGAAATGCATCTGGGAACTGGGTGGGTGGTGGGAATTGGGATGCACTATAAGAGATGATGTAGGGATGTACTCCATTGGATTTGGAGTGATGTATTATAATATCTCCACAATAGCTTGCTATTATATTATCTGTGCTCCGCATTTCCTTTGTCTGTATAAAAAAAACAGCAATACGTTTAGAAATGAATAGAAATAACTATTTTGTAATAATGATAAAAGATTACACAAAATAATAATCAAGAAGTTTAAACCACATGACTATGCTTCAAAAATAATTTCGAGTCTTTTCGAAAGAAAGTTAATCTGTGAGCCATACATATTTATAAGTTTAAAAATCTATTAAAAAAAAGTTTCTAAACGAAAATCAGACATTTTCGTTCACAGGTAAATAAATGACAAAAATTTCACTTTTTGCACTGTTGTTTTGTAACTTGTTTTTGTATTCATTGCAAACCTTGTTCAAAGTCTCCAATACCTCATTTTGTATCTTATAGTGTAGTGAGTGGGTAAAATTTAATTCTAGTCTGAACGTTATGGACCAAGAAAGACCTGAAGGAAGTTCGAACCATGGAAAGAGGTCTCGACCTTTGCTCCTGCAGCCCAGTCCTAAGGTCGCGAGGGTGTCTGCGTACGCTGGGAGTTCTTCCAGTGGTGTCCTTAAAAGTTCCAAAAAGTTTACGCCGAAGAAAGCGAAGATGACGTACAATAGAAGTGACGTGCCCACATCTGGTACTCCAGTGCCTGATAAACACGTTCGCAAGGCAGGCCCATACTTGCTGGGCCCCAAATTAGGTCCTAGTCCTGTTAAAAGTATTGTTCAATGTTTAGCAAGGAAGGAAAGGACGGATGACTTTTATCAGGTATGCTGGCCTATTTTGCTTGAGTCACATTTTGATATCTCCTTAATTTAAAGTGTCACCTTTAAAATACTTTGTTTGTATAAAGTGTAATTTAACCATCACAGACATTTGTAGCTTCCCTGTTTTTTGAAAATTATCTATTAATTATTTTTAGCCTCATATTGATAGTTTGTTTTTTGTTACCTATCTCTATCAAACTCAATAAATATATTATGCAAAAAATTACAGCTACTAAGTTTATTAAGATAATCAATTATATATTTAATACCTAAGAGAATCAGGTAAAACTGAACTAAATGAAAATTATATATTGAATAATTGTGTAAGTTTTTTCAAATTATTGTGAAATACATTATGAAACTTTGATTCAATTATTTCAGATCACATCATTTCTAAATATCAAATCCTTGTTTTACTTTTCTAGTTTCCTTGATCTACTTCTTTGTAATAAAAAGTTATAATAGTTTTAAATAAGTGGTTCTTTTGTACTTATTTCAAATTCTGTTACATTTCAGGTGAAAATTTTAACATTAAGAAATGATGGCCAGACAGAAACACAGGACGACAGACAAGGAAAGATGCTGCTTCATACAGAGTACTCATTATTATCTTTGCTTAAGGACCAGGATGGAGTTATACATCATCATGGTCTATTTAAGGTTATGTTTGATTTTTTACCATTCATTATATGTATAAATAAATTCATTGACCATCACATACATTGACGTGACTGTAGAGGAAAATAAATAATATACATTTCTCAACATCATATATGTACATTGATCTGACTCCGAGATAGGCACCTCAAGCACCTGTGTTTAGGATATTTATTAGAATCAACAGCGGTATTACAAATATATACATGTAATACATAATTTTATAACTAGGTGTGCCATCTGCTCATTTGTCCCCTATAATGTAAAAAAAAATATTTTTTTATGTAAATACATTCTTAAAATACATAGAAAACAACCAGACATGTTCATGCACACAAATGTTTGTGCTGTGCGGATATCGAACCCGCAACCCTTTTACCAGAGACAACATACACTATCTGAGGCCGCGTTCCGAGATACGCTCTGAGCACTGTTAGCACTCACAACGCCAACAGCCGTTCCGATTTAGTTTTCGTGCGTGAAAGCGATATTTTAATTCGGAACGATCTGTTGGCGCGCTAACAGCGATTATGATGTTTTTCAAACGGATAGTTCGCCAAAGATTAAATTATTAATTATTTTTGTCTGTCATATCTATTCCTTAAGTAATTAAATAGTTTTTTTTAAAGATAAATGTTCATTTAAGGTATACACAACAAACAAAACTATTTTTGAAATGTCACTTTTGACAGCGCTTACAGTAATATTGGCTCTGAGCGTGAGCACTGTAATTGCAAGATGGCGCCGATCGTTTATGAACGACTAGCGCGAACGCGGCCTAAAGGTGAATAGGGCAGTTCAATTTTTACCCGACTACGGCAAAGCAAAAGGAGGGTTATGATTTTGACAGGCTATGTATGTATGTATGTATGTATGTATGTATGTATGTATGTATGTATGTATGTATGTATGTATGTTCATCTGTTTCCACGTAACTTCTTAACTACTTATCAGAATTCGACAAATGACATATCATTATAAGCGTCTTGATCGTCCGCTGGTTATAGGCTATATGAAGTTTCACAAAATCTAATGTGGCGCCCTCTAGCGGACAAAACATACAGAGTAAAAAAATAAAGTTATGTTAAATATGCCGTGTTTGGTATCATTTGAAAGCGCTTGACTTGTACATTTTGAACTATATATATATATATATATTAAATTATATATATATATAAATTATTAATTATATATATATATATATATATATATTACTAGCACTTGGACACCAAAATAGTACAAATAAAATAAAAGTAAAAAAACTAAAACCCAACTACGACAAAAAACGTCGCTGAAAAAGTATAAAACAAGCCTTCGTTGTCAATTTATGCAATATTCACTATGTAGAGATAAAATTTCATGTTTGGAAATCCGCAGTCACACGTTGTCAAAGGGTAGTATATTTAACGTGTGACTACGCCTTTCCAAACATGAAATTTTATCTCTACATAGTGAATATTGCATAAATTGACAACGAAGGCTTGTTTTATACTTTTTCAGCGACGTTTTTTGTCGTAGTTGGGTTTTAGTTTTTTTACTTTTTGACATTAAAAGTGAGACCCTCCTTTTAAACCTAACCAACATTATTAAGAATCAAGAATATTTCCTGTAGAAATCTAATCAACTTTTTATTTGTTTGATTTTTAATTTCAATTAGCATTTTATTTTTTAATTTGAACTATCTGGATATAGAATACATTAGATAAATAATCTTGGTAGTACACACGCAATAAATCACAAATAATTAAATAATATGCATCTTATTCATCTGAAAAATAAAAACACTCTCTTGACGTTTCGGGACCACCTTCGTCACAAAAATAAATTTCTAGTTCTTGGTCTCTAATGCAATTTATTTTTCATGAGACAATAATCGTGATTCGATTACCTACTGATTTATTGTTATTGTTTTTGTCAATACCTATGAGCAAAAATTCTGATTAGTGCATTATACAATTCTCCATAAGATATTTTTTACAAATTTTATTGGTAACAAATATTTTAAGCTCTTGTTCAAATTAATTGAGAAAGATTAATACTCGTTATTTCGGAAGAATAAGAACACAAAATAGTTAATGATTTTTACAACTTGATATTTTTATTTGTAGAAAGATGGATGCATGATAACATTTTAACTGTCCTATTCACCTTCAGATGCTGAATGGACTATACCCCTAATCCAAACGGATGGTCTTTTTTGTCAGAAACATCAGACAGTGGAATAAACACAGATGTAATGAGCTGATGAAAAAGAATTATGATTTGACTAATCAAAAGATAAACACTTAGGACAAAAAAAAATTAACTTGGTTTTCAAGCAAGGATGCAATATCTAAGATTACATTGTTACTTTTATCATGTGAGATTGTAATGAAATGCAAATAATTTATCTCGATAGTATATTGTGAATGTTTTTCTGATTATGTAATCTATTTTTGTTCAGTCCCAGACCTGACCTTTGTCTGAAGGCATTCTGTTCTAAAATACATTTTCTAAAGATGTGTTTTACATCTATGAGATAGATTGCTTTGTCAAACAATGTTGTAGCCATTGTTATAAATAATGTGAAAAATCTATAGCAGAAGTTCAAACCAGATGAATGTAACCCCTATGTAATATGTATGTACCTTTATCTGGTTTGAACTTCTGCTTGTTATTCATTAAGTTTACGATATTCCTTTAAAATATAGTGTTTAATACATGATACATTGATCAGTGCCATATTAGACGTACGAATGTCATTAATTGGTAATAATTATTTATAATATATTTTGTAAATACCAGACTTAAAAAAGAAAAAAGTATCAGCCTATAAACTGTCCCACTGCAGGGCAAAGGCCTCCATAGAATTCAAGTTATCGCTACTATGATGGGATTAGGCTTAATCACCACGCTTGCCAAATGCGGATTGGTGATCACAAACCCGAGCTATGTTAAAAAAATTCACAACATACTTTTCGCTCAATCCAGGAATCGAACCCAGTACCCCGAGATCGCGGCCCGGTACTTAAACCACTAGACCAACAGGGCTTTAATAACAGACTTACATAATTTTATATCATGGTCCAAGCAAATGGAAATAAGCATTGTTATTAATTTTTTTGTTAATAACTTTAAATTAAATTATTAAATACCTTATGTAAATTAGCAACAACCCTAACAATATCATAAAATATAAGTATCGCCTCCTTTTCTGGCACTTTCTTCACTTTGGTAACATACTGCTGCAGGTTAATCAGCTCGGAGCCTTTCTCGCTACACTGGTGGGAGGTGACACAGTCCAGAACTAGGAATAGCCTTTGTCGGACTCTGCCGTGTATATGAACCCTGGTCCACCGGGGTTCGGGACTTCTTCTAATGCATGGTCCTGGAAGTAGGAAGAATTTAATGAGTAAAAATATTTCAACTGAACTTTGGCATTCGGTAGTGGCCCTGTCAAACACCCTTGGAGCTCAGACAGGGAGACGGTTGAATTAAGAGACCAGTTCCATCTTGAGTGCTTGCATTTTATTTTTGAACTGACTAACCAAGGCAGGCGGCCTGGGGCTATTATCCCGGTGACACGCTTTGCTTGCGCGATGCAAAAATGCATAGCGCCATCTACCGAAACAACGACGAACCGCCCCCGCGCCTGTTTGTTTACTTTGTACAAGCCCTGTTTCATGCCACAGGGGATTTGGATTTGATTTCCACTCCAAGCAAACATTTATGTGGTGAACTTATTTGCTCATTGTCTAAGTACTACTAGTATCTGTTTATGTAGTGCATATTTGTAACACATAGCAAGTTTTTCTCTCTCCAAAACAAAAAGTATAAATAACAAATCCTAAATACTTTCGAGATCAAGACGATGTATGTGATGTGTGATCGTAAACTTAATGAATAACAAGCAGAAGTTCAAACCAGATAAAGGTACATACATATTACATAGGGGTTACATTCATCTGGTTTGAACTTCTGCTATAGATTCTTCACATTATTTATAACAATGGCTACAACATTGTTTGACAAAGCAATCTATCTCATAGATGTAAAACACATCTTTAGAAAATGTATTTTAGAACAGAATGCCTTCAGACAAAGGTCAGGTCTGGGACTGAACAAAAATAGATTACATAATCAGAAAAACATCACAATATACTATCGAGATAAATTATTTGCATTTCATTACAATCTCACATGATAAAAGTAACAATGTAATCTTAGATATTGCATCCTTGCTTGAAAACCAAGTTAATTTTTTTTTGTCCTAAGTGTTTATCTTTTGATTAGTCAAATCATAATTCTTTTTCATCAGCTCATTACATCTGTGTTTATTCCACTGTCTGATGTTTCTGACAAAAAAGACCATCCGTTTGGATTAGGGGTATAGTCCATTCAGCATCTGAAGGTGAATAGGACAGTTAAAATGTTATCATGCATCCATCTTTCTACAAATAAAAATATCAAGTTGTAAAAATCATTAACTATTTTGTGTTCTTATTCTTCCGAAATAACGAGTATTAATCTTTCTCAATTAATTTGAACAAGAGCTTAAAATATTTGTTACCAATAAAATTTGTAAAAAATATCTTATGGAGAATTGTATAATGCACTAATCAGAATTTTTGCTCATAGGTATTGACAAAAACAATAACAATAAATCAGTAGGTAATCGAATCACGATTATTGTCTCGTGAAAAATAAATTGCATTAGAGACCAAGAACTAGAAATTTATTTTTGTGACGAAGGTGGTCCCGAAACGTCAAGAGAGTGTTTTTATTTTTCAGATGAATAAGATGCATATTATTTAATTATTTGTGATTTATTGCGTGTGTACTACCAAGATTATTTATCTAATGTATTCTATATCCAGATAGTTCAAATTAAAAAATAAAATGCTAATTGAAATTAAAAATCAAACAAATAAAAAGTTGATTAGATTTCTACAGGAAATATTCTTGATTCTTAATAATGTTGGTTAGGTTTAAAAGGAGGGTCTCACTTTTAATGTCAAAAAGTAAAAAAACTAAAACCCAACTACGACAAAAAACGTCGCTGAAAAAGTATAAAACAAGCCTTCGTTGTCAATTTATGCAATATTCACTATGTAGAGATAAAATTTCATGTTTGGAAAGGCGTAGTCACACGTTAAATATACTACCCTTTGACAACGTGTGACTGCGGATTTCCAAACATGAAATTTTATCTCTACATAGTGAATATTGCATAAATTGACAACGAAGGCTTGTTTTATACTTTTTCAGCGACGTTTTTTGTCGTAGTTGGGTTTTAGTTTTTTTACTTTTTGACATTAAAAGTGAGACCCTCCTTTTAAACCTAACCAACATTATTAAGAATCAAGAATATTTCCTGTAGAAATCTAATCAACTTTTTATTTGTTTGATTTTTAATTTCAATTAGCATTTTATTTTTTAATTTGAACTATCAGGATATAGAATACATTAGATAAATAATCTTGGTAGTACACACGCAATAAATCACAAATAATTAAATAATATGCATCTTATTCATCTGAAAAATAAAAACACTCTCTTGACGTTTCGGGACCACCTTCGTCACAAAAATAAATTTCTAGTTCTTGGTCTCTAATGCAATTTATTTTTCACGAGACAATAATCGTGATTCGATTACCTACTGATTTATTGTTATTGTTTTTGTCAATACCTATGAGCAAAAATTCTGATTAGTGCATTATACAATTCTCCATAAGATATTTTTTACAAATTTTATTGGTAACAAATATTTTAAGCTCTTGTTCAAATTAATTGAGAAAGATTAATACTCGTTATTTCGGAAGAATAAGAACACAAAATAGTTAATGATTTTTACAACTTGATATTTTTATTTGTAGAAAGATGGATGCATAACATTTTAACTGTCCTATTCACCTTCAGATGCTGAATGGACTATACCCCTAATCCAAACGGATGGTCTTTTTTGTCAGAAACATCAGACAGTGGAATAAACACAGATGTAATGAGCTGATGAAAAAGAATTATGATTTGACTAATCAAAAGATAAACACTTAGGACAAAAAAAAATTAACTTGGTTTTCAAGCAAGGATGCAATATCTAAGATTACATTGTTACTTTTATCATGTGAGATTGTAATGAAATGCAAATAATTTATCTCGATAGTATATTGTGAATGTTTTTCTGATTATGTAATCTATTTTTGTTCAGTCCCAGACCTGACCTTTGTCTGAAGGCATTCTGTTCTAAAATACATTTTCTAAAGATGTGTTTTACATCTATGAGATAGATTGCTTTGTCAAACAATGTTGTAGCCATTGTTATAAATAATGTGAAGAATCTATAGCAGAAGTTCAAACCAGATGAATGTAACCCCTATGTAATATGTATGTACCTTTATCTGGTTTGAACTTCTGCTTGTTATTCATTAAGTTTACGATCACACATCACATACATCGTCTTGATCTCGAAAGTATTTAGGATTTGTTATTTATACTTTTTGTTTTGGAGAGAGAAAAACTTGCTATGTGTTACAAATATGCACTACATAAACAGATACTAGTAGTACTTAGACAATGAGCAAATAAGTTCACCACATAAATGTTTGCTTGGAGTGGAAATCAAATCCAAATCCCCTGTGGCATGAAACAGGGCTTGTACAAAGTAAACAAACAGGCGCGGGGGCGGTTCGTCGTTGTTTCGGTAGATGGCGCTATGCATTTTTGCATCGCGCAAGCAAAGCGTGTCACCGGGATAATAGCCCCAGGCCGCCTGCCTTGGTTAGTCAGTTCAAAAATAAAATGCAAGCACTCAAGATGGAACTGGTCTCTTAATTCAACCGTCTCCCTGTCTGAGCTCCAAGGGTGTTTGACAGGGCCACTACCGAATGCCAAAGTTCAGTTGAAATATTTTTACTCATTAAATTCTTCCTACTTCCAGGACCATGCATTAGAAGAAGTCCCGAACCCCGGTGGACCAGGGTTCATATACACGGGCAGAGTCCGACAAAGGCTATTCCTAGTTCTGGACTGTGTCACCTCCCACCAGTTTAGCGAGAAAGGCTCCGAGCTGATTAACCTGCAGCAGTATGTTACCAAAGTGAAGAAAGTGCCAGAAAAGGAGGCGATACTTATATTTTATGATATTGTTAGGGTTGTTGCTAATTTACATAAGGTATTTAATAATTTAATTTAAAGTTATTAACAAAAAAATTAATAACAATGCTTATTTCCATTTGCTTGGACCATGATATAAAATTATGTAAGTCTGTTATTAAAGCCCTGTTGGTCTAGTGGTTTAAGTACCGGGCCGCGATCTCGGGGTACTGGGTTCGATTCCTGGATTGAGCGAAAAGTATGTTGTGAATTTTTTTAACATAGCTCGGGTTTGTGATCACCAATCCGCATTTGGCAAGCGTGGTGATTAAGCCTAATCCCATCATAGTAGCGATAACTTGAATTCTATGGAGGCCTTTGCCCTGCAGTGGGACAGTTTATAGGCTGATACTTTTTTCTTTTTTAAGTCTGGTATTTACAAAATATATTATAAATAATTATTAACCAATTAATGACATTCGTACGTCTAATATGGCACTGATCAATGTATCATGTATTAAACACTATATTTTAAAGGAATAAACGACTCTTTAGCTCATTTTCGTTATGCAGTTAAAGTGTCTTTTTGTAAATTTGATTGACCGTGGGAGAACCACGCTTCGGCATGAATGGGCCGGCTCGAACAGAGTGACTGCAGCAGAGTGCACTGTGCTGTGTTTCGCTGCGTGAGTGAGGGTAGCGGAGGCTCAGCTTTCCCCCGGAAAGGGTGGTTTATAGGTTGGCAAAGCACTTGTTCGCTTGGCGCTCCACTGTTGTCTGCAATACCTTACAGGCGTCAGGCATCAGGCGATCTGTTTTCTCGTCTGCCACCTATAAAAAAATCCATAATTTTTTGTTTTCAGAGAAATATAGTCCACAGAGACCTAAAGCTGGGCAACATAGTTTTAAACCAAAGGACAGGCCGGATAACCATAACGAATTTCTGCCTGGGTACACATTTAGGCAGTGATAGAGATTTGCTCAAGGATCAGAGAGGTTTGATAACATTTTAATACTAATATTTTATTGTTATGTTTTTATTCGAAGAAGGCTTAAATGAGCATACCAAATAGACTCCACTCCAGAACTTATTTACTCCAAACGGTCTCTTAATCTCAGCTGTGTCCATGACTCGTAATTTACTCGGGTCTCGGAGAGAAGTGAATAGCATTGCTATTTCCATAGCCATCGTAATAAGGGTGTTACCAGACTAATCGTTCATGGGCGGCGTTGATTACTTTCCATTAGGTGACTCACTTGCTCTAGAGATCGTCGATTGAGAGCATCGATCAACGTTGATTGAAATTTTTGGACTGGTCTAGTTGGACCGTCTGACTTACCAGTAGATTGATTTCATCGGTCGACGTTGCGATCAACGTCTGTTAGCTATGAATTATCGACGGATACAGTAGAATATATCGATCAATCATCGATTGACTATCGATTGATAGCTCTGATAGAAACTATCGATCGACATCGACTAAAACGGACCATCTGCGGAGAAAAAGAACCACCCAAATGCGCCACTTGTTTGCATTACAAAAAATCGTGCAACCAAAGGACTGGTGACCTTGAGTGTCCGGCCAGAAAAATTGCCGAAAATCATTTTATAAGGTTTATAGATTATGAAGGCGCCAAATAGCGCCACTTGTTAGATGCTTTTAGTTATGTTAATTATGTAGTTTATTTGTAATGTAAGTTATGCTAGATAAACGATTCTAACTGTAGAGGTATTTATGTCACGACTTTATTAGTGTCATCAAAAATAATTACTGGGACAATGTTCACAAATCATAACCACGTTCACTAGTGGGAATTTGTATTATTCACTTTCATGCTAGATTAGGTAATTTCGAGATATAGTGTAATGATTCGTTATTTTAATGTTGTTCTGTTTTGTTTTTCGCTATAATTATTTTTTTAATTTAAATCCTTTTTACAAGCTTTTATTTAGTTTCACCTGTCCCGTTGTCTGTCGTTCTGTAATCAAATCTTGCAACTTAAATTTGATCCACTTCCCAGTTTCCGATTGAGCTGAAATTTAGAATGCATGTATAAATCGGATGACAATGCAATGTTATTGTGACATGGAGCCGATCTGATGATGGAGCTGGAAGGTGGCCATAGGAACTCCGTAATTAAATGATGCAACCCTATCGAGTTTGAGCTCATTAGATTCGTCTTGACAAGTACTTTGATACTATATGGTAACCAGGGTCTGATGATGGAGCCGGAAGGTGGCCATAGGAACTCCGTAATTAAACGATGCAACCCTATCGAGTTTGAGCTCATTGGATTAGTCTTGACGAGTACTTTGATACTATATGGTAACCAGGGTCAGCCCATTTAAGTCCCCACTGCTGGGGCACGGGCCACCCTCAATCAATGAGGGGTAGTTGCCATACTCACCACGCTTGGCAGACGGGTTGGCGAGGGTTTAGATATAAATGCAGAGTTTTCCTTCTCTGGGTGCTGATGATTTTGACGAGTACTTTGATACTATATGGTAACCAGGGTCTGATGTTGGAGTTGGAAGGTGGCCATAGGAACTCCGTAATTAAACGACGCAACCCTATCGAATTTGAGCTCATTGGATTAGTCTTGACGAGTACTTTGATACTATATGGTAACCAGGGTCTGATGATGGAGCCGGAAGGTGGCCATAGGAACTCCGTAATTTAACTATGCAACCCTATCGAGTTTGAGCTCATTGGATTATTCTTGACGAGTACATTGATACTATATGGTAACCAGGGTCTGATGATGGAGCCGGAAGGTGGCCATAGGAACTCCGTAATTTAACTATGCAACCCCTATCGAGTTTGAGCTCATTGGATTAGTCTTGACGAGTACTTTGATACTATATGGTAACCAGGGTCTGATGATGGAGCCGGAAGGTGGCCATAGGAACTCCGTAATTTAACTATGCAACCCTATCGAGTTTGAGCTCATTGGATTATTCTTGACGAGTACTTTGATACTATATGGTAACCAGGGTCTGATGTTGGAGTTGGAAGGTGGCCATAGGAACTCCGTAATTAAACGACGCAACCCCATCGAGTTTGGGCTCATTGGATTAGTCTTGACGAGTACTTTGATACTATATGGTAACCAGGGTCTGATGATGGAGCCGGAAGGTGGCCATAGGAACTCCGTAATTTAACTATGCAACCCTATCGAGTTTGAGCTCATTGGATTATTCTTGACGAGTACTTTGATACTATATGGTAACTAGGCTCTGATGTTGGAGTTGGAAGGTGGCCATAGGAACTCCGTAATTAAACGACGCAACCCCATCGAGTTTGGTCTCGTTTGATTCGTCTTGACGAGTCTCTTGCTTTCGTCCCATATTAACTATATATGATTGATTGGATGGATAACCCAATGCCAAGATGAGCACGTGCCGAGGGCTGAATGGTATGAGGGTGTATAAACATGTCTTGCCGCTAACGTTGCGCCTCAGGGTACCAGGGCGAACCCTGTTGTATTGTAGCCCTTATCCCTCTACAACGGACCTCTGGGGGGATGGTTGCTAAGGGACTTGTGAATGGAGCAATAGGTCACATCACTGAAATCATATGGCCGTATTACAGACGTGCTCAACTATACGATAGCGATGTACCATCGGCTCGCGTAGACTTTGGTAACGATGGCATTCACATAATACACCCTAAATCAGTTCAATTTCCTGCTAAATTTAATCACGGCACAGCTGAAAGAATGCTCTCGATTGTCTTGTCTTGGGCTTCAATTGTGCATAAAATGCAGGGAACTACTGTAGATCATGCTGTTATTTATTTAGGCTCCAAATTGTTCGCTGCTGGTCAAGCTTATGAAGCTTTAAGCCGAGTTAGGTCTTTAGCAGGTCTTCAAATCGAAGAACTTGACTGCTCCAAGTTGACGTCGAAGAAACCTTGTAATGTTGATGCATTAAAAGAAATGGATAGAATGAGAAACGTTACAAATAACTAACAAGTGATTACGTAATTTCAACATTATTGATATTTAAATCAGTACATATTACATATCTTGTGAACGAACTACGGACTTCATAACGGAATAACGCTGCTACGCGCTGCGAACTACGTCGTAGTAAATCTCGAATTAAAATTTAGGTACTAAAAAGTTAAAAATAAAATTAAAGAAAAAAAAACCTTTTTAAAAACAAGCTTTTATTATTTGTTTATAAAATGAACTAAAAAGTTAAAAATAAATTAACTCTAAAAAGAAATATAAGGCTTTGTAACTTGATTGTAACCTTTAACGACAAATAAGCGTCTTCGTCTAGGACAAAATAATTCCATATTGTACAAATTTATTTCATTTTAACACTAAAACTTTTCACCATACATAATTATTCAATCTCGTCCCTCCTCTTTATCATAGTCCCCATTTATAAATGAAAGCGTGTTACATTGTGATAGTTTGAGGAAAATGTTGTGTTGTATTAAATGTAACACGCTTTCATTTATAAATGGGGACTATGATAAAGAGGGGGGACGAGATTGAATAATTATGTATGGTGAAAAGTTTTAGTGTTAAAATGAAATAAATTTGTACAATATGGAATTATTTTTTCCTAGACGAAGACGCTTATTTGTCGTTAAAGGTTACAATCAAGTTACAAAGCCTTATATTTCTTTTTAGAGTTAATTTATTTTTAACTTTTTAGTTCATTTTATAAACAAATAATAAAAGCTTGTTTTTAAAAAGGTTTTTTTTTCTTTAATTTTATTCTTTTCGTTACAGGAAATTCCTAGTTTAGGCAGTAAACTTAAATTTGTTCCCTTAGTTTAAGTAGATTATAAGTCTTTTATGTTCTAACGATTTATTAATAAAATTGTATTATTTATTATATAATACATTTTACCATCAATCGCATCGTTTGCTCTGATAACACCCTAACACAGATTTAACTAACCCAGGGTCCCCGGCCTACATATCCCCGGACGTGCTGCTATGCAAGCCGTACCTGGGCAAGCCGTCGGACATGTGGGCGCTGGGTGTGGTGCTGTACACCATGCTCTACGGCCAGTTCCCGTTCTGTGATACCAGCCTCACGCAGCTGTTTAGCAGGATACAAGCTGCTAACTATAATATACCACCGTGAGTTTTTTTTTACATGAGTTCCGTTATTATTATAAATCTATGTGCATGAACATGTCTGTTTCAATTGGTCTGGGTGTTTTCTATGTTTTATAAGTATATATTTACAAAAAAAAAAAGTATTATATGTATATATTATATATATTTGTAATTCCGCTGTTGGTTCAGATATCTGTAACACAGGTGCTTGAGCTACCTATCTCGGAGTCAGATCAATGTATGTGATGATGTGAAATATTTATTCATTTATTATCAGACTTTATTCTGCCAATCTCAAGCCTTCTTATATTAATATGTTTCAGGGATGGTAATTCAGTACAAGTGTCAGACAACACAGTTTTTTTAATTCAAAGGCTTCTAGTAAAAGATCCCAAACATAGGTTATTAGCTGATGAGGTAAGTTTCCGTTCTCTCAGTTTGATTGTTTTATTATTTTTCAGTACAATTTTTTTCGTGTGTTCACCTCTATTTCGCGCGCAATCTGTATGCCTCTTAATTTAAGAGGAAGTGATAGCGGATTTTTTTGTGATAGGTGCCTGATGAGCAGACGGATCACCTGATGGTATGCGATTGCCGCCGCCCATAGACACCCGCGACACCAGTGGAGTCACAAGTGTGCTGCCGTAAAACCCCCCTTTCCCCCGGATTGGGCCTCCGGTAGCCTCACTAGCGAAAAGGTTGGCAGCGTATTTGTGACTCCACTGGTGTCGCGGGTGTCCATGGGCGGCGGTAATCGCTTGCCATCAGGTCTGCCACCCATTACATAAAAAAAAACTTTTGTTTTCTATTGTTCCTGCAGCTGTCAAAAATAAATAACTGTTACAGGTACTAGACCAGCTGTCCAGTATAATAGCCTCGTACGTGATAGTGCCAAACCCCCCGGAGGACCTGCAGGTGGTTCCAGATGTACCCCTGGATGAGGATCCCAAGGACAAAGCGAACGGCAACCAGTCTTCGAATGAGCTGGACAGGAAGCCGTTTGTGACGATACCGGAGAGTAATGAGAGGTCGCCTAATGCCAATGTGAGTATGGCCAAATAAAAGTAAAATTTTAGTACTTTCTTACATTTTATAATCTTATACAAAACAATAAGTCAAAGTAGATTGTAAGTTAAAATGTAAAAAAATGGACTGATTAATTTTAATGTAAAAATTCTGGGGGTTTTTAAGTGGTGGATACCAGTAATACTCGCGTTGCCTATTGGCAACCGATACGATTTAGGGACATTCAAGAGAAGAGCATACTCTTTTTTTAAAAAGGCCGCTAACACATTAGCCATTATTCTGATCACGCGGATGTTTATGGGCGGCGTTGATTACTTTCCATCATACGATCCGCTTGCTCGTTTATCGCCTTTAGCATAAAAACTCTAAAATATTTGAAACATTGTATATCATCAGTGATCAGAATACGTACAAGGGCGGATCCAGGGGGGGGGGGGGGGGGGTTAGGTTAGGGGGTTTCATGACTCCTGGCTTAGTCCAGGAGTACTCAGCGTTGTGGGAATTTGACTTATAAGTAGTACATACTTTAAGTATTTAGCCGGAACCCAACACAAACATTGTCAACTTCACGGGTGTCCACTTGACGTTACATTACAGATGGGTGAAGATTGTATCCAATTAAATCAATGTAGACTTGACGTCCCAGTCATCTGACTTCATAAAATCGGTAATTCATTTGTCGGCTTAAGTATTAAGATATTCAATAAGCTCCCACAAAATGTCATTTACCTGTCACTGGATAATTTTAAGTCTCAAATTAAAACTGTAACTGATGTAACATCATCAATATTTGAAAAAAGTAACTACTGAGTTTCTTGCTTGTGTCCTCTCCGTAGAAATCGACATTCCGAACCAGCGGTAGATGATAATATGTCTACGGTTTACTCGTACATTGATTTCCTTGTGTTTACATATCGTATTGAGGTCAATGAATCATGTGATATGCATACGTTACTTATTTTTTGATAAGTGCAATTTTAACAACCGAAAATAACGTAAGAACTACTTTTATATTTAAATTGTGTGCGTAAATAAACAATGAACTTAAACTGTGATCTTTAACTTCTGGCACACCACACCACACCAATCCACCAACATCTACTAACTGATCTGTACAGCGTAACATGCTTTATAATTTATGTGTACCTATTTTGGCATGCATAAGTGTTCTGTTAGGCCCATCCTAAATTGAATAAATATTTTTTTCATCATCATCATCATTTCAGTCAATAGACGTCCACTGCTGGACATAGGCCTCCCCCAATGTCCTCCCGCAACCCTCACCAGATCGTCGGTCCACCTTGTGGAGTAACGGCTGCGACTTCCTTTACGTGGCCTCCATTTGAGGACCTTTCCGCCCCAACGGCCGTCTGTTCTCGCTATGTGCCCTGTAAGGAATATTCATCTTTATCTTTTTATCTAAGACCAATAATGACCGTGTAAAAAAATCCCCGGCAGAGTAGAATAGGCCACCCTCACTCTTACCGAGGTGTCGTAAAAGGCGACTAAGGTAAAGCTGCTGGCATGATCATCAGCACCCAGAGAAGGAAAACTCTGCATTTATATCAAAACCCTCGCCAACCCGTCTGCCAAGCGTGGTTAGTATGGCAATTACCCCTCATGTGATTGAGGGAGGCCCGTGCCCTAGTAGTAAGGACTTAAATGGGCTGACGATGATGATGATGGTCTGAAGCATCATCAGATGATCTGAAGTAGGGATGTTATGGATATGAAATTTCGGTTACGGATTGGATACGGATATAGGAATGATTATTATACCGGATACGGTTACGGATACGGATAATAAATTATTTCGGATTATCCGTTAGTTTCGGTTACGGATATTATATTTTTAAGGAATTTTAAAAGTAAAATACTAATAGGTAATAAAGTAGTTTTATTTCGTTTTTGGCAGGAATTACAATCAGTCTGTGAGTAATTATTACAGCTATTTAAAATAAAAATAAATATAAATAATTACATTATATTGAGTATTATCTAAATTTTAGATGTTTTAGATCAAAAACACCTATCCGATACTATCCGAAACTTTCATTTCGGATTCGGTTACGGTTACGGATGATTTTTTATATCGGATATCCGATAGTTTCGGTTACGGTTACGGAGCTCCCTAACACCCCTGATCTGAAGCAATGATAACCGTTATCCACAGGAGGAAGTGGGGGTATTCTGCGTCCCCCTCCCCGATTTCCTCGCCCTGAACTTCCCGTCGCGGGCGCGCAGCGTGCACGCGCCCGGCCTCGACGCCGCCTCTACTCCCGCGCCCGGCGCCGGCTCCCGCCATATCACGGTGCAGCGGGTCGGCAGGGACGCCCGGCCGCTGCTGCCCGCCGAGATAGCCAGGTAAGGACATCGACTATCCGCCACAGGTACCTTAGAGGAACCTGGAGTGGACTACAAGTGAAATATGTATATTTAAAGATAAAAGATAAAGACTTACTTATTACTATTAAATATATTAAAGTATTGACAGATATCCTCCATCCCCCACTCGTCGTACCCAGCTCCTACTCTGGGACTGGTCGGCGTGCGTGTTAAAATATAAGTAAAATATAAGTTTAATTAAGAATTACAATTAAATATAGTATAGATTTTTCCTTTAATTCTTCGTACAGTTTTTAAAACTACACATATTTTTGGATTATGATCTGGATCAAAACCTTTTAACTGATATTGTATTTCTGTATAATTGTAATCTGTAATGTGTATTAAATAAATAAATAAATAAAATAAATAAATTAGATTACTTAAGAATAAATCGCAAAAGATTGCTATAAAATATCAACTATTGATTAAGCAGTCTCATCTTAACTGGTGGTCAAATATTTGTAATAATATTTCCACTGGATATTGTAAATATACCTACAATATTGATGAGACTATCGACAGCTCATGTCGAATCAAGCACTTACAAATTTCGTCGACTTAGTAACGCGTTCAGTGGTATAATTGGTAGTACATTCACCCGGATTGTGGAAGGTGTGGGTTCGAGTCCCGCCTGAACACGAGATGAAATTTTTAAGTGTGTTATTTACTTAAGAATAAATCGCAAAAGATTGCTATAAAATATCAACAAAAGATAAAGAGTTCTTTATTGACCACAGAACACAAATCAAACATCAGTGACATAAATACAAGTATAACAAATTATGTAGCCAACAAGGCCCAACCTCAGCATTTGCTGCAGTGGCCGAAGCCGCTGCAGCGCTGGTTTTCAGGCAGAGCCTTGGGCGACGTACGTGCACACATACATAACATACAATAGGAAGAAAGAAGAAGTACAAAACAAGGAATAATAATAATAATAATGATAAATAAAAAATCAATATTAGTACATAACAGGAAGAAAATTTAAGATGCCTAATAAACAATTATCTTATCTTAAAATAATAATCCACAAGTGTGTAAAATAAAAACGAAGCAACACATAGCAAAGAAAATAAATAGAAATGTGTAGGTATAATAAACAAAATTAGATAATGGTACTGAAGGCATAATATGTAGTATGTACATAAATATAATAAATTGACGCCATTCATTCATTATATTTCTGCCATTCTTAATTTCATTTGTTAAACTACTTCGAACTGCCTTCCCTTATTACGAATACGATATTTCTTTTCTCTACCCCAACGTTATCTGGAAGAAATCGCTACAAGCGATAAGACCGCCTTATTGTACTGACTGTTGCTGTTGTTGTATCATGCTTGTATTTTATTTTTGTGCAATAAAGAATACCTATCTATCTATCTGTCTACACCAGACACCGTCCACGTAAACCCCAACAAAGCAATGACAACCGTAAGGGAGAACAGAGGGCATATTCATCGGCCATTCGACAAAGAATAACACAAGACACTAAATTACACACAATAACAACACAACAGCACTAAGGATCATAGACAATTAATTAAAACAAAAAATAAATTAAATACAAGTCTTAACATTAAATAAATCTACTAAAAAAAACAAAAACAAAACATAATCACCAATACTAAAAGTTATTTAGCCAAAAAATGTATAGCTCTGAACTTTTCTTCATAACTTACGTGACGATGAAAAGTCTTTAAACACTGGATAACAACTAATGATTCATCATTAATGATAACCAGGTGAAGTAATTTAAATAGTCATATATAGATAGTTTGTCTATGACGGATTCCGTTATCTGTCAGCGTTTTCATTGCCATCCGGCTCGAAGGACTAAAAAATACGTAGAGGTCTACATCTTGCTAGGACGGGGCATGCTAGGCTGCTGCTTGCCCACTGAAATAGCCAGGTAGATACTAAAAAGTCATCATAGAGACTTTAGAGGAACTCGAAGTGGAGCATTTTAACCTAAATACACAAAGCGATCTCTTTCCGTACCCTCAGTTTTCCATGATCTTGGTGATCTTTTCGTCGTCTTTTCATACTACCCATCGTTTGCTATCTTCTTCTACTACATGTTACTTTGTCGCAGCAACAGTGTTTTATTAACTGGTAGTTTTGTATAGTACAAATAGCCATTATCTTCCTCCCCCGCCCCGGCACCAGCCTCGCGCCACATCACTGTGCCAGAGGGTCCGAGAGGGCGCTTTTGCCGCTGCTACCCGCTTTGAGATAGCCGGCAAGGAAATTCATTATCAGGCATTACAGTCGTCACTGCTGGATATAAGCTTCTCCAAATAATCAATACAATTTTAATTCTCAATTCAAATATGTTTTATTTGCATAGGTTTGTGCACTTTCAAATCGTCATAGATTAAATCTATAACTATTTATTTGTAAGTATTTAGTTGTAAGTAGATTATACATGTACATAATCAGATTATTACACATATATGCTTAGATTAAATCAAAATAGCGGAAGATAGGTAACTCGTCTATACCGCTTTAATTATCGCGTCAACCCAATTATATTCATTAATTTGTTTTAAAGTGGATAAAGGCTATCAAATGTATATACGTGCGCTTTTACACGCTGTATAAATAATTCGAAAACGTAAAGAATAAATCTCATGTAATCACATTTTTTTTTCCCAATCACAAGTACAAGATATTTTTTAATTTCTTTTATATTTCAATATTTTACAATGTTTTGATCGCCATTTTGCCGATGAGATAGAAATATACGATATAACCCTGTTGCGGACGAGTTAGTGATATTAACGTGATAGCTCAGCAATAAAAATATCAAAAAAAATAATTGTAAAATAGTGTTTATTTTAATCCGAGACTAGTACATCGTAGTAGTGCACAATATTTAATTAAATAAAACATATTTATTATTGTTTATATTTCAAACACAGGAGAAGGTTATCAATTCTCGGGATCATTTTTCCTATTCGAAGAAAAGTCAACGTTGTATAAAAACATTCAATAATAATTTATAATAGTACCAACAATACATTAATGATTCGACTGTTATAAAAATAATGATTTAGAAATTAGTTATTTTTGTTGACCCGACTTTTTTCTCCTTTTGACATAACGCGTAGCATGCGCGTAGCGCGTTTGATGCGTTCCCTCAAGCGTATGTCAAATCAAATAGGTCCGTTTTCAGTTGTCTAATTGAAGGGACGTGGCGTATCTTCCGCTATTTTGATTTAATCTAAGGGTATATGTCGATACATAAAATATACTAAGAAATGAATAAACATCAGGTCAAACATCAAGTTTGAACATCAATCCATCTACCACATCTCTCATACGATTAGGCATAGAGTTTATCAACCCGCTCGATGAAATTTTGAGGGATTAGCATCGTACTGGGCAACTGGCTGACGAGTCCCTAACACGTCTTTAGCTCGTCCACATGTGCTCAATGGGGTTCATGTTTTGGGCTTCTGGCTTGCCAGTCCATAACTGTGATGTTTCACATCCCGAAGATATTCCCTGACGATGCCGGCCATACGGGCTATGCATAAAAAGGAAATTTTGGCCCACATAGTCCGCGTATGGCATCACGTGAGGTTCTAAGCACTCACGAAGTACGTGAACCTTTCAGCAGTTAATGTTGGCAGCCGTGGTCCCGTTACAACCTCAAGTTGAGTTTTGCCGCTCACGGATATACCGCCCTAGACCAGTCCATGAGCCATCGCCATAAGCAACCTTCTTTTTAAAGTAGCAAAGTAACATGAAGGCGCGCTGTTCGGTGGGCTCGCGTTAGTTTGGGGCCATTAACTGGCTTTTGTGGTACCATATCGCGTTCTTTAAACCTTCTCCGTACAGTTTCGAGCGCTCACAGATACTCCAGTCAGGTTTCCGGAAAGGCCATGGCACTAACCACTGCTCTGCAAGAGTGTAGATAATCTGCTCATTGCTTCAGGATCGCTGTCAGCCTCAGCATTCTGCTGCTCCTCAACTTCTCCCGCGCATTTGACTCAATAAATACCACATGTTGCTAGCAGAATTGGCTTACTATGGCATTGAATCAAGCGCGCTCAGTTGGTTTTATAACTACCTACACGGGAGGCAGCAGTATGTATGTAATGAAACTGAAAATGCAAGGTGGGCCGATAGATGTGTCCAGAAGTGTTTTAAGACCTGGGTTATTCTTGCCTGACTGGGTTTGCCGTGTGGTCCCCGGCAGAGTAGAATAGGCCACCCTCACTCTTACCGAGGTGTCGTAAAAGGCGACTAAGGTAAAGCTGCTGGCATGATCATCAGCAACCCAGAGAAGGAAAACTCTGCACTTATATCAAAACCCTCGCCAACCCGTCTGCCAAGCGTGGTGAGTATGGCAATTAACCCTCATGTGATTTGAGGGGAGGCCCGTTGTGCCCCAGCAGTGGGACCTTAAATGGGCTGATGACGATGATGATGATGATGAACTGGGTTGAACCTGTGCTTCAGGCAAACACACAAAAGAACGAATTGCTTACAATTATTAACAATTATTTTTTATTACATAAAAGGATAAAGGCAAAATACGATTTAGGTAAAAATAGAAATGAAAATCTATTTACCTTATCCATAGATACCAACACATGTTCACAAACAACCAGAGCCAGCGATCTGAGCCTCCCGCCGCGGCGGAGCAGGGCTCCGCGCCGGAGCCGCGGCCCGAGCCGGCGGCTCGCGGCTGCGCGCGCTGGCGCAGCGCATGCCGCAGCTGCAGACGAACCAGGCGCGGATTTCAGGGTCATTCCTTGGTCTGAACGGTGAGTCTATCTTGATGACCTAATTATATAATGTGGTCTGTTCTCTGGTCATTTATACAAACAGGGTGTAATACGTGTTCTACCAACCATTCTGAACAACATTTGTTCAACGATTTTTCGAAATTCATCGATTTTTTTTTTTTTTTTTTTTTTACTGTAGATAGGTAAGCGTTTTGACCCATATTTCACCTGTGGTAAGTGGATGAATATGGTCTAAGATGTACACGATTACCTAGAAGATACCTATTCACTTCGCCTTTGAAACCCCAATTGTAGCCACTAGGGAACACCTCCTCAGCAACTGATTCCACTGTTTTCGCAGTACGATAAGAAAACAGGATTCAACCTCTTTGTGCGGACTTTTGGTATTTCTAACCATTTACCGTGTCGATTTCACTTCTCATACAAAATGATAACCACGGCCTCACAGAAAACCAGCGTGAAGCAGCACTGTGCTGTGTTTCGCTGCGTGAGTGAGGGTACCGGAGGCCCAATCCGGGGTGATAGGGGGGGTTTAAAGGTTGGCAGCGCCTTGTGACTCCGCTGGTTCGCTGGGTGTCCCATGTGCGGCGGCAATTGCCCTACCATCAGGTGATCCGTCAGTTCGTCTTCCTAACTATTACATAAAAAAAGACCGACTTTTGTATGAAAGTTGAAATATTCCATGCGAATTTTTCAAAAGTGTAGAATAAATTATGTTCATAATGGTTAGTAGAACCCTGTATAGCAACGTGTAAAAAAAATTGCAAATAATACTTAAAGGTAAAAAAACATAAACCGTGTAAAAGGCTTCATGCAAAATAATAAGCCTCAGCAAAAAAAACAGCTGTTCATACAATTAATTGACAAGCGCGGATATTCTATTTAATTGTATACCAGTGGAGCATTGTAAGTTGTAGGTATAAATAAATAATATACATGTATAATCACATATAGGTTCGATACATAAAATATGATTCTGCCGATCGGAATCCTAAAGTTGAATTCTGCCAGTAACTGTTTTTTTAATCGCCCAAAAATTTTAATACAATCATCTTGGGTTACGCCATCGCTCGATCGATCGATGAACAGCCCTTGTTAGTCTATGATGGGGTTTAATACTCAATACTACATATCTTTATT